>CM059431.1:150435078-150788891 GCA_030390025.1 Squalus acanthias | reverse complement strand
CTGGACCAGCCACATAAATACTGTGGCAACAAGAGCAGGTCAGAGGCTGGGTATTCTGCGGCGAGTGTCTCACCTCCTGACTCCCTAAAGCCTCTCTACCATCTACAAGGCACAAATAAGTAGTGTGATGGAATACTCTCCACTTGCTTGGATGAGTGCAGCTCCAACAACACTCAAGAAGCTCGACACCATCCAGGACAAAGCAGCCCACTTAATTGGCAGCCCACTTAATTGGCACCCCATTCACCACCTTAAACATTCACTCCCTCCACCACCAGCGTACCGTGGCTGCAGTCTGTAACATCTACAAGATGCACTGCAGCAACTCGCCAAGGCTTCTTCGGCAGCACCTCCCAAACCCGTGACCTCTTGCACCTAGAAGGACAAGGGCAACAGGCGCATTGGAACTCCACCACCATCAAGTTCCCCTCCAACTCACACACCATCCTGACTTGGAAGTATATCGCCGATCTTCATCATCGCTGGGTCAAAATCCTGGAGCGCCCTCCCTAACAGCACTGTGGGAGTACCTTCACAACATGGACTGCAGCGGTTCAAGAAGGCAGCACACCACCACCTTCTCTAGGGTAATTAGGGATGGGCAATAAATGCTGGCCTTGCCAGCAACGCCCACATCCCATGAATGAATAAAAACAAAGTATTGATTACGGAGAATATTACAGTGCTGGAGAAGATGTCCTGAAGGGGTCAATGACAGAATGTATTTGCTTAGAGTTAAGAAACAATAGAGGTGCCATTACATTACTAGGTGTATTCTTTCGGCCACCAACTAGTGGGGAGTATATAGAGGAGCAAATTTGCAGGGAAATTACAGAGAGGTTCAAGAACTATAGAGTAGTGATAAAGGGGGCCTTCAACTATCCTACTATAGATTGGGATAGTAATAGTGTAAAGGGCAGAGAGGGGGAAGAATTTCTGAAGTTTAATCAGTACATTTCCGGCCCAACGAGGAAGGAGGCATTGCTGGATCTGGTTCTGGGGAATGAGGTGGGTCAAGTGGAGCAAGTGTCAGTCGGGGAACATTTAGGAAACAGTGATCATAATATCCTACGGTTTAGATTAGCTTTGGAAAAGGACAAGGAGCAAACTAGAGTAAAAATACTTAATTGGAGGAAAGGCCAATTTCAGTGGATTGAGAATGGATCTGGCCCGGGTAAATTGGAATCAAAGATTGGCAGGCAAAACTGTAATAGAATAATAGGCTGCCTTTAAAGAGGAGGTGGTTTGGGTACAGTCGAGGTACATTCCCACGAGGGGGAAAGGTAGGGCAACCAAAGTCAGAGCTCCCTGGATGATGAAAGAGATAAAGAGTAAGATGAAGCTTTCTTTCTTACTTGCTCTCTCTGTCTGTTGATCTCTCTCCCTGTCTGTCGCTCTCACTCTCGCTCTCTGTCACTCCCTCTCTCGCTCTCACTCTCTCTCACTCTCTCTTACCTGTCTGTTGCTCTCTCTCTCTCCCCTCTCCCTCCCCTCTCCCCCTCTATCTCTTCCCCTCTCTCCCCTGCTATCTCCCCTCTCTCCCTGCCCCTCTCTCCCTCCACTCTCTCTCCATCCCCTCCCCTCTTTCTTTCTCCCACCCCTCTCTCTCTCCCCTCTCTCCCCCTACCCTCTCTCTCGCCTCTGTCTCCCCGCTCTCTCTCCCCACTGTCTCTCCATCCCCTCTCTCTCCCTCCCCTCTCACTTCCCCTCTCCCTTTCTTCCCCTCTTCCACTCTCCCTCTCATCCCCTCACCCTCTCTTCCCCTCTCCCTCTCTTCCCCTCGTCCTCTCTCTCTCCCTGTCTCTCTCTCTCCATGTAGCACTCTCTCCCTGTCTCTCTCTCCCGGTCTCTCTCTCTCCCAGTCTCTCTCGCACCCCGCTCTCTCTCTCCCTCTCTCCCTCCCCCTCTCTCTCTCCCTCCCCCCTCTCTCTCTCTCTCCCCCCCCCCCCCCTCTCCCCCAGCTTCTTTTTTTTCATACCAATGAGCACTTTTGAAACTATCTAAAATGTGAAACCACTCCGGGACCTGCTCCGCGATCACCAGCGACTCACTATCAATATATAATCCAGGACGCCGGCTCTTCCACACCATGTTCGATATCAGATCAGACTCATTACTGCATAATTGAAGTGAAATGACAAACAAAGGGTTCCAATTACTTTGCAGTCGCTTCACAGTCCAGATATTTTTTAAACCTTGTTCAAAGTTGAGCTGGAGTTAATTCAGCGGAGTCACATAAAGAGCTGGGAAGTCAGAGGAGGGTGTTGAGAATTCAGAGGAGTGGTCACTTTCTCTGAGTCTGTCTCTCTCTCTGTTTCTCTCCCTTTGTTTTTTTTTTTATCTTTCCCTCTGTTTCTCTCTGCCCCTGTCTATTTCTGTGTGTGTGTCTCTCTCTCCCTCTGTTTCACTCTCTCTCTTCCTCTGTTTCACTCTCTCCCTCTGTCTCACTCTCTCTCCCCCTCTGTTTCTCTCTGTCCCTCTCTATGTCTATGTCATACAGTCATAGGGGTAAAAATTCACTTGGTTGCGCCACCCGTTAGCGCCTTAAGAGGGCGCTAATGGGGCGCAAAGCTGCTAACGCCCGGGCGCAGCGATGTTTGCGCCGCTCGAGAACTTAACTTGAGATTGTGCGGCGGCGCTAAAACTTACCGCTGCGACCACCTGCGCGCGCAGATTGTGACATCATTCCATGGTGCAACGCCCTTGGGGCGCCCCGTAGCGGAATTTGAGTGGCGCCCCCTGCCTTACCGCCTGGCGCTTCCAACGACCAGAAGACTGGAACGCTATCAATCGCTGTGGGGCTGGGGGGGGCGCTATTTAAAGGGGGCCTCTTCCTGTCTTTTATTGTTGGTGGCATTTTTGAACTACGCATTCTGAGAGAGAGAGGGAGAGACTTCTGGAGTGATTCAACGTTGTGTGAAGGAGTTTTGGGTACTGAGCAGCACTTTGCAGGTTCATTTTGATTTGCCATTCCTTGTATCGATTTAGCAGAGACCGTGGGAGCTGCACTCTGAGCTCTTTGCCTGGTGCTCTCCATTGTTCTTTCCAGCACATTTGATGTGCAAGTCTCTCCAGGCCGATATTCAAGGCAGCAATGAACAGGATGTGGATGGAAAGCAAGATTAACCATCCCCTTTAAGAACTGGCCCGTGCCATTGTGTGTGTGTTCCATTGCTGACTGACATTACATGAGCTTCGCCAGCGCTCCGAGTTAGCGCCTCACTGCTCGGCCTTTGCGCCTTAAGAGAGGTGTGCAGCGCCTGATTTAGCGCTCCACTCACCTCCCGGGGCGGTAAAAGTGAAGTTTCCCGTCAGTGCCGATAATTAGCGCCAGGCGCTAATATTTGCGTCCGGACGATATTTGCGCCCCAAATGGGGCGCGACCTAATTTCTACCCCATAGAGTCATAACGGCACAGAAGGAGGCCATTCCGCCCATCGAGTCCGTGCCGGCACTCTGCAGAGCAATCCAGTCAGTCCCATTCCCCCGCTCTATCTCCGTAGCCCTGCAAGTTTATTTCCCTCAAGTGCCTATCCATTCTCCCCTTGAAAACATTGAGTGTCTCCACTTCCACTACTTCCGTCGGCAGCGAGTTCCAGGTCATCACCACTCGCTGTGTAAAAAAGATTTTCCTCACATCCCCCCTGTATCTCTTGCCCAAAACCTTAAATCTGTGGCCCCTCGTCCTTGTGCCATCAACTAGTGGGAACAGCCTTTCCCCGTCTAGCCTATCCAAACCCGTCATAATCTTGTGCACCTCTGTCAAATAACCCCGCAACCTCCTTTGCTCTAATGAAAACAAATCCAGCTTCTCCAACCTGTCCTTGTAGCTAAGATCCCCCATCCCCGGAACCATTCTGATAAATCTCCTCTGCACCCTCTCAAGGGCCTTCACATGCTTCCTAAAGTGTGGTGACCAGAATTGAACGCAATACTCCAGCTGTGGCCTAACCAGCGCTTTATAAAGATTCAGCATAACTTCTCTACTTTTGCACTCAATACCCCTATTTATGAAGCCCAAGATCTAATATGCTTTGCTAACCACTCTCTCAATATATCCTGCCACTTTAAGGGACCTATGCACATTAACTCCCAGGTCCCTCTGTCCCTGCACACTCTTTAAAACTGTGCCATTAAGTCTATATTGCCTCTCCCTGTTCCTTCTGCCAAAATGCATCAACTCACACTTCTCTGTATTAAATTCCATCTGCCACTTGTCTGTCCATTCTACTAGCCTTTCTATGTCCTGTTGCAGTCGATTGATGCCATCATCACTGTTTGCCACCCCCACCCCCCCAATTTGGTGTCATCGGCAAATTTAGAAATTTTACTCTCTATTCCAATATCCAGGTCATTTCTATATATCGAAAAAAGCAGCGGCCCCAGCACTGACCCTTTAAGAGCACCACTTTCTACCCTCCTCCAAGTCTGCAAAACAGCCATTCACCACAACTCGCTGTTTTCTGTCTTTAAGCCAATTTCTTATCCAAGCTTTCACTGACCCACCTATTCCATGAGCCTTAATTTTGTTAACCTGTCTATCTGTGTGTCTCTCTCCCTCTGTTTCACTCTCTCTCCCTCTGTCTCTCTCTCTCCCTCTGTTTCACTTTTTCTCCCTCTGTCTCTCTCTCTCTCTCTGTTTCTCTCTGTCCCTCTCTCTATGTCTATGTGTGTGTGGGTCTCTCTCCCCCTCTGTTTTTATCTGTCCCTCTCTCTATGTCTATGTGTGTGTCTCTCTCCCTCTGTTTCACTCTCTCTCCCTCTGTCTCTCTCTCTCTCTCCCTCTGTTTCACTTTCTCTCCCTCTGTCTCCCTCTCTCTCTCTCTGTTTCCCTCTGTCCCTCTCTCTATGTCTATCTGTGTGTGTCTCTCTCCCTCTGTTTCTCTCTGTCCCTCTCTCTATGTCTATGTGTGTGGGTCTCTCTCTCCCTCTGTTTCTCTCTGTCCCTCTCTCTATGTCTATCTGTGTGTGTCTCTCTCTCCCTCTGTTTCTCTCTGTCCCTCTCTCTATGTCTATGTGTGTGTCTCTCTCCCTCTGTTTCACTCTCTCTCCCTCTGTCTCTCTCTCTCTCTCCCTCTGTTTCACTTTCTCTCCCTCTGTCTCTCTCTCTCTCTCTGTTTCCCTCTGTCCCTCTCTCTATGTCTATGTGTGTGGGTCTCTCTCTCCCTCTGTTTCACTCTGTCCCTCTCTCTATGCCTATGTTTGTGGGTCTCTCTCTCTCTTTCTGTTTCACTTTGTCTCTGTGTATCTCTCTGTGACTAATTATGATTCACCAGCTGCTCTCTGTGTTCCAACCTCAGGCTGTAAATATATTTCTCTCTCTCTCTCTGTTGTCCCCCGGAGACTTTCTAGATTCCCATGGGTGGGTGTGCGTGTTTCCGAGTCTGCTGGATTCAGATTACGCGGGACATGTAGTTCCCTGTTAAAGGTTTGCACAGAGTGCAGGATTCCCCATGGGTGATGTATCAATGCAACACTGTCCAACGTCACACGGACCGTTTAGTGCCAGACCGGAGTGAATCGATCACTTTTACCCGCTCGCTCGCTCTCTGTTGCTCTCTCTCTCTCTCTGGCCCAGGACACACACTCACTCTCTGGCCCAGGACTCTCTCTCTCTCTCTCTCTCTCTCTCCCTCTCCCTCTGTCTCTCTCTCTGGCCCAGGACACACACTCACTCTCTCTCTGTCTGTCTCTGTCTCTGCCACTTTCTGTCTGTCTCTCTTTCCCTGCCTCTCTCTCTCTCTCTCCCTGCCTCTCTCTCTGTCTCTCTGTCTGTCTCTGTCTCTCTCTCTGTCTGCCGCTCTCTCTCTGTCTGCCGCTCTCTCTCTGTCTGTCGCTCTCTCTCTGTCTCTCTCTCTCTCTCTGTCTGTGTCGCTCACTCTCTGTCGCTCTCGCTGTCTGTTTCACTCTCTCGGTCTGTCACTCTCTCACTTTATCTCCCTGTTTGCTGCTCTTTCTCTGTCTGTCTATCTGTCTGTCTCTCTCTCTGTGATTGTCACTCTGTCGCTCTCGCTGTCTCTTTCACTCTCTCTGTTGCGCTGTCTTTCGCGCTCTCTGTCTGTCTACCACTCAACCTGTGCGTGTCTGTCTCTGTTAGTCCGTCGCTCTCTCTGGGTCTGTCCCTCTCACTCCGTCTGCTGCTCCCTCTCTCTCTGTCGCTCTATTTGTCTCTGCCTCTCTCTTTCTGTCTGTCTCTCTCTGTCTGTCTCTCTCTCTCTGTCGTGCTCTCTCTCGCTCGCTCTCTCTCACTCTCTCTCTCTCTCTCTGTTGCTCTCTTAAAATTAAATGCAATCATTGGGAATTCCTGCAGCTAACATAACGTATGAAAAGGTTCCCTATATTTGTCTTTGTTTCACTGTATAAGTTACACTGTTATGGAAAACACACCATTTGCCGACCTGTGTCTGTGCCCCGACTGAGGCAGTGCAGAAGTCCAGCTTTGCACCAAATCTCCCGAGTTTACTATTTGACTCTCTCCACTATAATGCTGGGGTACATTTTCCACTTGCCCCCCGGGTCGCCCATTGCAGCAACAGACAGAATGTCACTTACTTTGGGCGACACCATCTCGTTCAATCTTCAGAACTGCACTGAGGGGGTGTGGCTCTGTCGGAGATGCAGCGTCTGAGTGAGTTGTGAAAGCTGGGCTTTATCCGGGTGAGTGCAGCAGATACCTTGGAATTCCTTCAAAGAAGACCAGGAAACTCTCCAGGTGATTTGTCCATAATTTCTCTGTTAATAATTTGCATTAAAACAAATAAGTTGGAAAGACATGCCATTGGCTGATGGTGGAACCTTGCTGTGTGCTTATTGGCTGCGACAGTCGTACACAGGAACAGAAACTGAACGTCACAAAGTGAAGTGATTCAGTGGCTGTGAAGCGATTCGAAACAACGGCGCTTAACAGATCAAAGTTCTTTCTTTCTACCTTAGTATTTTCCTTCTTTCTTTCTATCGTTCTTTCTTTCTTGCTTTCTTTCCCTTTATCTTCCTATCTGCCTTTCATCTTTTCTTTCTTTCATTCCATATTTCTTTCAATATTTTTTCTTTCTGTATAATACTCTTTCTTTCTCTCTTTCAATCTTTATCTTTCCTTTTATCTTTCTTGCTTTCTTTGTACCTTTCTTGCTGTCTTTCCCTTTATCTTCCTTACTTTCCATCTATCTTTTTTATAATTCTTGTTCTTTCTTTCTTTCATTCGTGCTATATTTCTTTCGTCTTTTTTCTTCATATTTTTCTTGCTTTCGACCTTTCTCTCTATCTGTCTCTATCACTGTCTCTCTCCCTATCTATCCATCTATCACTCTCCATCTATCTCCCTATCTCCCTCTATCTCTCTATCTCCCTATCTCCCTCTGTCTCTCTATCTCCCTCTATCTCTCTATCTCCCTATCTCCCCCTATCTCTCTATCTCCCTCTAGCTCTATCTCCCTATCTTTCTCTCTCTATCTCCCTCTATCTCTCTATCTCTCTATCTCCCTATCTCCCCCTATCTCCCTATCTCCCCCTATCTCTCTATCTCCCTCTATCTCTATCTCCCTATCTTTCTCTATCTCTCTATCTCTCTATCTCCCTCTATCTCTCTATCTCCCTATCTTTCTCTATCTCCCTCCCTCCCTCTCCCTCCCTCTCCCTCTCTCTCCCTCTCTCTCCCCCTCTCTCCCTCTATCTCCCTCTATCTCCCTCTATCTCCCTCTATCTCCCTCTATCTCCCTCTATCTCCCTCTATCTCCCTATCTTTCTCCCTCTATCTCCCTCTCTATCTCCCTATCTTTCTCCCTCTATCTCCCTATCTTTCTCCCTCTATCTCCCTATCTTTCTCCCTCTATCTCCCTATCTTTCTCTCTCTATCTCCCTATCTTTCTCTCTCTATCTCCCTATCTTTCTCTCTCTATCTCCCTATCTATCTATCTCTATCTATCTCTCTATCTATCTCTCTATCTATCTCTCTCTATCTCTCTATTTCCCTCTATCTCTCTATTTCCCTCTATTTCCCTCTATCTCTCTATTTCCCTCTATTTCTCTCTATTTCCCTCTATCTCCCACCTCTCCGTGACAAAAGATTGTGTGGTAAACTCGCTGAGTCTATTTGTGTGATCATGGGTCCTCGCCATTTCAGAGCTGAACCCGTGGCATCCCAGTGACGGGATGGTGTGTGGCTTGTTGCTCCACCAAGCCCCCCAATCAGAAAGTGGGTCTATTCAATCCCCGTATCTGGGAGTTTCAATCCAGTTCCTGGTAAAAAGATAGCGGCTGAGGAACTTTACTACACAGTCCCCACCAGGCAAAGGAGCACTTTATCTCCCGTTTAGGCTGGAGTTGAGATGAAATGAGAATATTCGACCCCCTTCAGAATAATTGCCCCTTCAGGGAGTGGAGGGCTATTGCAATCTGTCAGGTGAACCACATCAAGTGTTGGAAAGACAGTGTCTGACCCATTCCCCTCAATCAGAGAGACAGGCACTCTTCACCCTTTGTGTCTGAGCAGGATTATGCCCAGGTCCCAGAATTAAAAAAAAACACTTGGCCACTTTCGAGATTGGGTGCTTATACAAATGTTAAAATACATATTCTTGTTGCTACTTTACAGAGCGCTCTCTGCACAGCCCACAAACCACAATCACCAAAATCCGACAAGCTTTTGTTCGCACACAGCCATCATATCCGGTGGGGTTTGATGGTCATTTTCATGTCTGAACTGCACACGGAGTCAAGCAGCAAAACCCCCCAACATTTCTGCTGATTAAATATTGACAGCTGACGACTGGCCAGAGGACAACGAGAGTCGTGCTGTCAGGAAACCTGAGATGGTGCTTTAATACCGAGAATATAGAATAATATTAATCTCATAGTGCAAGACTGAGATAACAATAAATCAGTTCACTATTTGAAGGTTAAGAGTATTCTGGAGATTTGCAGCATTGTCTCAATGGGGTAAGTTTACATTTAAATTAGATCCTTAGTCTGATTTTTGATTATGCTGAAAAGATTATGAAAGCTAATGCGATACCCAGTCCTAAAAAGGGAAGAAGGTACCAGAATGATACCAGGGCTAAAAGGATTCAAATGCCTTGCATGTGGAAGATTAAGGGGAGATCTAATTCAGGTGTTGAAGATGATTCAGGGAGTTGAGAGAGTGAATAGAGAGAAACTATTTCCAGTGGTTGGGTGAGCGGGGGAGAGTCTAGAACAAGGGGGCAGAATCTTCAAATTACAGCTAGGCCGTTCAGGGGGTGATGTCCAGAAGCAGTTCTTCACACAAAGGGTAGCGGAAATCTGGAACTCCCTCCGCTCAAAAAGCTGTCGTGGCTGGGGATCAACTGAAAATTTCAAAACTGGGGTGGATAGGTTTTTGTTAGGCTAGGGTGTTAAGGGTCAGGGAACCAAGGCGGGTAAATGGAGTTAAGATGCAGATCAACCATGATAAGATTGAATGGTGGAACAGGCTCGAGAGGCTGAATGGCCTACATCTACTTCTATATGTGTGCATGTGTTAGTGTCTGTGTGTGTCTGTGTGCGTGTGCTTGATTGTGTGTGTGTGTTTCTGTGAGTCTGTGTGCGTGTGTGTGTCTGTGTCTGTGTGTGTATGCCTGTGTGTGTGTCCCTATGTGTGTGTGTCTATGTGTGTCTGTGTGTGTCTGTGTGCGTGTATGTGTGTCTGTGTCTGTGTGTGTGTGTTTGTGTGTCTGTGTGTGTGTGTGTCTGTGTGTGTCTGTGTCTGTGTGTGTGTGTGTCTGTGTGTCTGTGTCTGTGTCTGTGTGTGTGTCTGTGTGTGTCTGTGTGTGTGTCTGTGTGTGCCTGTGTGTCTGTGTGTGTCTGTGTCTGCGTGTGTGTGTCTGCGTGTGTGTGCCTGTGTGTGTGTGCCTGTGTGTGTGAATGTCTGTGTCTTTGTGTATCTGTGTGTGTGTCTGAGTGTGTGTATCTGTGAGTGTGTGTGTCTTTGTGTGTATGTCTGTGTGTGTATATGTGTGCATGTGTCTGTGTGTGCATGTGTCTTTGTGTGTATGTGTGCATGTGTCTGTGTGTGCATGCGTCTTTGTGTGTATGTCTGTGTGTGTATATGTGTGCATATGTCTGTGTGCATGTGTCTTTGTGTTTGTGGCTGTGTGTGTGTTTATGTGTGTGTGTGTGTGTGTGTGTGTGTGTGTGTCTCTGTCTGTGCCTGTGTGTGTGTGTCTGTGTGTATCTGAGTCTGTGTGTATGTGTCTGTGTATGTGTGTGTCTGTGTCTGTCTGTGTCTGTGTGTCTGTGTGTGTGTGTCTGTGTATGTGTGTGTCTGTGTGTGTCTGAGTGTGTGTGTGTGTATGTGTGGAAATGAAGCAAGGTTCTTGTTCCTGATTGCTGTTCTGTCAATATATATGTCAAATCTGTGCAGTGAGGAAGGATCCGATTTCGCTTGAAGACCAGTTCCTGCGATTCAAGATCCTCAACCACTCGCTGTTTAGTCTCCGTGCGGGAATAAATGGGTCTTGGGGGATTGAGCAGAGGTCAGCGAAGGGTCAGGAGCAGCGCCACTTTGTTCGAAGAGCTTCCTGCAGCGTCCGTGCTTATGAAGTTTCACACTTTTAGCCTGTGCACATTTGGGAATGTAGTGACCACAGCTGAGGGTAAAAAAAAAGCTCCATTGCAGGTTTACACATGTACACCGACTGGGAAACTCACATTCCAGCTGGGCTCCTTGACACCAGCAGGATTTTGCAGCTCTCTCGCTGAAACAATAGGCGGTACAGCTGCGCGGCAATGACAGTTTCAGGAACTGAGCCACGGCAGAAATCCCCTTTAACACAATTGAAGCTGTACAAGGTGCTGCTATTTCACTGTATGCACAGGGACTGGATGGAGCTGTGCCTCTATTGGCTGTGTGTCAGGACCAGACTGTGTCTTCTACACGTCGTCCCCACTGAGGGCCTGGCTAACCTTTCGCAAGGGTCCCACCTCAGCCCGTCTGTCGCAGGATCCACTCGCTCTCCTTTGTATGAGCGCAGGCCTGTGCCACGTCTCAGAGGTGAATGACTGTGAGAGCGGGATTGACCCAAGGATTCACATGGGCGGGGGGAATGTGGTGATAAGTAACGCTCCACCACCTACACTACCTGATCCGCTTATAAGTGAGAAAGAAAGAGAGAGAGGAAAGAGAGGGTGAGAGAGAGAGCGAGAGAGAAAGTGCGAGAGAGAAGAGAGAGAGAGAAAGAAAGAGAGGGAAAGAGAGGGAGGTGGAGAGAGAGAGGGAGAGAGAAAGTTCGAGAGAGAAGAGAGAGAGAGAGAGGGAGGTGGAGAGAGAGAGAGAGGGAGGTGGAGAGAGAGAGAGGGAGAGAGAAAGTGCGAGAGAGAAGAGAGAGAGAGAAAGAGAGAGAGGGAAAGAATGAGAGGTGGAGAGAGAGAGAGGGAGAGAGAAAGTACGAGAGAGAAGAGGGAGAGAGAGAAGAGGGAGAGAGAGAGAAAGAGAGGGAGGTGGAGAGAGAGAGGGAGAGAGAAAGTACGAGAGAAGAGAGAGAGAGAGGGAGAGAAGGAGGGTGGAGAGAGAGAGAGAGGGGGAGAGAGAAAGTACGAGAGAGAGAAAGGTAGAGAGAGAGGCAGAGAGAGAGAGGGAGAGAGAGAGAGGCAGAGAGAGAGAGGCAGATATAGAGAGGGGGAGAGAAAGTGCGAGAGAGAAGAGGGAGAGAGAGAAGAGGGAGAGAGAGAGAAAGAGAGGGAGGTGGAGAGAGAGACAGGGAGAGAGAAAGTACGTGCGAGGAGGAGAGAGAGAGAGAGAGGGAGAGAGAGAGAGGGGGAGAGAAAGTGCGAGAGAGAGAAGAGGGAGAGAGAAAGTACGAAAAAGAAGAGAGAGAGAGAAAGAGAGACGGAAAGAGAGGGAGAGAGAGAGGGGGAGAGAGAAAGTGCGAGAGAGAAGAGAGAGAGAGAAAGAGATGGAGAGAAAGAGAAAGAGAGAGAAGTGGGAGAGAGAGAAAGAAAGGGAGCAGGAGAGAGGGAGAGGGAGAAAGAGGTTGAAAAAGAGAAAGATGGAGACAGAGAAAGAGAGAGAAAGAGAGAGAGGGAGAGGGAGAAAGAGAGGGATGGTGAGAGAAAGAGGGAGAGAGAGGGAGAGAGAAAAAGAGGGGTGGGAGAGAAAGACTGGAGAGAGAAAGAGAATGAGAGGGAGAGAGAGAAAGCGAGAGAGAGAAAGGGAGAAAGATTGAGAGATAGAAATAGAGAGGGAGAGAAAGAGAAAGAGCGAGAGGGAGATACAGAGAAAGACGAGAGAGGAAGAGAGAGGGAGAGAAACAGAAAGAGTACTACAGAGAGAGAAGGAAAGAAAGAGCGAGAGGGTGAGAGAGAAACTGAGATAGAGAGAGGGGAGAATGAGAGATGAAGAGAGAGAGAGAGGGAGTAAAAGAGAGAGATAGAAAGAACTAATGTACTTTATGCTTAATTTGCCCCATTTTTTCGCTACCCAGAGAGCAGATATTACCCTGCTCTGCATGGGTTATATTGCAATGTTGATTCGAGAGTGGAATACGACAGGATCTGACCCACTCCCCTATCAGAGAGAGAGAGAGAGAGAGAAGAGCTTTCACTGCACTGGCTGGACTGGATATATGACCCCACGTTTCATGGCAAAAAAACAAAACTTTTGATATTCCCATGGTTTGATGTTCCAATAAATATTCTTTTATATATTTTCTCTATTTTAGCAAGCAGTGAACTCTTTGCAAAGCTCACCACAGTCAACAGACATCCGGTAAGTGTTTCTTTGTCTGTGTTAGACTCAGGAGTATGAGCTGTGACGTGGGACGCTGGCCTTCACCTGCTGACCACACTTAACCACAACCGACCAGCAAAGCTGCGACTGCTGGCCTGTGAAACCCCCAATTCAGTTCTGACGAACCACAAGGGGAAAATGAGCATCCTTACGATAAACATGCCTGTTAAACATGAAACCAACACCCACCAACAGACACGTACATTAATAGAGCAAAGGGGAATAGAGCTGGTAAACGCTGTTTGGAAAAAAAAACAAGATTAACTAGAAAGTGAGAAATCAAATGCGCTGCTTCGAAGCGTGTCATTGGGGACAGCACCTCGTCTGTGATTGGGCAATTCACAGCCTTCTAGGTTCATAACTTCAGATCTGAATCACACCTCCCATTCTGTCTGTGCTGTCAACAGGAAGAAAGGATTGTATTTATAGAGCAGCCTTCACAACCTCAGGACATCTCAAAGTGCTTTGCAGCAAATGAAGTACTTTTGAAGTGTCGTCAATATTCTAATGTAGAAACACGGCTGCAATTTGAGCACAGCACGATCCCACAGAAGGCAACGACATATTGGCCGGATTATCGGTTCCTTTAGGGATGTTGGTTGAGGGATAAATATTGGGCCCAGGACACCAGGGATAATTCCCCTGCTCATCTTTAAAATAGCGGCCGTGGGACCTTTTGCGTCCACCTGAGAGACTGCGTCGGACTGTCGGAGGGGCAGTACTGAGGGAGCGCTAGCACTGTCGGAGGGGCAGTACAGAGGGAGCGCTGCACTGTCGGAGGGGCAGTACAGAGGCAGCGCTGCCGTGTCGAAGGGGCAGTGCAGAGGGAGTGCTGCACAGTTGGAGGGGCAGTACAGAGGGAGTGATGCACTTGGGGCCTCGGTTTATGGTCTCATCCGAAAGACGGCACCTCAGACAGTGCAGTGCTCCCTCATTACCGCCCCTCCAACAGTGCTGCGCTCCCTCAGTGCTGCCCCTCCGACAGTGCGGTGCTCCCAAAGTGCTGCCCCTCCGACAGTGCAGCGCTCCCTCCGTACTGCTCCTCTGACAGTACAGCGCTCCCTCAGTAGTGTCCCTCCGACAGTGCAGCGCTTCCTCAGTACTGCCCCTCAAACAGTGCAGCGCTCCCTCAGTACAGCCCCTCCGACAGTGCAGCACTCCCTCTGTACCAGTACTGATCCACCGACAGTGCAGCGCTCCCTCCATACTGCTCCTCTGACAGTACAGCGCTCCCTCAGTACTGTCCCTCTGACAGTGCGGCACTCCCTCAGTAATGCCCCACCGAGAGTGCAGCGCTCTCTCTGTACCAGTACTGATCCACCGACAGTGCAGTGCTCTCTTCGTACTGACCCTCAAAAAGTGCTACACTCCCTCAGTACTGTCCCTCCGACAGTGCGGCACTCCCTCAGTACTGCCCCTCTGATAGTGCAGTGCTCTCTCAGTACTGCCCCTCCAACAGTGCAGCGCTCCCACAGTACTGCCCCTCCGACAGTGCAGCACTCCCTCAGTACCAGTACTGATCCAGCGACAGTGCAGTGGTCCCTTCGTACTGCCCTTCCAAGAGTGCAGCACTCCCTCAGTACTGCCCCTCCGACAGTGCAGCACTCCCTTAGTACTGCCCCTCTGATGGTGCAGTGCTCCCTCAGTACTGCCCAACCGACAGTGCAGCGCTCCCTCAGTAATGCCCCTCTGAAAGTGCAGCGCTACGTCAGTACTGCCCCTCTGACAGTGCAGCACTCCCTCAGTACTTCCCCACCGACAGTGCAGCACTCCCTCAGTACCGCCCCTCTGACTCTGCAGCACTCCTTCAGTACTGCCCCTCCGACAGTGCAGCGCTCTCTTAATACTGCCCCTCCGACAGTGCAGCGCTCCCTCAGTACTGCCCCTCCGACAGTGCAGCGCTCCCTCAGTACTGCCCCTCCGACAGTGCAGCGCTCCCTCAGAACTGCCCCACCAAAAATGCTCCACTCCCTCAGTACTGCCCCTCCGATAGTGCAGCTTTCCCACAGTACTACCCATCTGACAGTGCAGCACTCCCTTTGTACTGCCCCTCCGACAGTGCAGCACTCCCTCAGTACTGCCCCTCTGACAGTGCAGCGCTCCCTCAGTACTGCCCCTCCGACAGTGCAGCACTCCCTCTGTACTTCCCCTCCGACAGTGCAGCGCTCCCTCAGTACTGCCTCTCCGAAAATGCTGCACTCCCTCAGTACTGCCCTTCCGATAGTGCAGCTTTCCCTCAGTAGAACCCCTCTGACAGTGCAGCACTCCCTCAGTACTACCCCTCCGACAGTGCAGCTCTCCATCTGTACTGCCCGTTCGACACTACAGCACTCCCACAGTACTGCCCCTCCGACAGTGCGGCGCTCCCTCAGTTCTGTCAATCCGACTGTGATGCGCTCCCTCAGTACCGCACCTCCGAGAGTGCAGCACTCCCTCAGTACTGCCCCTTCGTCATTGCTGCGCTCCCTCAGTACTGCCCCTCCGAGATTGCAGCACTCCCTCTGACAGTGTAGCACTGCTTCAGTACCACCTCTTCCACAATGCAACACCCATCAGTACTTCCCTACAGCAGTGCAGAACACCCTCAGTACTGCCCCTCCGAGAGTGCAGCACTCCCTCAGTGCTGCCCCTCTGACAGTGCAGCACTCCCTCAGTACTGTCCATCCGACAGTGCAGCGCTCCCTCAGTACTGCCCACTCCGACAGTGCAGTTCTCCCTCAGTAGTGCCCCTCCGACAGTATAGCGCTACCTCAGTACCGCCCCTTTGAATGTGCAGAAATCCCTCAGTACTGCCCCTCCGACAGTGCACGCCTCCCTCAGTACCGCCCCTCTGACAGTGCAGCACTCCCTCAGTACTGCCGCTCCGACAGTGCAGCGCTCCCTCAGTATTGCCTCTCCGACAGTGCGGCGCTCCCTCAGTACAGTCAATCCGACAGTGATGTGCTCCCTCAGTACCGCACATCCGAGAGTGCAGCACTCCCTCAGTACTGCCCCTTCGTCATTGCTGCGCTCCCTCAGTACTGCCCATCCGACATTGCAGCACTCCCTCAGTACTGCCCATCTGACAGTGTAGCACTGCTTCAGTACCACCTCATCCACAATGCAACACCCATCAGTACTGCCCTACAGCAGTACAGCACACCCTCAGTACTGCCCCTCCAACAGTATGGTGCACCCTCAGTACAGCCCCTCCGAGAGTGCAGCACGCCCTCAGTACTGCCCCTCTGACAGTGCAGCGCTCCCTCAGTACTGTCCCTCCGAAAGTGCAGCGCTACCTCAGTACTGCCCACTCCGACAGTGCAGTTCTCCCTCAGTAGTGCCCCTCCAACAGTATAGCGCTACCTCAGTACCGCCCCCGGACTGTGCAGAAATCCCTCAGTATTGCTCCTCCGACAGTGCACGCCTCCCTCAGTACTGCCCCTCCGACAGTGCAGCGCTCCCTCAGTACTGCCCCACCGACAGTGCAGCGCCCCCTAAGTACTGTCCCTCCAAAAGTGCTGCGCTCCCTCGGTACTGCCCACTCTGACAGTGCAGTTCTCCCTCAGTAGTGCCCCTCCGACAGTATAGCGCTACCTCAGTACCGCACCTCTGACTGTGCAGAACTTCCTCAGTACTGCCCCTCCGACAGTTCACGACTCCCTCAGTACTGCCCCTCCGACAGTGCAGCGCTCCCTCAGTACTGCCCCTGCGACAGTGCAGCAGTCCCTCAGTACTGCCCAGCCGACAGTGCAGTGTTGCCTTAGTACTGCCCCTCCAACAGTGCTGTGCTCCCTGAGTACTGCATTCCGACAGTGCAGCGCTCCCTCAGTACTGCCCCTCCAAGAGTGCTGCGCTACCTCAGCACTACCCGTCCTACAGTGCAGCGCTCCCTCAGTACTGCCCCTCCGACAGTGCAGCGCTCCCTCAGTACTGCCCCACCGAAAATGCTGCATTCCCTCAGTACTGCTCTTCGGATAGTTCAGCTTTCCCTCAGTACTACCCCTCTGACAGTGCAGCACTCCCTCAGTACTGCCCCTCCGACAGTGCAGCGCTCCCTCAGTACTGCCCCTACGACAGAGCAGCGCTCCCTCAGTACTGACCCTCCAACAGAGCAGCGCTCTCTCAGTACTGCCCCTGCAACAGTGCAGCACTCCCTCAGTACTGCTCCTCCGACAGTGCTGCACTCCCCCAGCACTGCCCCTCCGACAGTGCAGCAATCCCTCAGTATTGCCCCTCTGACAGTGCAGCACTCCTTCAGTACTGCCGCAAAGACAGTGCAGCACTCCCTCAGCACTGCCCCTCCGACTGTGCAGCACTCCCTCAGTACTGCCCCTCCGACAGTGCAGCACTCCCTCAGTATTGCCCCTCTGACAGTGCAGCGCTGCCTCAGTACTGCCCCTCCGACAGTGTACCATTCCCTCAGAACTGCCCCTCCGAAAGTGCAGCACTCCCTCAGTACTGCCCCTCCGAATGTGCAGCGCTCCCGCAGCACAGCCCTCCAAAATTGCAGCGCTCTCTCAGTATTACCCCTTTGACAGTGCAGCGCTCCCTCAGTACTTCCCCTGCAACAGTGCAGCACTCCCTCAGTAATTCCGCTCCGACAGTGCAGCACTCCCTCAGTACTTCCCCTCCGACAGTGCAGCACTCCCTCAGTACTGCCCCTCTGATGGTGCAGTACTCCCTCAGTACTGCCCAACCGACAGTGCAGCGCTCCCTCAGTAATGCCCCTCTGAAAGTGCAGCGCTACGTCAGTACTGCCCCTCTGACAGTGCAGCACTCCCTCAGTACTGCCCCACCGACAGTGCAGCACTCCCTCAGTAACGCCCCTCTGACTCTGCAGCACTCCTTCAGTACTGCCCCTCCGACAGTGCAGCGCTCCCTCAGTACTGCCCCTCCGACAGTGCGGCGCTCCCACAGTACTGTCCCTCCGACAGTGATGCGCTCCCTCAGTACCACACAACCGAGAGTGCAGCACTCCCTCAGAACTGCCCCAGCGGCAGTGCAGTACTCCCTCAGTACTGCCCCTCCGACAGTGCAGCGCACTCTTAATACTGCCCCTGCAACAGTGCAGCGCTCCCTCAGTACTGCCCCTCCGACAGTGCAGCGCTCCCTCAGAACTGCCACCCGAAAATGCTCCACTCCCTAGGTACTGCCCCTCCGATAGTGCAGCTTTCCCACAGTACTACCCATCTGACAGTGCAGCACTCCCTTTGTACTGCCCCTCCGACAGTGCAGCACTCCCTCAGTACTGCCCCTCCGACAGTGCAGCGTTCCCTCCGTACTGCCCCTCCGACAGTGCAGGACTACATCAGCACTGCCCCTCCGACAGTGCAGCACTCCCTCAGTACTGCCCCTCTGACAGTGCAGCACTCCCTCAGTACTGCCCCTCCGACAGTGCAGCACTCCTTCAGTACTGCTCGTCCGACAGTACAGCACTCCCTCAGTACTGCCCCTCCGACAGTGCAGCGCTCCCTCGGTACTGCCCCTCCGACAGTGCAGCGCTCCGTCAGTACTGCCCCTCCGACAGTGCAGCACTCCCTCTGTACTGCCCCTCCGACAGTGCAGCACTCCCTCAGTACTGCCCCCCGACAGTGCAGCTCTCCCTCCGTACTGCCCCTCTGAAAGCGCAGCACTACGTCAGTACTGCCCATCTGACAGTGCAGCACTCCCTCAGTACTGCCCCACCGACAGTGCAGCGCTCCATCTGTACTGCCCGTTCGACACTACAGCACTCCCACAGTACTGCCCCTCCGACAGTGCGGCGCTCCCTCAGTACTGTCAATCCGACAGTGATGCGCTCCCTCAGTAGCGCACCTCCGAGAGTGCAGCACTCCCTCAGTCCTGCCCCTTCGTCATTGCTGCGCTCCCTCGGTACTCCCCCTCCGAGATTGCAGCACCCTCAGTACTGCCCCTCTGACAGTGTAGCACTGCTTCAGTACCACCTCTTCCACAATGCAACTCCCATCAGTACTGCCCTACAGCAGTACAGCACACCCTCAGTACTGCCCCTCCAACAGTACGGTGCACCCTCAGTACTGCCCCTCCGAGAGTGCAGCACTCACTCAGTGCTGCCCCTCTGACAGTGCAGCACTCCCTCAGTACTGTCCATCCGACAGTGCAGCGCTCCCTCAGTACTGCACACTCCGACAGTGCAGTTCTCCCTCAGTAGTGCCCCTCCGACAGTATAGCGCTACCTCAGTACCGCCCCTTTGAATGTGCAGAAATCCCTCAGTACTGCCCCTCCGACAGTGCAAGCCTCCCTCAGTACTGCCCCTCCGACAGTGCAGCGCTCCCTCAGTATTGCCTCTCCGACAGTGCGGCGCTCCCTCGGTACACTCAATCCGACAGTGATGCGCTCCCTCAGTACCGCACCTCCGAGAGTGCAGCACTCCCTCAGTTCTGCCCCTTCGTCATTGCTGCGCTCCCTCAGTACTGCCCCTTCGACATTGCAGCACTCCCTCAGTACTGCCCATCTGACAGTGTAGCACTGCTTCAGTACCATCTCTTCCACAATGCAACACCCATCAGTACTGCCCTATTGCAGTACAGCACACCCTCAGTACTGCCCCTCCAACAGTATGGTGCACCCTCAGTACTGCCCCTCCGAGAGTTCAGCACTCCCTCAGTACTGCCCCTCTGACAGTGCAGCGCTCCCTCAGTACTGTCCCTCCGAAAGTGCGGCGCTACCTCAGTACTGCCCACACCGACAGTGCAGTTCTCCCTCAGTAGTGCCCCTCCGACAGTATAGCGCTACCTCAGTACCGCCCCCAGACTGTGCAGAAATCCCTCAGTATTGCTCCTCCGACAGTGCACGCCTCCCTCAGTTCTGTACCTCCGACAGTGCAGCGCTCCCTCAGTACTGCCCCACCGACAGTGCAGCGCTCCCTCAGTACTGCCCCTGCGACCGTGCAGCAGTCCCTCAGTACTGCCCCTCCGACAGTGCAGTGTTACCTCAGTACTGCCCCTCCGACAGTGCTGTGCTCCCTGAGTACTGCCCTCCGACAATGCAGCGATCCCTCAGTACTGCCCCTCCGACAGTGCAGGGCTACATCAGTACTGCCCGTCTGACATTGCAGCAATCCTTCAGTACTGCCCCTCCGACAAGTGCAACGCTCCACCTGCACTGCCCGTTCGACACTACAACACTCCCACAGTACTGCCCTTCCGACAGTGCAGCGCTCCCACTGTACTGTCCCTCCGAGAGTGAAGCGCTCCCTCTGTACCGCACCTCCGAGAGTTAGCACTCCCTCAGTACTGCCCCTCCGACAGTGCAGAACTCCCTCAGTACCAGTACTGATCCACCGACAGTGCAGTGGTCCCTTCGTACTGCCCCTCCAATAGAGCAGCACTCCCTCAGTACTGCCCCTCCGACAGTGCAGCACTCCCTCAGTACTGCCCCTCCGAAATTGTAGCACTCCCTCAGTAATGCCACTCTAACAGGGCAGCGCTCCCTCTGTACTGCCCCTCCGACAGTGTAGCATTCCCTCAGAACTGCCCCTCCGAAAGTGCAGCACTCCCTCAGTACTGCCTCTCCGAAAGTGCAGCGCTCCCTCAGCACTGCCCTCCAAAGTTGAAGCGCTCTCTCAGTTCTACCCCTCTGACAGTGCAGCGCTACCTCAGTATTTCCCCTCCGACAGTGCAGCACTCCCTCAGTACTTCCCCTCCGACAGTGCATCACTCCCTCAGTACTTCCCCTCCGACAGTGCAGCACTCCCTCAGTACTGCCCCTCTGATGGTGCAGTGCTCCCTCAGTACTGCACAACCGACAGTGCAGCGCTCCCTCAGTACTGCCCCTCTGAAAGTGCAGCGCTACGTCAGTACTGCCCCTCTGACAGTGCAGCACTCCCTCAGTACTGCCCCACCGACAGTGCAGCACTCCCTCAGTACCGCCCCTCTGACTCTGCAGCACTCCTTCATATCTTTCCCTGAGACAGTGCAGCGCTCCCTCAGTACTGCCCCTCTGACAGTGCGGCGCTCCCACAGTACTGTCCCTCTGACTGTGATGCGCTCCCTCAGTACCACACCTCCGAGAGTGAAGCACTCCCTCACTACTTCCCCACCGACAGTGCAGTGCTCACTCAGTACTGCCCCTCCGACAGTGCAGCACTCCCTCAGTACTGCCCCTCCAACAGTGCAGCGTTCCCTCAGTACTGCCCCTCCGACAGTGCAGCACTCCCTCAGCACTGCCCCTCCGACAGTGCAGCACTTCCTCAGTACTGCCCCTCTGACAGTGCAGCACTCCCTCAGTATTGCCCCTCCGACAGTGCAGAACTCCTTCAGTACTGCCCGTCCGACAGTACAGCACTCCCTCAGTAATGCCCCTCCAACAGTGCAGCGCTCCCTCAGTACTGCCCCTCCGAAATTGTAGCACTCCCTCAGTAATGCCCCTCTAACAGGGCAGCGCTCCCTCAGTACTGCCCCTCCGACAGTGTGGCATTCCCTCAGAACTGCCCCTCCGAAAGTGCAGCGCTACCTCAGCACAGCCATCCAAAATTGCAGCGCTCTCTCAGTACTACCCCTCTGACAGTGCAGCGCTACCTCAGTATTTCCCCTCCGACAGTGCAGCACACCCTCAGTACTTCCCCTCCGACTGTGCATCACTCCCTCAGTACTTCCCCTCCGACAATGCAGCACTCCCTCAGTACTGCCCCTCTGATGGTGCAGTGCTCCCTCAGTACTGCCCAACCGACAGTGCAGCGCTCCCTCAGTACTGCCCCTCTGACAGTGCAGCACTCCCTCAGTACTGCCCCACGACAGTGCAGCACTCCCTCAGTACCGCCCCTCTGACTCTGCAGCACTCCTTCAGTACTGCCCCTGAGATAGTGCAGCGCTCCCTCAGTACTGCCCCTCTGACAGTGCGGCGCTCCCACAGTACTGTCCCTCCGACTGTGATGCGCTCCCTCAGTACCGCACCTCCGAGAGTGCAGCACTCCCTCAGTACTGCCCCACCGACAGTGCAGTGCTCACTCAGTACTGCCCCTCCGACAGTGCAGCGCTCCCTTAATACTGTCCCTCCGACAGTGCAGCGCTCCCTCAGTACTGCCCCTCCGACAGTGCAGCGCTCCCTCAGAACTGCCCCACCGAATATGCTCCACTCCCTCAGTACTGCCCCTACGATAGTGCAGCTTTCCCACAGTACTACCCATCTGACAGTGCAGCACTCCCTTTGTACTGCCCCTCCAACTGTGCAGCACTCCCTCAGTACTGCCCCTCCAGCAGTGCAGCGTTCCCTCAGTACTGCCACTCCGACAGTGCAGCACTCCCTCAGCACTGCCCCTCCGACAGTGCAGCACTTCCTCAGTACTGCCCCTTTGACAGTGCAGCACTCCCTCAGTACTGCCCCTCCGACAGTGCAGCACTCCTTCAGTACTGCCCGTCCGACAGTACAGCACTCCCTCAGTACTGCCCCTCAAACAGTGCAGCGCTCCCTCAGTACTGCCTCTCCGAAAATGCTGCACTCCCTCAGTACTGCCCTTCCGATAGTGCAGCTTTCCCTCAGTATTGCCCCTCCGACAGTGCAGCACTCCTTCAGTACTGCTCGTCCGACAGTACAGCACTCTCTCAGTACTGCCCCTCCGACAGTGCGGCGCTCCCTCAGTACTGTCAATCCGACAGTAATGCGCTCCCTCACTGCCGCACCTCCGAGAGTGCAGCACTCCCTCAGTACTGCCCCTTCGGAATTGATGCGCTCCCACAGTACTGCCCCTCCGACATTGCAGCACTCCCTCAGTACTGCCCCTCTGACTGTGTAGCACTGCTTCAGTACCAGCTCTTCCACAATGCAACACCCATCAGTACTGCCCTACAGCAGTACAGCACACCCTCAGTACTGCCCCTCCAACAGTTCGGGGCTCCCTCAGTACTGCCCCTCCGAGAGTGCAGCACTCCCTCAGTACTGCCCCTCTGACAGTGCAGCGCCCCCTCAGTACTGTCCCTCCGAAAGTGCAGCGCTCCCTCAGTACTGCCCACTCCGACAGTGCAGTTCTCCCTCAGTAGTGCCCCTCCGACAGTATAGCGCTACCTCAGTACCGCCCCTCTGACTGTGCAGAACTCCCTCAGTACTGCCCCTCCGACAGTTCACGCCTCCCTCAGTACTGCCCCTCCGACAGTGCAGTGCTCCCTCAGTACTGCCCCTGCGACAGTGCAGCAGTCCCTCAGTACTGCCCCTCCGACAGTGCAGTGTTGCCTTAGTACTGCCCCTCCAACAGTGCTGTGCTCCCTGAGTACTGCATTCCGACAGTGCAGCGCTCCCTCAGTACTGCCCCTCCGACAGTGCTGCGCTACCTCAGCACTGCCCGTCCTACAGTGCAGCGCTCCCTCAGTACTGCCCCTCTGACAGTGCAGCGCTCCCTCAGTACTGCCCCACCGAAAATGCTGCATTCCCTCAGTACTGCCCTTCGGATAGTGCAGCTTTCCCTCAGTACTGCCCCTCCGACAGTGCAGCGCTCCCTCATTACTGCCCCTTCGACAGAGCAGTGCTCCCTCAATACTGACCCTCCAACATAGCAGCGCTCTCTCAGTACTGCCCCTGCAACAGTGCAGCACTCCCTCAGTACTGCTCGTCCGACAGTGCTGCACTCCCCCAGTACTTCCCCTCCGACAGTGCTGCACTCCCTCAGTACTGCCCCTCCGACAGTGCAGCACTCCCACAGTATTGCCCTTCTGACAGTGCAGCGCTGCCTCAGTACTGCCCCTCCGACAGTGTTCCATTCCCTCAGAACTGCCCCTCCGAATGTGCAGCACTCCCTCAGCACAGCCCTCCAAAATTGCAGCGCTCTCTCAGTATTACCCCTTTGACAGTGCAGCGCTTCCTCAGTACTTCCACTGCGATAGTGCAGCACTCCCTCAGTAATTCCGCTCCGACAGTGCAGCACTCCCTCAGTACTTCCCCTCCGACAGTGCAGCACTCCCTCAGTACTGCCACTCTGATGGTGCAGTACTCCCTCAGTATTGCCCAACCGACAGTGCAGCGCTCCCTCAGTAATGCCCCTCTGAAAATGCAGCACTACGTCAGTACTGCCCCTCTGACAGTGCAGCACGCCCTCAGTACTGCCCCACCGACAGTGCAGCACTCCCTCAGTACCGCCCCTCTGACTCTGCACACTCCTTCAGTACTGCCCCTCCGACAGTGCAGCGCTCCCTCAGTACTGCCCCTCCGACAGTGCGGCGCTCCCACAGTACTGTCCCTCTGACAGTGATGCGCTCCCTCAGTACCGCACTTCCGAGAGTGCAGCACTCCCTCAGAACTGCCCCAGCGGCAGTGCAGTACTCCCTCAGTACTGCCCCTTCGACAGTGCAGCGCTCTCTTAATACTGCCCCTCCGACAGTGCAGCGCTCCCTCAGTACTGCCCCTCCGACAGTGCAGCACTCCCTCAGAACTGCCCCACCGAAAATGCTCCACTCCCTCAGTACGGCCCCTCCGATAGTGCAGCTTTCCCACAGTACTACCCATCTGACAGTGCAGCACTCCCTTTGTACTGCCCCTCCGACAGTGCAGCACTCCCTCAGTTCTGCCCCTCCGACAGTGCAGCGTTCCCTCAGTACTGCCCCTCCGACAGTGCAGGACTCCATCAGCACTGCCCCTCCGACAGTGAAGCACTCCCTCAGTACTGCCCCTCTGACAGTGCAGCGCTCCCTCAATACTGCCGCTCCGACAGTGCAGCGCTCCCTCAGTACTGCCCCTCCGACAGTGCTGCAGTCCCTCTGTACTGCCCCTCCGACAGTGCAGCGCTCCCTAAGTACTGCCCCTCTGAAAGTGCAGCACTACGTCAGTAATTCCCATCTGACAGTGCTATACTCCCTCAGTACTGCCCCGCCGACAGTGCAGCGCTCCATCAGTACTGCCCCTCTGACAGTGCAGCGCTCCCTCAGAACTGCACCTCCGACAGTGCAGCACTCCCTCAGTACTGCCCCTCCGACAGTGCAGCCCTCCCTCTGTACTGCCCCTCCGACAGTGCAGCACTCCTTCAGTACTGCTCGTCCGACAGTACAGCACTCCCTCAGTACTGCCCCTCCGACAGTGCAGCGCTCCCTCAGTACTGCCCCTCCGACAGTGCAGTGCTCCCTCAGTACTGCCTTCCGACAGTGCAGCACTTCCTCTGTACTGCCCCTCCGACAGTGCAGCGCTCCCTCAGTACTGCCCCTCTGAAAGTGCAGCACTACGTCAGTACTGCCCATCTGACAGTGCAGCACTCCCTCAGTACTGCCCTACCGACAGTGCAGCGCTCCATCTGTGCTGCCCCTCTGACAGTGCAGCACTCCCTCAGTACTGCCCCTCCGACAGTGCAGCACTCCCTCTGTACTGCCCCTCCGACAGTGCAGCGCTCCCTCAGTACTGCCTCTCCGGAAATGCTCCACTCCCTCAGTACTGCCCCTCCGATAGTGCAGCTTTCCCACAGTACTACCCATCTGACAGTGCAGCACTCGCTTTGTACTGCCCCTCCGACAGTGCAGCACTCCCTCAGTACTGCCCCTCCAACAGTACAGCGTTGCCTCAGCACTGCCCCTCCGACAGTGCAGCACTTCCTCAGTACTGCCGCTCTGACAGTGCAGCGCTCCCTCAGTACTGCCCCTCTGACAGTGCAGCGCTCCCTCTGTACTGCCCCTCCAACAGTGCAGCACTCCCTCTGTACTGCCCCTCCGACAGTGCAGCGCTCCCTCAGTACTGCCTCTCCGAAAATGCTGCACTCCCTCAGTACTGCCCTTCCGATAGTGCAGCTTTCCCTCAGTAGAACCCCTCTGACAGTGCAGCATTCCCTCAGTACTGCCCCTCCGACAGTGCTGCTCTCCCTCAGTACTGCCACTCTGAAAATGCAGTGCTACGTCAGTACTGCCCATCTGACAGTGCAGCACTCCCTCAGTACTGCCCCACCAACAGTGCAGCACTCATCATTACCGCCCATCTGAAAGTGGAGCACTCCTTCAGTCCTGCCACTCCGACAGTGCAGCGCTCCATCTGTACAGCCCGTTCGACACTACAGCACTCCCACAGTACTGCCCCTCCGACAGTGCGGCGCTCCCTCAGTACTGTCAATCCGACAGTAATGCGCTCCCTCAGTACCGCACCTCCGAGAGTGCAGCACTCCCTCAGTACCGCCCCTTCGGAATTGCTGCGCTCCCACAGTACTGCCCCTCCGACATTGCAGCACTCCCTCAGTACTGCACCTCTGACAAAGTAGCACTGCTTCAGTACCAGCTCTTCCACAATGCAACACCCATCAGTACTGCCCTACAGCAGTACAGCACACTGTCAGTACTGCCCCTCCAACAGTACGGTGCTCCCTCAGTTCTGCCCCTCCGAGAGTGCAGCGCCCCCTCAGTACCGTCCCTCCGAAAGTGCAGCGCTCCCTCAGTACTGCCCACTCCGACAGTGCAGTTCTCCCTCAGTAGTGCCCCTCCGACAGTATAGCGCTACCTCAGTACCGCCCCTCTGACTGTGCAGAACTCCCTCAGTACTGCCCCTCCGACAGTTCACGCCTGCCTCAGTACCGCCCCTACGACAGTGCAGCGCTCCCTCCGTACTGCCCGTGCGACAGTGCAGCAGTCCCTCAGTACTGCCCCTCCGACAGTGCTGCGCTACCTCAGCACTGCCCGTCCTACAGTGCAGCGCTCCCTCAGGACAGCCCCTCTGACAGTGCAGCACTCCCTCAGTACTGCCCCTCCGACAGTGCAGCGCTCCCTCAGTACTGCCCCTCCGACAGAGCAGCGCTCCCTCAGTACTGACTCTCCAACAGAGCAGCGCTCTCTCCGTGCTGCCCCTGCAACAGTGCAGAACTCCCTCAGTACTGCTCCTCCGACAGTGCTGCAATCCCCCAGTACTGCCCCTCCGACAGTGCAACACTCCCTCAGTATTGCCCCTCTGACATTGCAGCACTCCTTCAGTACTGCCGCAAAGACAGTGCTGCACTCCGTCAGCACTGCCCCTCCGACAGTGCAGCACTCCCTCAGTACTGCCCCTCCGACAGTGCAGCGCTCCCTCAGTATTGCCCCTCTGACAGAGCAGCGCTGCCTCAGTACTGCCCATCCGATAGTGTAGCACTCCCTCAGTACTGCCCCTACGACGGTGCAGCGCTCACTCAGGACCGACACTCCGACTGTGCAGAACTCCCTCAGTACTGCCCCTCCGACTGTGCAGAACGCCCTCAGTACTGCCCCTCTAACAGTGCTGCGCTCCCTCAGTTCCGCCCCTCTGGCATTGCAGCACTCCCCCAGCTCTGCCTCTCCGGCAGTGCAGTGCTCCCTTTGTTCTGACCCTCCGACAGTCCTGGCCTCCCTCAGTATTGCCCCTCTGATAGTGCAGCACTCCCTCAGTACTGGCCCTCCGTAAGTGCAGCACTCCCTCAGTACTGCCCCTCCGAAAGTCCAGCGCTCTTTCAGTGCTGACCCTCCGACAGTGCAGCACTCCCTCAGTACTGCCCCTTCGTCATTGCTGCGCTCCCTCAGAAATGCCCCTCCGACATTGCAGCCCTCCCTCAGTACTGCCCCTCTGACAGTGTAGCACTGCTTCAGTACCACCTCTTCCACAATGCAACACCCATCAGTACTGCCCTACAGCAGTACAGCACACCCTCAGTACTGCCCCTCCAACAGTACGATGCACCCACAGTACTGCCCCTCCGAGAGTGCAGCACTCCCTCAGTACTGCCCCTCTGACAGTGCAGCACTCACTCAGTACTTCCCCTCCGACAGTGCATCACTCCCTCAGTACTTCCCCTCCGACAGTGCAGCACTCCCTCAGTACTGCCCCTCTGATGGTGCAGTGCTCCCTCAGTACTGCCCAACCGACAGTGCAGCGCTCCCTCAGTACTGCCCCTCTGAAAGTGCAGCGCTACGTCAGTACTGCCCCTGAGATAATGCAGCGCTCCCTCAGTACTGCCCCTCTGACAGTGCGGCGCTCCCACAGTACTGTCCCTCCGACTGTGATGCGCTCCCTCAGTACCGCACCTCCGAGAGTGCAGCACTCCGTCAGTACTGCCCCACCGACAGTGCAGTGCTCACTCAATACTACCCCTCCGACAGTGCAGCGCTCCCTTAATACTGCCCCTCCGACAGTGCAGCGCTCCCTCAGTACTGCCCCTCCGACAGTGCAGCGCTCCCTCAGAACTGCCCCACCGAATATGCTCCACTCCCTCAGTACTGCCCCTCCGATAGTGCAGCTTTCCCACAGTACTACCCATCTGACAGTGCAGCACTCCCTTTGTACTGCCCCTCCGACAGTGCAGCATTCCCTCAGTACTGCCCCTCCGACAGTGCAGCACTCCCTCAGCACTGCCCCTCCGACAGTGCAGCGCTCCCTCAGTACTGCCCCTCCAACAGTGCAGCGCTCCCTCAGAACTGCCCCACCGAATATGCTCCACTCCCTCAGTACTGCCCCTCCGATAGTGCAGCTTTCCCACAGTACTACCCATCTGACAGTGCAGCACTCCCTTTGTACTGCCCCTCCGACAGTGCAGCATTCCCTCAGTACTGCCCCTCCAACAGTGCAGCGTTCCCTCAGTACTGCCCCTCCGACAGTGCAGCACTCCCTCAGCACTGCCCCTCCGACAGTGCAGCACTTCCTCAGTACTGCCCTTCTCACAGTGCAGCACTCCCTCAGTACTGCCCCTCCGACAGTGCAGCACTCCTTCAGTACTGCCCGTCCGACAGTATAGCACTCCCTCAGTACTGCCCCTCCAACAGTGCAGCGCTCCCTCAGTACTGCCCCTCTGACAGTGCAGCTCTCCCTCAGTACTGCCCCTCCGACAGTGCAGCACTCCCTCAGTACTGCCCCTCCGACAGTGCAGCACTCTCTCTGTACTGCCCCTCCGACAGTGCAGCCGCACCCTCAGCACTGCCTCTCCGAAAATGCTGCACTCCCTCAGTACTGCCCTTCCGATAGTGCAGCTTTCCCTCAGTAGAACACCTCTGACAGTGCAGCACTCCCTCAGTACTGCCCCTCCAACAGTGCTGCTCTCCCTCAGTACTGCCCCTGTGAAAGTACAGTGCTACGTCAGTACTGCCCATCTGACAGTGCAGCACTCCCTCAGTACTGCCCCACCAACAGTGCAGCACTCATCATTACCGCCCATCAGACAGTGCAGCACTCCTTCAGTTCTGCCCCTCCGACAGTGCAGCGCTCCATCTGTACTGCCCGTTCGACACTAAAGCACTCCCACAGTACTGCCCCTCCGACAATGCAGCACTCCCTCAGTACTGCCCCTCTGACAGTGTAGCACTGCTTCAGTACCAGCTCTTCCACAATGCAACACCCATCAGTACTGCCCTACAGCAGCACACCCTCAGTACTGCCCCTCCAACAGTACGGTGCACCCTCAGTACTGCCCCTCCGAGAGTGCAGCACTCCCTCAGTACTGCCCATCTGACAGTGCAGCGCACCCTCAGTATTGTCCCTCCGACATTGCAGCGCTCCCTCAGTACTGCCCACTCCGACAGTGCAGTTCTCCCTCAGTAGTGCCCCTCCGACAGTATAGCGCTACCTCAGTACCGCCCCCAGACTGTGCAGAAATCCCTCAGTATTGCCCCTCCGACAGTGCACGTCTCCCTCAGTACTGCCCCTCCGACTGTGCAGCGCTCCCTCAGTACTGCCCCACCGACAGTGCAGCGCTCCCTCAGTACTGCCCCTGCGACAGTGCAGCAGTCCCTCAGTACTGCCCCTCCGACAGTGCAGTGTTACCTCAGTACTGCACCTCCGACAGTGCTGTGCTCCCTGAGTTGTGCCCTCCGACAGTGCAGCGCTCACTCAGTACTGCCCCTCCGACAGTGCAGGGCTACATCAGTACTCACCCTCTGACAGTGCAGCAATCATTCAGTACTGCCCCTCCGACAGTGCAGCGCTCCACCTGTACTGCCCGTTCGACACTACAACACGCCCACAGTACTGCCCTTCCGACAGTGCAGCGCTCCCACTGTACTGTCCCTCCGAGAGTGATGCGCTCCCTCTGTACCGCACCTCTGAGAGTTAGCACTCCCTCATTACTGCCCCTCCGACAGTGCAGCACTCCCTCAGTACCAGTACTGATCCACCGACAGTGCAGTGGTCCCTTCGTACTGCCCCTCCAATAGTGCAGCACTCCCTCAGTACTGCCCCTCCGACAGTGCAGCACTCCCTCAGTACTGCCCCTCCGAAATTGTAGCACTCCCTCAGTAATGCCCCTCTAACAGGGCAGCGCTCCCTCCGTACTGCCCCTCCGACAGTGTAGCATTCCCTCAGAACTGCCCCATCCGAAAGTGCAGCACTCCCTCAGTACTGCCTCTCCGAAAGTGCAGCGCTAACTCAGCACAGCCCTCCAAAATTGCAGCGCTCTCTCAGTACTACCCATCTGACAGTGCAGCGCTCCCTCAGTATTTCCCCTCCGACAGTGCAGCACTCCCTCAGTACTTCCCCTCCGACAGTGCATCACTCCCTCAGTACTTCCCCTCCGACAGTGCAGCACTCCCTCAGTACTGCCCCTCTGAAAGTGCAGCGCTACGTCAGTACTGCCCCTCTGACAGTGCAGCACTCCCTCAGTACTGCCCCACCGACAGTGCAGCGCTCCCTCAGTACTGCCCCTCTGACAGTGCGGTGCTCCACAGTACTGTCCGTCCAACTGTGATGCGCTCCCTCAGTACCGCACCTCTGAGTCTGCAGCACTCCTTCAGTACTGCCCCTCCGAAAGTGCAGCGCTCCCTCAGTACTGCCCCTCTGACAGTGCGGTGCTCCACAGTACTGTCCTCCAACTGTGATGCGCTCCCTCAGTACCGCACCTCCGAGAGTGCAGCACTCCCTCAGTACTGCCCCACCGACAGTGCAGTGCTCCCTCAGTACTGCCCCTCCGACAGTGCAGCGCTCCCTTAATACTGCCCCTCCGACAGTGCAGCGCTCCCTCAGAACTGCCACACCGAAAATGCTCCACTCCCTCAGTACTGCCCCTCCGATAGTGCAGCTTTCCCACAGTATTACCCATCTGACAGTGCAGCACTCCCTTTGTACTGCCCCACCGACAGTGCAGCACTTCCTCAGTACTGCCCCTCTGACAGTGCAGCACTCCCTCAGTACTGCCCCTCCGACAGTGCAGCACTCCTTCAGTACTGCCCATCCGACAGTACAGCACACCATCAATACTGCCCCTCCAACAGTGCAGCGCTCCCTCAGTACTTCCCCTCTGACAGTGCAGCGCTCCCTCAGTACTGCCCCTCCGACAGTGCAGCACTCCCTCAGTACTGCCCCTCCGACAGTGCAGCTCTCCCTCAGTACTGCCCCTCTGAAAGTGCAGCGCTAGGTCAGTACTGCCCATCTGACAGTGCAGCTCTCCCTCAGTACTGCCCCTCTGAAAGTGCAGCACTACGTCAGTACTGCCCATCTGACAGTGCAGCACTCCCTCAGTACTGCCCCAAAAACAGTGCAGCCCTCATCATTACCGCCCATCTGACAGTGCAGCACTCCTTCAGTCCTGCCCCTCCGACAGTGCAGCGCTCCATCTGTACTGCCCGTTCGACACTACAGCACTCCCACAGTACTGCCCCTCCGACAGTGCGGCATTCCCTCAGTACTGTCAATCCGACAGTAATGCGCTCCCTCAGTACTGCACCTCCGAGAGTGCAGCACTCCCTCAGTACTGCCCCTTCGGAATTGCTGCGCTCCCACAGTACTGCCCCTCCGACATTGCAGCACTCCCTCACTACTGCCCCTCTGACAGTGTAGCACTGCTTCAGTACCACCTCTTCCACAATGCAACACCCATCAGTACTGCCCTACAGCAGTACAGCACACCCTCAGTACTGCCCCTCCAACAGTGCGGTGCTCTCTCAGTACTGCCCCTCCGAGAGTGCAGCACTCCCTCAGTACTGCTCCTCTGACAGTGCAGCGCCCCCTCAGTACTGTCCCTCCGAAAGTGCAGCGCTCCCTCAGTAGTGCCCACTCCGACAGTGCAGTTCTCCCTCAGTAGTGCCACTCCGACAGTATAGCGCTACCTCAGTACCGACCCTCTGACTGTGCAGAACTCCCTCAGTACTGCCCCTCCGACAGTGCATGCCTCCCTCAGTACTGCCCTTCCGACAGTGCAGCGCTCCCTCAGTACTGCCCCTGCGACAGTGCAGTAGACCCTCAGTACTGACCCTCCGACAGTGCAGTGTTGCCTTAGTACTGCCACTACGACAGTGCTGTGCGCCTTGAGTACTGCCCTCCGACACTGCTGCACTACCTCAGCACTGCCCCTCCTACAGTGCAGCGCTCCCTCTGTACTGTCCCTCCGACAGTGCAGCGCTCCCTCAGAACTGCCCCACCGAAAATGTTGCATTCCCTCAGTACTGCCCCTCTGACTGTGCAGAACTCCCTCAGTACTGCCCCTCCGACAGTGCACGCCTCCCTCAGTACTACCCCTCCGATAGTGCAGCGCTCACTCAGTGCTGCCCCTCCGACAGAGCTGCGCTACCTCAGCACTGCCCCTCCTACAGTGCAGCGCTCCCTCAGTACTGCGCCTCCGACAGTGCAGCGCTCCCTCAGAACTGCCCCACCGAAAATGTTGCATTCCCTCAGTACTGCCCTTCAGATAGTGCAGCTTTCCCTCAGTACTACCACTCTGACAGTGCAGCACTCCCTCAGTACTGCCCCTCCGACATTGCAGCGCTCTCTCAGTACTGCCCCTCTGTCAGAGCAGCGCTCCCTCAGTATTGACCCTCCAACAGAGCAGCGCTCTCTCAGTACTGCCCCTGCAACAGTGCAGCACTCCCTCAGTACTGCTCCTCCGACAGTGCAGCAATCCCCCAGTACTGCCCCTCCGACAGTGCAGCACTCCCTCAGTATTGCCCCTCTGAAAGTGCAGTGCTACGTCAGTACAGCCCATCTGACAGTGCAGCACTCCCTCAGTACTGCCCCACCAACAGTGCAGCACTCATCATTACCGCCCATCTGAAAGTGCAGCACTCCTTCAGTCCTGCCGCAAAGACAGTGCAGCACTCCCTCAGTATTGCCCCTCTGACAGTGCAGCACTCCTTCAGTACTGCCGCAAAGACAGTGCAGCACTCCCTCAGCACTGACCCTCTGACAGTGCAGCACTCCCTCAGTACAGCCCCTCTGACAGTGCAGCACTCCTTCAGTACTGCCGCAAAGACAGTGTAGCACTCCATCAGTACTGCCCCTACGACGGTGCAGCGCTCACTCAGGACCGACAATCCGACTGTGCAGAACTCCCTCAGTACTGCCCCTCCGATTGTGCAGAACGCCCTCAGTACTGCCCCTCTAACAGTGCTGCGCTCCCTCAGTTCCGCCCCTCTGGCATTGCAGCAGTCCCCCAGCTCTGCCTCTCCGGCAGTGCAGTGCTCCCTTTGTTCTGACCCTCCGACAGTGCTGGCCTCCCTCAGTATTGCCCCTCTGATAGTGCAGCACTCCCTGAGTACTGGCCCTCCGTAAGTGCAGCACTCCCTCAGTACAGCCCCTCCGACAGTCCAGCGCTCTTTCAGTATTGACCCTCCGACAGTGCAGCGCTCCCTCAGTACTGCCCCTCCGACAGTATAGCGCTACCTCAGTACCGCCCCCGGACTGTGCAGAAATCCCTCAGTATTGCCCCTCCGACAGAGCACGTCTCCCTCAGTATTGCCCCTCCGACAGTGCAGCACTCCTTCAGTACTGCCCCTCAGACAATGCAGCGCTCCCTCAGTACAGCCCCTCTGACAGTGCGGCGCTCCCACAGTACTGTCCCTCCGACTGTGATGCGCTCCCTCAGTACCGCACCTCCGAGAGTGCAGCACTCCCTCAGTACTGCCCCACCGACCGTGCAGTGCTCCCTCAGTACTGCCCCCCCGACAGTGCAGCGCTCCCTTAATACTGCCCCTCCGACAGTGCAGCGCCCCCTCAGTACTGTCCCTCCGAAAGTGCAGCGCTCCCTCAGTAGTGCCCACTCCGACAGTGCAGTTCTCCCTCAGTAGTGCCCCTCAGACAGTATAGCGCTACCTCAGTACTGCCCCTGCGACAGTGCAGCAGTCCCTCAGTACTGCCCCTCCGACAGTGCAGTGTTGCCTTAGTACTGCCCCTCCGACAGTGCTGCGCTCCCTGAGTACTGCCCTCCGACAGTGCAGCGCTCCCTCAGAACTGCCCCACCGAAAATGTTGCATTCCCTCAGTACTGCCCTTCCGAAAGTGCAGCTTTCCCTCAGTAATACCACTCTGACAGTGCAGCACTCCCTCAGTACTGCTCCTCCGACATTGCAGCGCTACCTCAGTATTGACCCTCCAACAGTGCAGCGCTCTCTCAGTACTGCCCCTGCAACAGTGCAGCACTCCCTCAGTACTGCTCCTCCGACAGTGCAGCACTCCCCCAGTACTGCCCCTCCGACAGTGCAGCACTCCCTCAGTATTGCCCCTCTGACAGTGCAGCACTCCTTCAGTACTGCAGCAAAGACAGTGCAGCACTCCCTCAGCACTGCCCCTCTGACAGTGCAGCACTCCCTCAGTACTGCCCCTCTGACAGTGCAGCACTCCCTCAGTATTGCCCCTCTGACAGTGCAGCGCTGCCTCAGTACTGCCCATCCGACAGTGTAGCACTCCCTCAGTACTGCCCCTACGACGGTGCAGCGCTCACTCAGGACCGACACTCCGACTGTGCAGAACTCCCTCAGTACTGCCCCTCCGACTGTGCAGAACGCCCTCAGTACTGCCCCTCTAACAGTGCTGCGCTCCCTCAGTTCCCCCCCTCTGGCATTGCAGCACTCCCCCAGCTCTGCCTCTCCGGCAGTGCAGTGCTCCCTTTGTTCTGACCCTCCGACAGTGCTGGCCTCCTTCAGTATTGCCCCTCTGATAGTGCAGCACTCCCTCAGTACTGGCCCTCCGTAAGTGCAGCACTCCCTCAGTACAGCCCCTCCGATAGTCCAGCGCTCTTTCAGTACTGATCCTCCGACAGTGCAGCTCTCCCTCAGTACTGCCCCTCTGACATTGCAGCGCTCCCTCAGTACAACCCCACTGATGGTGCAGCACTCCCTCAGTACTGCCCACTCCGACAGTGCAGTTCTCCCTCAGTAGTGCCCCTCCGACTGTATAGCGCTACCTCAGTACCGCACCCGGACTGTGCAGAAATCCCTCAATATTGCCCCTCCGACAGAGTACGCTTCCCTCAGTATTGCCCCTCCGACAGTGCAGCACTCCTTCAGTACTGCCCCACCGACAGTGCAGTGCTCCCTCAGTACTGCCCCTCCGACAGTGCAGCGCTCCCTTAATACTGCCCCTCCGACAGTGCAGCGCTCCCTCAGGACTGCCCCTCCGACAGTGCAGCGCTCCCTCAGAACTGCCCCACCGAAAATGCTCCACTCCCTCAGTACTGCCCCTCCGATAGTGCAGCTTTCCCACAGTACTACCCATCTGACAGTGCAGCACTCCCTTTGTACTGCCCCTCCGACAGTGCAGCACTCCATCAGTACTGCCCCTCCAACAGTGCAGCGTTCCCCCAGTACTGCCACTCCGACAGTGCAGCACTCCCTCAGCACTGCCCCTCCGACAGTGCAGCACTTCCTCAGTACTGCCCCTCTGACAGTGCAGCACTCCCTCAGTACTGCCGCTCCGACAGTGCAGCACTCCTTCAGTACTGCCCCTCCGACAGTGCAGCACTCCCTCAGTACTGCCCCTCCGACAGTGCAGCACTCCCTCTGTACTGCCCCTCCGACAGTGCAGCGCTCCCTCAGTACTGCCTCTCCGAAAATGTTGCACTCCCTCAGTACTGCCCTTCCGATAGTGCAGCTTTCCCTCAGTAGAACCCCTCTGACAGTGCAGCACTCGCTCAGTACTGCCCCTCCGACAGTGCAGCTCTCCCTCAGTACTGCCCCTCTGAAAGTGCAGCGCTACGTCAGTACTGCCCATCTGACAGTGCAGCACTCCCTCAGTACTGCCCCACCAACAGTGCAGCACTCATCATTACCGCCCATCTGACAGTGCAGCACAACTTCAGTTCTGCCCCTCCGACAGTGCAGCGCTCCATCTGTACTGCCCGTTCGACACTACAGCACTCCCACAGTACTGCCCCTCCGACAGTGCGGCGCTCCCTCAGTACTGTCAATCCGACAGTAATGCGCTCCCACAGTACCGCACCTCCAAGAGTGCAGCACTCCCTCAGTACTGCCCCTTCGGAATTGCTGCGCTTCCACAGTACTGGCCCTCCGACATTGCAGCACTCCCTCAGTACTGCACCTCTGACAAAGTAGCACTGCTTCAGTACCAGCTCTTCCACAATGCAACACCCATCAGTACTGCCCTACAGCAGTACAGCACACCCTCAGTACTGCCTCTCCAACAGTACGGTGCTCCGTCAGTACTGTCCCTCCGAAAGTGCAGTGCTCCCTCAGTACTGCCCACTCCGACTGTGCAGTTCTCCCTCAGTAGTGCCCCTCCGACAGTATAGCGCTACCTCAGTACCGCCCCTCTGACTGTGCAGAACTCCCTCAGTACTGCCCCTCCGACAGTGCACGCCTCCCTCAGTACTGCCCCTCCGACAGTGCAGCGCTCCCTCAGTACTGCCCCTGCGACAGTGCAGCAGTCCCTCAGTACTGCCCCTCCGACAGTGCAGTGTTGCCTTAGTACTGCCCCTCCGACAGTGCAGCGCTCCCTCAGTACTGCCCCTCCGACAGTTCAGCGCTCCCTCAGTACTGCTCCACCGAAAATGTTGCATTCCCTCAGTACTGCCCTTCCGATAATGCAGCTTTCCCTCAGTACTACCCCTCTGACAGTGCAGCACTCCCTCTGTACTGCCCCTCCGACAGTGCAGCGCTCCCTCAGTACTGCCTCTCCGAAAATGCTGCACTCCCTCAGTACTGCCCTTCCGATAGTGCAGATTTCCCTCAGTAGAACCCCTCTGACAGTGCAGCACTCCCTCAGGACTGCCCCACCAACAGTGCAGCACTCATCATTACCGCCCATCTGACACTACAGCACTCCCACAGTACTGCCCCTCCGACAGTGCGGCGCTCCCTCAGTACTGTCAATCCGACAGTAATGCGCTCCCTCAGTACAGCACCTCCGAGAGTGCAGCACTCCCTCAGTACTGCCCCTTCGGAATTGCTGCGCTCCCACAGTACTGCCCCTCCGACATTGCAGCACTCCCTCAGTACTGCCCCTGTGACAGTGTAGCACTGCTTCAGTGCCAGCTCTTCCACAATGCAACACCCATCAGTACAGCCCTACAGCAGTACAGCACACCCTCCGTACTGCCCCTCCAACAGTACGGTACTCCCTCAGTACAGCCCCTCCGAGAGTGCAGCACTCCCTCAGTACTGCCCCTCTGACAGTGCAGCGCCCCCTCAGTACTGTCCATCCGAAAGTGCAGCGCTCCCTCAGTACTGCCCACTCCGACAGTGCAGTTCTCCCTCAGTAGTGCCCCTCCGACAGTATAGCGCTACCTCAGTACCGCCCCTCTGACTGTGCAGAACTCCCTCAGTACTGCCCCTCCGACAGTGCACGCCTCCCTCAGTACTGCCCCTCCGACAGTGCAGCGCTCCCTCAGTACTGCCCCTGCGACAGTGCAGCAGTCCCTCAGTACTGCCCCTCCGACAGTGCAGTGTTGCCTTAGTACTGCCCCTCCGACAGTGCTGTGCTCCCTGAGTACTGCCCTCCGACAGAGCAGCGCTCTCTCAGTACTGCCGCTGCAACAGTGCAGCACTCCCTCATTACTGCTCCTCTGACAGTGCAGCACTCCCCCAGTACTGCCCCTCCGACAGTGCAGCACTCCCTCAGTATTGCCCATCTGACAGTGCAGCACTCCTTCAGTACTGCCGCAAAGACAGTGCAGCACTCCCTCAGCACTGCCCCTCCGACAGTGCAGCTCTCCCTCAGTACAGCCCCTCCGACAGTGCAGCACTCCCTCAGTATTGCCCCTCTGACAGTGCAGCGCTGCCTCAGTACTGCCCATCTGACATTGTAGCACTCCCACAGTACTGCCCCTACGACGGTGCAGCGCTCACTCAGGACCGACACTCCGACTGTGCAGAACTCCCTCAGTACTGCCCCTCCGACTTTGCAGAACGCCCTCAGTACTGGCCCTCTAACAGTGCTGCGCTCCCTCAGTTCCGCCCCTCTGGCATTGCAGCACTCCCCCAGCTCTGCCTCTCCGGCAGTGCAGTGCTGCCTTTTTTCTGACCCTCCGACAGTGCTGGCCTCCCTCAATATTGCCCCTCTGATAGTGCAGCACTCCCTCAGTACTGGCCCTCCGTAAGTGCAGCACTCCCTCAGTACTGTCCCTCCGACAGTCCAGCGCTCTTTCAGTACTGACCCTCCTACAGTGCAGCTCTCCCTCAGTACTGCCCCTCTGACATTGCAACGCTCCCTCAGTACAACCCCACTGATGGTGCAGTGCTCCCTCAGTACTGCCCACCGGACAGTGCAGCGCTCCCTCAGTACTGCGACTCTGAAAGTGCAGCTCTCCCTCAGTACTACCCCTCCGACAGTGCAGCGCTCCCTCAGTACTGCCCGTCGGAGTGGGCAGTACTGAGGGAGTGCTACACCATCAGTGGGGTTGTACTGAGGGAGCGCTGCAATGTCAGAGGGGCAGTACTGAGGGAGTGCTGCACTGTCGGAGGGGCAGTACTGAGGGAGTGCTGCACTGTCAGAGGGGCAGTGCTGAGGGAGTGCTGCACTGTCCTTGCGGCAGTACTGAAGGAGTGCTGGACTGTCAGAGGGGCAATACTGAGGGAGTGCTGCACTGTCGGAGGGGCCGTACTGACGGAGAGCTGCACTGTCGGAGGGGCAGTACTGAGGGAGAACTGCACTGTCGGAGTGGGCAGTACTGAGGAAGCGCTGCACTGTCAGAGGGGCAGTACTGAGGGATTTCTGCACTGTCAGAGGGGCAGTACTGAGATAATGCTGCACTGTCAGAGGGGCAGTACTGAGAGAGCGCTGCACTGTTGGAGGGGCAGTACTGAGGGAGTGCTGCACTGTCGGACGGGAAGTACTCTGGGATGCCTGCAGTGTCGGAGGGTCAGTACAAAGGGAGCGCCGCACTGTGGGAGAGGCAGTACTGATGGAGTACTGCACTGTCGGAGGTGCGGTACCGAGGGAGTGCAGCACTGTCCGAGGAGCAGTACTGAGGGAGCGCTGCAGTGTTGGACGGGCAGTACTGAGGGAGCGCTGCACTGTCGGAGGGGTAGTACTGAGGGAGAGCAGCACTTTCAGAGGGGCAGTACTGAGGGAGCGCTGCACTGTCGGGTGGGCAGTACTGAGGAAGCACTGCACCATCAGTGGGGTTGTACTGAGGGAGCGCTGCAATGTCAGAGGGGCAGTACTGAGGGAGAGCTGCACTGTAGGAGGGTCAGTACTGAAAGAGCGCTGGACTGTCGGAGGGGCAGTACTGAGGGAGTGCTGCACTTACGGAGGGCCAGTACTGAGGGAGTGCTGCACTATCAGAGGGGCAATATTGAGGGAGGCCAGCACTGTCGGAGGGTCAGAACAAAGGCAGCACTGCACTGCCGGAGAGGCAGAGCTGGGGGAGTGCTGCAATGCCAGAGGGGCGGAACTGAGGGAGCGCAGCACTGTTAGAGGGGCAGTACTGAGGGCGTTCTGCACAGTCGGAGGGGCAGTACTGAGGGAGTTCTGCACAGTCGGAGTGTCGGTCCTGAGTGAGCGCTGCACCGTCGTAGGGGCAGTACTGTGGGAGTGCTACAATGTCAGATGGGCAGTACTGAGGCAGCGCTGCACTGTCAGAGGGGCAATACTGAGGGAGTGCTGCACTGTCGGAGGGGCAGTACTGAGGGAGAGCTGCACTGTCGGAGGGGCAGTGCTGAGGGAGTGCTGCACTGTCTTTGCGGCAGTACTGAAGGAGTGCTGCACTGTCAGAGGGGCAATACTGAGGGAGTGCTGCACTGTCGGAGGGGCAGTACTGGGGGAGTGCTGCACTGTCAGAGGAGCAGTACTGAGGGAGTGCTGCACTGTTGCAGCGGCAGTACTGAGAGAGCGCTGCTCTGTCGGAGGGCAGTACTCAGGGAGCACAGCACTGTCGGAGGGGCAGTACTAAGTCAACAATGCACTGTCGGAGGGGCAGTACTGAGGGACTGCTGCACTGTCGCAGGGGCAGTACTGAGGGAGCGCTGCACAGTCGGAGGGGCAGTGCTGAGGGAGGCGTGCACTGTCGGACTGCACTGTCGGAGTGGGCACTACTGAGGGATCGCTGCACTTTCAGATGGACAGTACTGAGGGGGCGCTGCACTGTCAGAGGGGCAGTACTGAGGGAGTGCTGCACTCTCGGAGGGGCTGTACTGAGGGAGTACCGTACTGTTGGAGGGGCAGTACTGAGGGTGTGCTGTACTGCTGTAGGGCTGTACTGATGGGTGTTGCATTGTGGAAGAGCTGGTACTGAAGCAGTGCTACACTGTCACAGGGGCAGTACTGAGGGAGTGCTGCAATGTCGGAGGGGCAGTACTGTGGGAGCGCAGCAATTCCGAAGGGGCAGTACTGAGGGAGTGCTGCACTCTCGGAGGTGCTGTACTGAGGGAGCGCATTACTGTCGGATTGACAGTACTGAGAGAGCGCCGCACTGTCGGAGGGGCAGTACTGTGGGAGTGCTGTAGTGTCGAACGGGCAGTACAGATGGAGCGCTGCACTGTCGGAGGGGCAGAACTGAAGGAGTGCTGCACTGTCAGATGGGCGGTAATGATGAGTGCTGCACTGTTGGTGGGGCAGTACTGAGGGAGTGCTGCACTGTCAGATGGGCAGTACTGACGTAGCGCTGCACTTTCAGAGGGGCAGTCCTGAGGGAGTGCTGCACTCTCAGAGGGGTTCTACTGAGGGAAATCTGCACTATCGGAAGGGCAGTACTGAGGGAGTGCAGCATTTTCGGAGAGGCAGTACTGAGGGAGCGCTGCACTGTCGGAGGGGCAGTACAGAGGGAGTGCTGCACTGTCGGAGGGGCAGTACAGAGGGAGTGCTGCACTGTCGGAGGGGCAGTACTGAGGGAGCGCTGCACTGTCAGAGGGGCAGTACTGAGGGAGTGCTGCACTGTTGGAGGGGCAGTACTGAGGGAGTGCTGTACTGTCGGACGGGCAGTACTGAAGGAGTGCTGCACTGTCGGAGGGGCAGTACTGAGGGAGTGCTGCACTGTCAGAGGGGCTGTACTGTGGAAGTGCTGCACTGTCGGAGGGGCAGTGCTGAGGGAGTGCTGCACTTTCGGAGTGGCAGTACTGAGGGAACGCTGCACTGTTGGAGGGGCAGTACTGATGGAGTGCTGCACTGTCGGAGGGGCAGTACAAAGGGAGTGCTGCACTGTCAGATGGGTAGTACTATGGGAAAGCTGCACTATCGGAGGGGCAGTATAGAAATAGAAAAAGGAGGAGCCCATTCCGAAACTCAAGCCTGTTAAATATTAACATATATATGCTATTCTGCTCCTTGAGACTGTTGCATAGGAACAGGAGGAGGCCATTCGGCCGCCCAAAACTTTCCCTTTTATGTTGTACCATATCAACAACACCGTGCATTTATATAGCGCCTTTAACATAGTAATACGTCCTAAGGCACTTCACCAGAGCATAATCAGCCCCAAAATTTGAAACCGAGCCACAATAGGTGATATGAGGACATGTGACCCAAAGCTTGGTCAACGAGGTAGGTTTTAAGGAGCGTCTTAAAGGAAGAGAGAGAGGTGGAGAGGTTTAGAGAGGGAAGGCCAGAGCTTAAGGCCTAGGTGGCTGAAGGCACGGCCGCCAATGATGGTGCAATTAAAATCGTGGAAGCGCAAGAGACCAGAATTGGAGGAGCGCAGAGATCTTGGAGGGTTGTAGGGCTGGAGGAGGTTACAGAGATAGGGAGTGGCGAGGCCTTGGAGGAATTTGAAAACAAGGATGAGAAATTTAAAATCGAGGTGTTGCTTAACCGGGAGCCAATGTAGGTCAGCGAGCACAAGGGTGATGGGTGAAGGGGACTTGGTGCGAGTTAGGACACTGGCAGCCGAGTTTTGGTTGAGCTCAAGTTTATGGAGGGTGGAAAATGGATGGCCGGCCAGGAGAGTTTCTGATTGGTGACAACATGGACCATGGCCTCTGGCCCATCACCCTTCCTTTCCAAAATTATCTTCCACTCATTCCATGAGCCCCCCTCCTCGCCCAGCCCTAACCTTGGCATCTACCAGGCAACACAGAATTCAGGGCTTCCTGCTGTGGCTGAATGAAAGGTTGTCTATCGAAACTGACAGAGTGCTTCAATTCGGATTTGTGTCAGTCAGATTTATTCCAGCTGATTATTCTTAGCAACAAGTTCGCAATGTGGAGATGCTTTCCGTGAATGACCAGTGGTCGTATTCACATTTTGGTATACATGAATGTCATGGACTTGGGTATACAGGGCATCAGTTCAAGTTTGCAGAGGACACAAAACTCGAAAATGTCGTAAAGAGTGAGGAGAATAGTAACAAATTTCAGTAAGACATAGACAGGCCGATGAAATGGGCAGACACGTGGCCAATGAAATTTAATGCAGAGAAGCGTGAAGTCAATTAAGGCTGTTACAAAGGCATTTATAAATAAAGGTATAGTAGCACAAAAGCAAGGAGGTTATGCTGAAACTTTATAAAACACTGGTTGGGCCACAGCTGGAGTATTGTGTCGAAATCTGGGCTCCACATTTTAGGAAGGATGTCACGGTCTTGGAGAGGGTCCATTTACTAGAATGGTACCAGGGATGAGGGACTTCAGTTACATGCTGAAAATAGAGAAACTGGGATTGTTCTCCTTAGAGCAGAGAAGGTAAAGGGAGATTTGATAGAGGTGTTCAGAAACTAGAAAGGCCGGTGGAGTACATGTGGAACAATTCTTTCCAGTGGCAGAAGGGTCGGTAACCAGAGGACACAGATTTAAGGTAATTGGCAAAAGAATCAGGCACGAGGTGAGGAAACATGTCTTTACACAGCGAGTTGTTGTGATCTGGAATGCACGGCCTGAAAGGCGGTGGAAGCAGATTCAATAATAACTTTTAAAAGGGAATTGCATAAATACTTGAAAAGGAAAATTTTGCAGGGCTTTGGGGAAAGAGCAGGAGGAAGTGGGACTATTGGGCTGATTTCAAAATGCTGGCTCGGGAACGAGGTGGGAATAGCTTCCTTCTGTGCTGAATCATTCTATGATTCTATCTCAAGTCCTGGGCATGTGTCTTTAACCTGTTTATATTGCTTCAGGATCGCTGAACCGCTTTGTACACCGGTAAATCCCGGTGCTGCAACGACCGATTAATCCCACAGTGAAAAACAACAGACTGGAATCCGAAGAACCCAATCGGTCTGAGTGATCTCGCCTGGAGATACCAGAATAAGGAAACAATGCAGCTCATGGTTTACATCATGCTTGTCTCTTTGTGTTTGGACAGTAAGTATTTTCATTCTGCATTGGTACTAAAACGAAAGCTGCCTCGTAAGGTATCCAATTTTCCAAATGTAAATCACGTCTCCAGCTGCCCAAGGAAATAGAATGGAGAGATGTACTTGGCACGTTAGTGTGTAGCGTAAACATTGGAATAGGAGGAGGCCATTCAGCCTATTCAGCCTGTTACATTAGGGACAGAAAGAGAACATTCAGCCCCTCGAGCCTGTTACATAGGAACTGGAGGAGGCCATTCAGCCCCTCAGCCTGTTACACAGTACAGGAGGAGGCCAATAAGCCCCTCGAGCCTGTTACACAGGAACATGAGGAGGTCATTCTGTCCCTGGAGCCTGTTACATTAGGAACAGGAGAAGGTCATTCAGCCCCTCGAGCCTGTTACATAAGAACAGGAGGAGACCATTCAGCCCCTCGAGCCTGTTCCATAAGAAAAAGAGGTCATTCAGTCCCTCAAGCCTGTTACATAAGAACAGGAGGAGGCCAGTCAGCCCCTTGAGCCTGTTACATAGGAACAGGAGGAGGCCATTCCGCCCCACGAGCCTGTTACATAAGTACAAGTGGAGGCCATTTAGCCCCTCAAACCTCTTACATAAGAATAGGAGGAGGCCATTCAGTCCCTCGAGCCTGTTACATAAGAGCAAGAGGAGGTAATTCAGCCCCTCGAGCCTGTTACATAAGAAAAAGAGGAGGCCACTCATCCCCTTGAGCCTTTACATAAGAACAGGAGGAGGCCATTCAGCCCCTCCAGCCTGCCACATAGAAACAGGAGGAGGCCATTCAGCCCGTCGAGCCTATTACATAGGAACAGGAGGAGGACATTCATACCCTGGAGCCTGTTACATTAGGAACAGGAGGAGGACATTCCACACATCGAGCCTGTTACATAGTATAGGAGGAGGGCATTCATACCCTGGAGCCTGTTACATTAGGAACAAGCAGAAGCCATTCAGCCCCTCAAACCTGTTATATAAGTACAAGAGGAGGCCATTCAGCCCTTCGAGCCTGTTACATAAGATCAAGAGGAGGCCATTCAGCCCCTCGAGCCTGTTACATAAGAACAAGAGGAGGCCATTCAGTCCCTTGAGCCTGTTACATAACAACAGGAGTATGCCATTCAGCCCTTTGAGCCTGTTACATAAGAACAGGAGGAGGCCATTCAGTCCCTCGAGCCTGTTACATAAGAAACATAGAAACATAGAAAAATAGGAGCAGGAGTAGGCTATTCGGCCTTCGAGTCTGCTCCGCCATTCAATATGATCATGGCTGATCCTCTATCTCAATACCATATTCCCGATCTCTCCCCATACCCCTTGATGCCTTTTGTGTCTAGAAATCTGTCTATCTCCTTCTTAAATATATTCAGTGACTTGGACACCACAGCCTTCTGTGGTACAGAATTCCACAGGTTCACCACCCTCTGAGTGAAGACATTTCTCCTAATCTCAGTCCTAAATGTCCTACCCCGTATCCTGAGACGTTGACCCCTCGTTCTAGACCCCCCAGCCAGGGGAAACATCCTCACTGCATCCAGTCTGTCTAGCCCTGTCAGAATTATATAGGTTTCAATGAAATCCCCTCTCATTCTTCTAAACTCTAGTGAATACAGGCCTAGTCGACCCAATCTCTCCTCATATGACAGTCTTGTCATCCCAGGAATCAGTCTGGTGAATCTTCGCTGCACTCTCTCTTTGACAAGTATATCCTTTCTTTGGTAAGGAGACCAAAACTGCACACAGTACTCCAGGTGTGGTCTCACCAAGGCCCTGTACAACTGTAGTAAGACATCCTTTCCCCTGTACTCAAATCCTCTTGCAATGAAGGCCAACATACCATTTCCTAACTGCTGGCTGCACCTCCATGTTTGCTTTCAGTGACTGGTGTACAAGGACACCCAGGTCCCTTTGTACATCAGCATTTCCCAATCTATCAACATTTAAATAATACTCTACCTTTCTGTTTTTCCTACCGAAGTGGATAACTTCATAATTATCCACGTTATGCTGCATCTGCCATGCGTTTGCCCACTCACTCAACTTGTCTACATCGCTTTGAAGCCTCTTTGCATCCTTCTCACAACTCACAATCCCACCTAGTTTCGTGTCGTCAGCAAACTTGGAAATATTACAATTGGTTCCCTCATCCATATCATTGATATATATTGTGAATAGCTGGGGCCCAAGCACTGATCCCTGTGGTATCCCACTAGTCACCGCCTGCCATCCCGAAAAAGATCCATTTACTCCTACTCTCTGTTTCCTGTCTGTTAACCAATTTTCAATCCATGCCAGTATATTACCCCCAATGCCATGTGGTTTAATTTTGCACACTAACCTCTTATATGGGACTTTATCAAAGGCCTTCTGAAAATCCTAATACACCACATCCACTGCTTCTCCCTTATCTAATCTACCAGTTACATCCTCAAAAAACTCCAGTAGGTTTGTCAAACACGATTTCCCTTTCATAAATCCATGTTGACTTTGTCTAATCCCGTTGATATTTTCTAAGTGTCCTGTTATCACATCCTTTACAATAAACTCTAGCATTTTCCCTACTACTGATGTTAGGCTAGGTTCCCTGTTTTCTCTCTCCCTCCTTTTTTAAATAGTGGGGTTAAATTTGCCACCCTCCAATCTGCAGGAGCTGTTCTATAATCCATAGAATTTTGCAAGATGACAACCAATGCATCCACTATTTCCATGACAACCTCTTTTAGTACTCTGGGATGCAGATTATAAGGCCCTGGGGAATTATCGGCTTTCAGACCCATTAATTTCTCCAGCACTATTTTTTTATTAATACTAATTTCCTTTAATTTCTCCTTCCCACTAGACACTTGGTTCCCTAGCATTTCTGGGAAGTTATTTGTGTCCTCTTCCATGAAGACAGAACCAAAGTATTTGTTTCATTGCGCTGTCATTTCCTTGTTCCCCACTATAAATGCTCCCGTTTCTGACTATAAGGGACCTACATTTGTCTTCACTAATCTTTTTCTTTTTGCATACTTGTAGAAGCTTTTACAATCTGCTTTTATGTTCCTTGTACGTGTACTCTCATTTTCTATTTTCCCCCTCTTAATCAATCTCTTGGTCCTTTTTTGCTGAACTCTAAACTGCTCCCAATCCTCAGGCTTGCTACTTTTTCTGGCAACTTTATATGAATCCTCTTTGGATCTAATATGATCCTTAATTTCTTTTATTAGCCATGTTTGGGCTGCTTTTCCTTTTGTATTTTTGCGCCAGAAAGGAATGTATAACTGTTGCAATTCATGCATTCGTTCCTTAAATGTTAACCATTGCCTATCCACTGTCATGCCTTTTAATGAAGCTCCCCAATTTATCATAGCCAACTCACTCCTCGTTCCATCGTAGTTTCCTTTGTTTAGATTTAGGACCCTAGTTTCGGATTGGACTTCTTCACTTTCCATTTCAATGAAGAATTCTATCATGTTATGGTCACTCTTCCCTAAAGAACCCCGCACAACAAGATTATTAATTAACCCCTTCTCATTGCACAATACCCAATCTAGGATAGCCTGTTCCCTAGTTGGCTCCTCAACGTACTGGTCTAAAAAAACATCTCGTGCACACTCCAGGAATTCATCCTCCACAGTATTATTGCTAATTTGGTTTGGCCAGTCTATATATAGATTAAAGTCACCCATGACTACTGTAGTACCCTTGTTACATGCATCTATAATTTCCTGTTTGGTGCCATCCCCTACATTATCAATACTGTTTTGAGGCCTATAGACAACTCCCACCAATGTTTTCTGCCCCTTGGTGCTTCTTAGCTCCATCCAGACTGATTCTACATCTTGATTTTCTGAGCTAATATCCTTTCCCACTATTGCTCTGATTTCATCCTTTACTAACAAGGCCACCCCTCCTCCTTTTCTTTTTCGCCTGTCCTTCCTAAATATCGAAAACCCTTGGATATTCAGCTCCCAGCCTTGGTCACCCTGCAACCATTTCTCCGTAATCACAATTATATCGTATCCATTTACATCTATTTGTGCTGTTAATTCTTCTACCTTATTACGAATGCTTCGTGCATTAAGATAGTACCTTTAGATTTGTTTTTTAAACATTTTTAGACATCTTAACTTTTTTTTGTACTATGGCCCTATTTGTCTTATTACCATTTTTTCTTACCCGGAGCCTATTTGTTGGTGCACCCCTTTGTTTGTACTCTCTGTCCATTCCTGACACAATCTAATTATCCTTACCCCAATCGCTTTCCTGCACTGCTTCCTCATCTTTTCTCTTTAGTATTCCAGATTTCTCTCCACCAGGACACCCCCTTATTTAGTTGAACAGGAGGAGGCCATTCAGCCCCTCGAGCCTGTTGCATAAGAACAAGAGGAGGCCGTTCAGCCCCTCAAGCCTGTTGCATAAGAACAAGAGGAGGCCATTCAGCCCCTCGAGCCTGTTAGATAAGAACAAGAGGAGGCCATTCAGTCCTTCGAGCCTGTTACATAAGAACAGGAGGAGGCCGTTCAGCCCCTCGAGCCTGTTACCTAAGAACAAGAGAAGGCCGTTCAGCCCCTCGAGCCTGTCACCTAAGAACAAGTGTAGGCCGTTCAGCCCCTCGAGCCTGTTACCTAAGTACAAGAGGAGGCCACTCAGCCCCTCGAGCCAGTTACATAAGTACAAGAGGAGGCCATTCAGCCCCTCGAGCCTGTTACCTAAGTACAAGAGGAGGCCATTCAGCCCCTCGAGCATGTTACCTAAGTACAAGAGGAGGCCATTCAGCCCCTCGAGCCTGTTACCTAAGTACAAGAGGAGTCCATTCAGCCCCTCAGCCTGCTCCACCATTCAATTAGCTCATGATGACGCGGGCCTCCATATTACCCACTTTGTCTCCATACCCCTTTGATCCTCTCATGTAAGAACAATCTGTTCACCTCAGTCTTGATCATTTCAATTGACCCCGAGAACCAACAGCCTTTTCAGAGCCAATTGCAGATCTCTGCTATGCTTTGCATAAACAAATTCTTCCCGATGTCACCCCAGAATCGCTGAGCTATAATGTTAAGGCCAACTTTCCAACAGGCTGTTTGACCCTTTTTGTATCTGTCCACTAGCTCTTTGTGAACTGTATACCTGGGCACCCAAATCTCTTTGCTCCTCCACAACTACAGCTCCCGATCTCTTGGCATTAAGAAAATATTCCCTTTATGTCTCAGCTCCAAAGTTAATGACCATTCTAACGCAGATTAATCTCCATCTGCCTCAGTTTTCCCCCCAGTCATTTCATTTGTCTACATCCCTTTGTGGCTTCCTGCTCCCAGTTGCACTACTTACTGTCCCTCCTAACTTGGTGTCAGCATCAAACTTGAATATACAGTACAATTCTCTATTGCTTCATCTGAGTCATTAATATATATGATAAAAAGTTGAGGTACTCGTACAGATCCCTGGGGAATACCATTGTCACATCCCGCCAATCAGAGTGCATTTCCTTTATCCATACTCTCGGTCTCCTACCTGCCAACCAATTACCAACACACGTTTCAAGGTTCATAGAAGCATAGAATGGCACAGCACAGAAGAAGGCAACTCAACCCATCGTGCCGGTCCTGGCTCTTTAGTAGAGCTATCCAATTAGTCCCACTCCCCTGCTCTTTCCTCATAGCCCTGTGAATTTTGTGCGGAACCTTCACAAATGCCTGCAGGAACTCCATATAGAAAACAACCAGAGACTCTCCTCCTCTACCATTTTAGTGGCCTCCTCAGAAAAATGAGCTAGATTATTCAGACATGACGCAGCCTTCACAATTCCACGCAGACTCTCTTTGACCAGCTCAGAGCTGTGCAAGAGCTCCGTCACTCTGTCACTGACGATTGATACCAAATTGAGGTCAAACTGACAGTTTTGTAGTTTCCTGGTTTCTCTTCCCCCCCCCCCCTTCTTAAATGATGGAGAGACATTTATTCATTTCCAATCAAAATGTATAATTCCTGAATCTTTTGAATATTATGATTGGCGCATTTTCAATTTCCCCACCTTTTTTTTTAATACCCTAGGATTCAAACCACCAGCCACTGGAGATTCGTCTATATTAATTGTCATTATTTCCTCATTATCATTTTTTCAACTTATGCGAAATAAAGTATTACGTAGGAGAGTATTAATTCGGCGCAGCTGTGGAGTCCACACAAAGCTACTTTGAATATTGGAAGAATTACACTGAATTTACAGCACAGAATCAGGCCATTCGGCCAATCAGATCCGTGCTCCGTTTATGCTCCACTTGAGCCTCCTTCCAACCTCTTCATCGATCCCTATCAGCATGTCCTTCTATTCCTTTCTCCCTCATGTGCTTATCTAGTTTCCCCTTAAATGCATCTATTCTATTCGCCTCAACCACTCCCTCTGGTAGCGAGTTCCACATTCTCACCACTCTCTGGGTAAAGAAGTTTCTCCTGAATTCCCGATTGGATTTATGAGTGACTATCGTGTAATTATGATCCCTGGTTCTGGTTTCACCTGCAAGTGGAAACATCTTCTCCACCTCTACCCTATCAAACTCTTCCATAATCTTACAGACCTCTATCAGGTCACCCCTAGTCTTCTCTTTTCTAGAGAAAGGAGCCCAGTCTAAATTCATGATGGTGGTGTTATAAAAAGAGCCTTCAATGGCAAAGAAAAAGTTGTGTGAAACAGGCGTTACCTCGCATTGAGGGCCCTGTCAAAGTGGCAAGGTTCGCGCTCAATGCATCGGTTTTTGGTCCCTTACCTGGTTTGTATTCTCTGTATTAGTAATGCACCTACTGCCAGTCCTGTGATCCAATTACCCAGGCCCCTATTCTGTGCGTGTGTGTGTGGGGGTGGGGGGGGGGGGGGGGGTGGGCGGGTGATGGTGGTGTGTGAAACTGATTTTGACCTCTTGTTAAAAAAGAAATAACTTGCAATTCTACAGCGCCTTGTGACGTCCCAAAGCGCTTTACAGCCAATGAAGTACTTCTGAAGTGTTGTTACTGTTGTAATGTAGGAAACACGGCAGCCAATTTGTGCACAGCAAGCTCCCACAAACAGCACAGTGGACAAGTGTGAATTACTTGGACAAGTGTGGATTACTTGGACAAGTGTGGATTAATTAAGGAAAGCCAGCACGGATTTGTTAAAAGCATGATGCGGAGATGCCGGTGTTTGACTGGGGTGGACAAAAATGAGAAGTCGCACAACACCAGGTTATAGTCCAACAGTTTTATTTAAAATTACGAACTTTCGGAGCTGCTGCCCCTTCGTCAGGTAGAGGTACCTACGAGCTTTCGGAGCTGCTGCACCTTCGTCAGGTAGAGGTACTTCTACCTGACGAAGGGGCAGCAGCTCCGAAAGCTCGTAATTTTGAATAAAACTGTTGGACTATAAACTGGTGCTGTGCGACTTCTCAGTTTTGTTAAAAGCAAATCGTGTTTAACTAACTTGATCGAGTTTTTTGATGAGGTAACAGAGAGGGTTGATGAGGGCAATGCGGTTGACGTGGTGTACATGGATTTCCAAAAGGCGTTTGATAAAGTGCCACATAATAGGCTTGCCAGCAAATTTGAAGCCCATGGAATAAAAGGGACAGTGGCAGTATGTATACGAAATTGGGTGAGTGACAGGAAACAGAGAATAGTGGTGAGCAGGTTGTTTTTTGGACTGGAGGAAGATATACAGTGGTGTTCCCCAGGGGTCGGTACTCGAGCCACTGCTTTTCTTGATATTAATGACTTGGACTTGGATGTACAGGACACAATTTCAAAATTTGTAGATGACACAAAACTTGGAAGTATAGTGAACAGTGAGGAGGATAGTGATAGACTTCAAGAAGACATCGATAGGCTGGTGGAATGGGTGGACACGTGGCAGATGAAATTTAACGCAGAAAAGTGCGAAGTGATATATGTTGGTAGGAAGAACGAGGAGAGGCAATATAAACTAAAGGGTACAATCCTAAAGGGTGTGCATCATCAGAGAGACCTGGGGTATATGTGCACAAATCGTTGACGGTGGCAGGTTGAGAAAGCGGTTAAAATGCATACGGGGTCCTGGGCTTCATAAATAGAGGCATAGAGTACAAAAGCAACGAAGATATGTTGAACCTTTATAAAACACTGGTTCGGCATCAACTGGAGTATTGTGTCCAATTTTGCGCACGACACTTTAGGAAGGATGTGAAGGCCTTAGAGAGGGTGCAGAAAAGATTTACCAGGGATGAGGGACTTCAGTTACGTGGATAGACTGGAGAAGCTGGGGTTGTTCTCCTTAGAGCAGAGAAGGCTGAGAGGAGATTTAATAGAAGTGTTCAAAATTATGAGGGGTCTAGACAGAGTAGGCAGAGATAAACTGTTCCCTTTGGCGGAAGGGTCGAGATCCAGAGGACACAGATTTAAGGTGATTGGCAGAAGAAGCAAAGGCAACATGAGGAAAAAGTTTTTTACGCAGCGAGTGATTAGGATCTGGAATGCACTGCCTGAAAGGGTGGTGGAGGCAGATTCAATCGTGGCTTTCAAAAGGCAATTGCATAAGTGCCTGAAGGGATAAATATTGACCAGGACACCGCCTGATTTCCAAATCCATGGAAGTTAATATCAGGCGTTCCCTTTCACAGGACAGCCGACTCCCCACGGCAAATTTAAACCATGGCAGAAATTTGGACATTTGAGCCGAATGTGTCCTGGACATGTGGGCAAGCCCACCCCTAATCGCCATGAGCAGGTGATGTTGGGTTTTCTCTTTGAACTGCGGCCGCCCTTTGCGCTGCCGAGGCCTCTCAGAGGGCGTTGGAGAGGGAGTTCCAGGATATTGAGTCAGCCACGCTGAAGAAGCGACGATATTATTACAAGTTGGGATGGTGTGAGACTTTCCGCAATATTGCTGGTTTTGTCCTTCTCGGCGGTAGAGGCGATGAGGCTTGGGAAGGTAGCTTGGCGACTTGATGCAGTGCCTCCGCTGTGTATGAATTCTGAAGGACAGGATAAATCTTCATTTAGAAAGACACGGATTAATCAAGGATAGTCAGCACGGATTTGTTAAGGGAAGGTCGTGTCTGACAAACTTGATTGCATTTTTTGAGGAGGTCACAAGGAGGGTAGATGAGGTAGTGCGTTTGATGTAGTCTATCTGGACTTTAGCAAGGCTTTTGATAAGGTTCCACATGGCAGACTGGTCACGAAGTTAAAAGCCCATGGGATCCAAGGCTCAGTGTCAAGTTGGATTCAAAACTGGCTCGGAAACAGGAAGCAGAGTGTAATGGTTGATGGGTGTTTTTGTGACTGGAAGGCTGTTTCCAGTGGGGTTCCGCAGGGCTCAGTACTAGGTCCCTTGCTTTTTGTGGTATATATCAATGATCGTGACTTGAATATAGGGGGTATGATTAAGAAGTTTGCAGATAATACTAAAATCTGCTATGTGGTTGATAGTGAAGAAGGAAGCTGTAGACTGCAGGAAGATATCAATAAATTGGTCAGGTGGGCAGAACAGTGACAAATGGAATTCAATCCGGAGAAGTGTGAGGTAATGCATTTGGGGAGGGCTAACAGGGAAAGGAAATACACATTAAATGGTCGTACACTGAGTAGTGTAGAGGAACAAAGGGACCTTGGAGTGCATGTTCACAGATTCCTGAAGGTAGCAGGCCAAGTAGATAAGATGGTTAAGAAGGCATACGGAATGCTTGCCTTTATTAGCCGTGGCATAGAATACACTTCACCCGACGAAGGAGCAGCAGCTCCGAAAGCTTGTGATTTCAAATAAAACTGTTGGACTATAACCTGGTGTTGTGCGACTTCTCATAGAATACAAGAGCAGGGGGGTTATGCTTCAACTGTATGAAACACTAGTTAGGCCTCAGCTAGAGTACTGTGTGCAGTTCTGGTCACCACATTACAGGGAAGATGTGATTGCACTGGAGAGGGTACAGAGGAGATTTACAGGGATGTTGCTGGGAGTAGAGAATCTTAGCTATGAGGAAAGACTGGATAGGCTGGGTCTGTTTTCCTTGGAACAGAGGAGGCTGAGGGGAGACCTTATTGAGGTGTATAAAATTATGAGGGGCGTAGATAAAGTGGATAGAAAGGACCTATTTCCCTTAGCAGAGGGGTCAAAAACCAGGGGCACAGATTTAAAGTAATTGGTGGAAGGTTTAGAGGGGATTTGAGGGGAAATTTCTTCACCCAGAGGGTTGTGGGGGTCTGGAACTCACTGCCTGAAAGGGTGGTAGAGGCAGGAACCCTAACCACATTTAAAAAGTACTTGGATGTGAACTTGGGATGCTCTAACCCTGCTGGGCTACGGACCAAGAGCTGGGAAGTGGGATTTGGCTGGATAGCTCTTTGTTGGCCGGCGCGGACACGATGAGCCGAAATGGCCTCCTTCCGTGCTGTAACTTTCTATTATTCCATGAATTGACACAACAATCTCGCTTTGTTTCACAGCTCGGCGCACTCTAGCTTTTAAATCTGGAGACAAAATCATCGAATTGGACATGGCGAAGAACTCTGCCGCTTACATCTTCACTCAGACCCCGGAAGCCGACGAGGCGGCGATTGATTACATCAGGACGGAATGGAAGAACAAACAACAATTCCGCGCTGCGTGGCGTAAGGCAGATAAAAAATTGGGGGCAAACTGTACAATCCCAAGCGGGTTGAAAAGGGAGCACCTGATGGCAATTCACGCTTACACCCAAGGTTCCCCATTATACCAGAAGTTTAACACCGCAGTCAGGGAGTACGGTGCAAGTGACACCATCTATCAGAAGAAGTTTCACTTCAAAAGCTTCCATTACCTCCTCTCCGTCGCCCTGGATAAGTTAAAGAGCAATAGGCACGTCACATATAGGGGAGCTCCGATCCAATTCAATGCCATGAAGGGAGAGAAAGTCCGACTGGGACAATTCGCTTCGTCCTCCTTGGATAAGTCCACAGCGAAAACATTCATCAAATATAAATTAGGCACGCTGTTTGAAATAGAGAGCAATCTGGGGGTTCCAATCAGTGAATGGTCAGCCAACAAGCATGAACAAGAGGTCCTCATTCCGCCCATTGAGATGTTTAAGGTCCAAAGCGAGCCAGTGCGGGAACAAGAGAACAACCAGAAGTGGGTCAAAATTAATCTGGCAGCAATTAGGTGCCAGGGCGTCACAGTGACCGTGCAAAGCCGCAACGGTGCACTTGAAGTAAAAAGGGGAAAGGGGAAGTGTCCCGAAGGCTGCCGCTGCATTCGGGGCTGAGATCTTCTTCAGCCTAATATCACGGAAATCTCTTCGCTAACCCGCAATGGCCACGTGATAATTGATAATACACGCTTGATAATTGATAATACATGCTTGATAATTGATAATACACGCTTGATAATTGATAATACACGCTTGATAATTGATAATACACGCTTGATAATTGATAGGGCATGCTTGATTATTGATAATACACGCTTGATAATTGATAATACACGCTTGATAATTGATAATACACGCTTGATAATTGATAATACACGCTTGGTAACTGTTAGGACACGCTTGATAATTGATAATACACGCTTGATAATTGATAATACACGCTTGATAATTGATAATATACGCTTGATAATTGTTAGGACACGCTTGATAATTGTCCCTGTGCATGTCAGAAGCTGTCCCTAACTATCCTTGTGTATGTCAGTTCCTGTCCATACCCGGCCCTCTGCATGTCAGTACCTTCTACACATGTCCGTGTGTGTGTCAGTACCTGTCCCTACCTGTCTCTGTGTCTGCCAGTACCTGTTCCTACTCGTCCCAGTGTATGTCAGTACCTGTCCCTACCTGTCTCTGTGTCTGTCAGTACCTGTCCCTACCCGTCCCTGTGTATGTCAGTACCTGTCCCTACCTGTTTCTATGTATGTCAGTACCTGTCCCTACTTGTTCGTGTGTATGTCAGTACTTGTCCCTACCTGTCTCTGTGTATGTCAATACCTGTCCCTACCTGTTCTGTATATGTCAGTACCTGTCCCTACCTGTCCTGGTGTCTGTCAGTACCTGCCCCTACCCGTCTCTGTGTATGTCAGTACCTGTCCCTACCTGTCTCTGTGTATGTCAGTACCTGCCCCTACCTGTCTCTGTGTATGTCAGTACCTGTCCCTACCTGTCTCTGTGTATGTCAGTACTTGCCCCTACCTGTCTCTGTGTATGTCAATGCCTGTCCCTACCTGTCCTGGTGCCTGTCAGTACCTATCCCTACTTGTCCTGGTATCTGTCAGTACCTGTCCCTATCTGTCCCTGTGTATGTCAGTACCTGTCCCTACCTGTCTCTGTGTATGTCAGTACCTGTCCCTACCTGTCCCTGTGTATGTGAATACCTGTCCCTACCTGTCTGTGTGTGTTAGTACCTGTCCCTACCTCTCCCTGTGTATGTCAGTACCTGTCCCTACCTGCCTCTGTGCATGTCATTATCAGTCCCTACCTGTCTCTGTGTATGTCAGTACCTGTCCCTACCTGTCTCTGTGTATGTCAATACCTGTCCCTACCTGTCTCTGTGTATGTCAGAACCTGTCCCTACCTGTCTCTGCGTGTGTCAGTACCTGTCCCTACCTGACACTGTGTATGTCAGTACTTGTCCCAACCTGTCTCTGTTTGTGTCAGTACCTGTCCCTACCTGTCTCTGTGTATGCCAGTACCTGTCCCTACCTGTCTCTATGTATGTCAGTACTTGTCCCTACCTGTCTCTGTGTATGCCAGTACCTTTCCCTACCTGTCTCTGTGTATGCCAGTACCTGTCCCTACCTGCTTCGGTGTATGCCAGTACATGTCCCTACCTGTCTCTATGTATGTCAGTATTTGTCCCTACCTGTCTCTGTTTATGTCAGTACCTGTCCCTACCTGTCTCTGTGTATGTCAATACCTGTCCCTACCTGTCTCTGTGTATGTCAGTACTTGTCCCTACCTGTCTCTGTGTATGTCAGAAGTTGTCCCTACCTGTATCTGTGCATGCCAGTACCTGTCCCTACCTGTCTCTATGTATGTCAGTACTTGTCCCTACCTGTCTCTGTGTATGTCAGTACTTGTCCCTACCTGTCTCTGTGTATGTCAGTAACTGTCCCTACCTGTCTCTGTGTATGCCAGTACCTGTCACTACCTGTCCCTTTGTATGTGAATACCTTCCCCTGTTTATGTAGACACAGATAGTTGCTGTGAAAGAGAAAAATCAGAGGGATGTCTGGATTAAGGATACAGAGACGGGGACAGGAGAGAGAGAGAGGTGGCAGATGATTTGCTAGATGGAAAAATACAGAGAGACAGCGAGAATGTAATGTACAGTATTTGATTAATTCACACCCTCGGTCCACTGATAGAGCATTGCCAAACTGCATCAGGAATTCACTCTGCGCTTTTAAATTTCTGGTATCTCCTCATCTTAGAAATATTGGTGATCTAATGAAGTATCTTTTGAAAACATAAATCATTACCCCTTACGTCTATAATTATTTGATTTCGGGGATAGTGCCTGGATTTCGAATATCTGGATTAGATGAACATTTCTTCCTCCTATTGTATAAATCACCATCCCTGGCACTGAATCATGATTCAGAAAATGTGTCCTAATTCTGTGCCATGCGGGCAATAAGTTTTTGATACGTTTTTCAGACGCTTTATGATCCTGTAAAGCTTTAAAAACATAACCTGAAGCGACTCCTTTAGTAGATCTTGATTGAGCAACTGGGCAATAGTCTCCTGACGTTCTGTGTCCTGATATACTGTAAGATGATTGACTTTGCATTACAATAAATGAAGCATTCTGCGAATATATTGAAAAAGGCCTGTTTTGTTCTCTCCTTCCCCCTCACTGTGTGTTATCTTAGTTAACAGAGCGCGGGTGCCAGGAACTCTCCAGCGTGTCACCAAGACACTATTGCTGTGCGAGTCTAGTCAGTGAGCCCAGCATTCACACCGGTGCATTTCCCAGCCCGGGGACTGGTTCCAGACTAAATGCAGTGATAATCCGGTAATATTGACTACGTGCGATGGTGGGAAACGGGCGATAGCGAGACCCTGCCGACTTTTCCTTCCATGAAAGTCTGCCTCAGGTGGATGTGGAAGATCCCATGGCACTACTCGAAGAAAGAAAGAATTTGCATTGATATAGCGCCCTTTACAACCTCAGGACGTCCCAAAGCGCCTTACAACCAATGAAGTACTTTTGAACTGTTGTAATGTAGGAAACGCAGCCGCCAATTTTCGAACAGCAAGATCCCACAAACAACAATGAGATAATGATCTGACAATCTCTTCTTTAGTGGAGTAAATATTGGGCCAGGACACCGGGGAAAACACCCCGGATCTTCTTCTAAGAGGGGCTATGAGATCGTTTATGTCCACCTGAGAGGGCAGACGGGTTCAGATTTAAGGTCTTGTCCAAAAGAATTGCCGACAGTGCAGCGCTCTCTTGGTACTGCACTGGATTGTCAGCCTAGATTAGGTGCTTAAGTCCCTGGAGTGAGACTTGAACCCAGGACTAGTTCACGACTTCAGATGTCAGTGTGCTACCAACTGAGCCTAGGCAGGCGCTGTAAAGTTAGTCATCTTTAGAGAAGAGCAGGGGAGTTCTCCCCGGTGTCCTGGGCCAATACTTACCCCTTAATAAACATCACAAAGCAGGCCAGATAATCTGGTAATTTTCTCATTGGTATTTGTGGGATCTTGCTTTGTGCAAATGGACTGCCGCGTTTCCTACATTCCAACAACGCATATAATTGTAAAAGTACTTAATTGGCTGTAAAACGCTTTGGGACGTCCTGTGAGCGTGATAGACGCAGTATAAATGCAACTCCTTCTTACACTTTTAAATTATTCTCACATTTCATTGTCTCTCTGTCTGAGGACTGCAGCACATCGGAGTAAGGGAAGTTTGTTTATTTTCCATTCCCAGAACAGTGTCAGCACCAGATAGACAAAGCCAGGCCATTCAGGAGAGACGTTAGGAAACACTTCTTCCTGCAAAGGTTGGCAGAAGTGTGGAATTCTGTCCCACAGAAAACAGGTCAATTGATCTTTTTAAATCGGAGATCGATTGAGTTTTGCTAGACAAGGTTATAAAAGGATATGGAGCCAAGGCAGAGGATGGAGTTCGGATACAGATCAGTCATGATCTTATCTTTCTTTCATTCAAATCTTACTTTTCAAGAGAACCATAAATCACGAGCAGTTCAAGCTGATCTTTCCTGCTGTCTCAATAAAATGCATGAATATTTTTCAATTGAAAACGATTTTGTGATAGAGTTATAATCGATCATCGATGCTTTCAATTGCGGTATCCATTGATTAAAGCAAAGGGTGAATAGGGACTTGAACCCCGCACCCTCAGATTATTCACGAGAGTTTAGAAGAATGAGAGGGTATCTCATTGTAACGTATAAAATTCTGACAGGGCTAGACAGACTGAATGCAGGGAGGATGTTTCACCTGGCTGGGGGGTCTAGAACGAGGGGTCACAGTCTCATGATACGGGGTAGGACATTTAGGATTGAAATGAGGAGAAATTTCTTCACTCAGAGGGTGGTGAACCTGTGGAATTCTCTACCACAGAAGGCTGTGGAGGGCAAGTCACTGAATATCTTTAAGAAGGAGATAGAGTTCTAGACACAAAAGGCATCAAGGGGTATGGGGAGAGAGCGGGAATATGGTATTGAGATAGATGATCAGCCATGATCATATTAAATGGCGGAGCAGGCTCAAAGAGCCGAATGGCCTACTCCTGCTCCTATTGTTCTATTTATCTAAAAGTCTGATGCTCTCCCGACTGAGCTATCCGGGCTCTAAATTGCCAATGAAACAGCGACACTGAGTGGCTCTGGTAGGGAATTACAGACCCTTCGCTTCCTGCCCACAGCCGCCCTCTGAGTACACGCACCGTCACCCCATTGCTTCAGCTCGACACCTCTTCTCAGCACATTCTATCTCAAACACACTAACAGCCATCAGCCTGCCCCGAGTCTGCTCCGAACTAAAATTACCCTTTCTCCTGAATCTGAACTCTTCTCTTCAATCTGATCCCTACTCCTCAATCTCATCCTTCTCCCCAATCTGACTCCCTTCTCCCTAATCTCACCGCCTCATCTTATTTCCGATTTTAGGAACAGGAGTAGGCCAGTCAGCCCCTCAAGTCTGTTCCACCATTCAGTCATATCATGATTGATCTGCATCTTAACTCCATGTACCCGCCTTAGTTCCCTAACCCTTAGTACCCTTGCGTGACAAGAATCTGCCAATTTCAGTTTTGAAATGTTCAATTGAGCCGCAGCCTCATCAGGTTCTTGCGGCAGAGTGTTCCAGATTTCCACTTCCCAGTCTATGAAGGAGCGCTTATTGACATCAGCCCTGAACGGCCTAGCTCTGATTTTAAGTTTAAGCCCCCTTGTTCTGCATTCCCCCACCAGAGCAAATCTTTCTCTCTATCTACAATATCAACTCATTTCATCATCTTAAATAGGCCAATTAGATCACACCTTCATTTTATATACTCAAAGGAATACAAACCTAATCTATACAGCCTGTGTTCACAATGCAACCGTTTTAGCGCCGGTACAATTCTGGTAACTGTGCGCTGCAGCCTGTCCAAGGCCAATTTGTCCTTCCTGAGGTGCGTTACCCAGAACTGAATCCAGTAATCTAAATGGGGTCTAACCAGATCTTTGTAACACGGTAACATAACATCCACCCCTTTATATTTCAGCCCCCTTGAGATAAAGGCCAACATGGGGTTTATGTGCACAAATCTTTGCCGGGGTCAGGACAAGTTGCGAAGGCCGTTAAAAAAGCCTATGGTATCCTTGGCGTTATTAATAGAGGGCACTGATTCGGCCTCAAGTGGACTATTCTGTCCAAATCTGGGCACCACACTTCAGGAAGGATATCAAGGCATTGGAGAGGGTGCAGAAGAGATTGGGCCGGATATTCCGATCCCTACGGGTGGGTAGGCGCTGTGTATCCACCCGTAGGGACACAGTAAATGCCGGTTTCCGGCATGCACTGCGCATGCGCTGGAAACCGGCATTTCCGATCTATCAAGAAAGCTCTTGACAGATCCTCCGGCTGCCCTGGAGAAGGGCCTCTGCAGGTGGAGATTTGCTTTTTTTGCAGACCCTATGCTCGCAGAAAACACTTACAATTCTTGCGCAGGCGTAAGGACTGCTTTTACCAGGATAAGAGTTGAAAAAAAGTAAAAAAAAACATTCTACTGCTTTATCATTTAAAAATACTTTAAAAAAGGTTATTTTATTTTTAGCACCGTAAAATACTTTAATTATTTTTTTCAAAAATGTAAAGTTTTGTTTAAAATAGTTAATTTATTGGACTTTCAAATCATTTTAAAGATGAGATTTTTTTTAATTTATTTAAAGTTTTACTATGTATTGGGGGTGATCTTCATTCATATATTTGACCGGTCTTCCTGTCAAAAGTATAAAGAGAGATTCCCTTCTCTGATTGGCTGCCCCTGGCCCACGTAATCCCAGGGACGTTGCAAACTACCTGCACCTCTGGGATACGTGGGCCCTGCGCACCGGCAGTTTGGAGAGGCCCAGCAGCGGAATTGTGCGCCTCCCGGGAGCCCTCAGGGAAGGGCGCAGATTTTTCCAGATCGCAGCCCTCCGCCCGCGGGAGGCCTGCGATCGGAATATCTGTGCCATTGACTAGGATGGTACCCTGGATGAGGGACTTCACTCATGCGACTAGACTGGAAAAGCTGGGGTTGTTCTCCTTAGAGCGGTGCAGGTTAAGAGGAGATTTGATTGAGGTGTTCAAAATCACCAATGGTTTTGATAGAGTAAATAAGGAGAGACGGTTTCCAGTGGCAGAAGGGTCGGTAACCAGAGGACACAGACTGATGGTGATTGGCAAATGTACCAGAGACGACTTGAAGAAACATTTTTTTACACAGTGAGTTGTTATGATGTGGAATGCACGGCCTGAAAGGGTGGTGAGAGCAGATTCAATAGTAACATTCAAAGGAGTATTGGATAAATACTTGAAGCGAAATAAATTACCGGGCAGTGGAAAAGAGCAGGAGAGTGGGATTAATTGGATTGCTCTACCAAAGAGTCGCCAGAAGCAAGATGGGCCGAGCAGCCTCCTTTTGGATTGTATCATTCTATGATTCCATTAGCCTCTGCCCCACATCTTCACTTCCCAATTTCCATAGTTTATGCTGTTAGAGTATGAATAATCATCAATAAATTCAGCTTCGTTCATTGGCCTTGTACAGCTTTTAACATTTGAGCCTGTTAAAGATTGTGGTTTTCTTAACATTTCTCTCCCTCCCCGGAAGCACACTTTATTGAAGCAAATTGAACTGTTTCCAAATGCAATCTGGAGCCATTACTGTGCGCTGTGCACTGGATTGTAGCGCTGTTAAAGAGCGAGCAGTGGGTGGGTGGGCCAGTATTTGTGAAGTGATGTCTGTGGCAGGCAGTGAGTTTGGGTGTGTGAGAGAAATGCGATGTACAGGCGGGCTGAATGTAGTGGGAAATGCGGAATGTGAAAGATGTAATGTTCCATGTCAGCCAGTGGAGGTCGCTGTGTGAAATTGAAAGTGATGCGGAGATGCCGGTGTTGGACTGGGGTGGACAAAAGTGAGAAGTCGCACAACACCAGGTTATAGTCCAACAGTTTTATTTGAAATCACAAGCTTTCGGAGCTGCTGCCCCTTCGTCAGGTGAAGTAAAGAAATACGAATCGACAAAGCATATATAGACAGAGAACTATGCATGTGTAGCGGACAATGTCAGACGACTACATTTAATCCTCCTGACTGCCTTTCGTCACACCTCGGCAGAGAAACAATCAGGTCAGCCAGGAAGCCACCACATCAAAGACATAGCAAGATCCAACTGAGACAATGAGGTGGGGTCACAGGAGGTCTAATGTGTCAAATGCTGCAGTCTGTATGGAAAACCATAAACATTAACATTTTTACTTTTTTTTACTGGAAATCACATCTGTGAACAATCCAACGGCGACTCGAGTCTGGATGACTCTACGTCATGTAGCGTGACATGAACTTGAACCTGAAATTGAAAGCGTGAGCCTGGCTCTATCAGGTGGAGCGCCAGATTTTAAATATGAGGGTCCAGGGTTCAAGTCCGTGCAGCGGCTATTCCTCGAGTTTAAGATTTTCAAATCTTACTTTCATATGGCACCTTAAAACACGAGCAATTCAAGCTGATGATTCCTGCAGCCTCAATAAAATAAATGAATATTATTAATTTTTTGCGAAATTTAACAATTTTTGTGATCGGTTATAAGATAATGTCGGTGCTTTAAAGCGTGAATTAAAGAGCTGAGGCCGAATGATTTCCTAATGGGCCTGTGCTTACAAGTTACGCACATCTTAGCAGTTACCTGACGTTATCCATATTACCTGTTATATATTTATATTAAAGGAACCCAACCAAATAATATCTGTCTCTCCAATCAGGTTTCCGCCCCGGCCTCAGTACCGAAGCGGCCCTTATCACAGAGATAAATGCCATCCTATGTGACTGTGACCGTGGTAAGCTATCCCTCCTCGTCCTTCTCGACCGGTCTGCAGCCTTTGACACGGTTGACCACACCATCCTCCTCCAGCGCTTCTCCTCTGTTGTCCAGCTGGGTGGGGCTGCACTCGCCTGGTTCCATTCTTATCTGTCCAGTCGTAGACAGATAATTAACTGCAATGGATTCTCTTCCCGCTCCCGCACCGTTACCTCTGGAGTCCCTCATAGATCTATCCTTGGCCACCTCCTATTTCTCATCTACATGCTTCCCCTCGGCGACCTCATCCACAAAAACAGCATCAGGGTCCACATATTGGCAGATGACACCCAGCTCTACCTCACCAGCACCTCACCCTCTGGAGGACGAATTCATGGAATGCATCCTGGACAGTTTCCTGGAACAATACGTCATGCACCAACAAGGGAATAGGTTATTTTAGATAAAAACAGAAAATGCTGGAAATACTCAGCAGGTCAGGCAGCATCAGTGGAGAGTGAAACAGAGTTAATGTTTCAGCTCGATGATCCTTCCTCAGACTTGAAACGTTCTTTTAAGCTATTTTAGATCTCGTATTGTGTAATGAGACAGGGTTAATTAGCAACCTCATAGTAAAGGACCCTCTGGGGCAGAGTTTTCATAATATGATAGAATTTCACATTAAGTTTGAGAGTGATTTGCCTAAGTCGGAAATTAGAGCCTTAAACTTAAATGCAGACAATTAGGTATGATGGGCGAGTTGGCGAAGGTAAATTTGAAAAATAGATCAAAAGGTATGGCAATAGATAAGCTCTGATGTGCATTGAAAGAAATATTTCATAAATCTCAACAAAAATACATTCCATTGATGAACAAAAACTCCACAGGAAAAGTGATCGAACCGTGGCTAACTAAAGAAGTTGAGGATAGTATTAGATTGAAAGAAGAAGATTATAATGTTGCGAAGAATAATGTTAAATCTAAAGATTGGGAAAGTTTCAGAAACCAGCAAAGAATGACCAAAACATTGATAAAAAGGTAAAACAATAGAATATGAGAGAAACTAGCAAGGAATATGAAAGCAGATTGTAAGAGCTTCTACAAGTATATAAAATGGAAGAGAGTGGCGAAAGTAAACGTTGGTCCCTTAGAGGCTTAGAAAGGAGAAATTATTATGGGGAATAAGGAAATGGCGGAAACGTTAAACAAATATTTTGTATCTGTCTTCACAGTAGAAGACACAAAAAGCGTACCAAAAATGTTGGGGAATCAAGGGTCTAATGAGGGAGAGGAACTTAACGTAATTAATAACAGTAGAGAATAATTACGAGAGAAACTAATGATACTAAAAACCAATAAATCCCTTGGTCCTGACAGCTGACATCCTAGGGTTCTTAAAAAGGTGTCTGAAGAGATAGTGGAGGCATTGGTTTTGATCTTCCAAAATTCCCTAGATTCTAGAATGATCCCAGCAGATTGGAAGGTCGGAAGTGTAACACCGCTATTCAAGAGAGGAGTGAGAGAGAAAAAAGGGAACTACAGGCCAGTTAGCCTGACGTCAGTCGTCGGGAAAATGCTGGAATCCATTTATAAGGAAGTGGTATCAGGGCACTTAGAAAATCATAACATGGTTAGGTAGAGTCAACTTGGTTTTGTGAAAGGGAAATCGTGTTTGACAAATTTATTAGAGTTTTTTGAGGATGTAACTAGCATGGTAGATAAAGGGGAACCAGTGGATGTAGTATATTTGTATTTAGAAAAGGCATTCGATAAGATGCGATATAAAAGGTTATTACACAAGATTAGGACTCATGGGGTTGGGGATAATATAATAGCATGGATAGAGGATTTGTTAACGGACAGAAAACAGAGATAGGGATAAATGGGTCTTTTTCAGGTTGGCAGCCTGTGACTAGTGGGGTGCCGCAAGGAGCAGTGATGGGGCCTCAGCTATTTACAATCTATATTAATGACCTAGATGAAGGGACCGAGTGTAATGTACCAAGTTTGCTGATGATACAAAGCTTGGTGGGACAGTAAGCTGTGAGGAGAACACAAGGAGTCTGCAAAGGGATATAGATAGACTAAGTGAGTGCGCAGTAAGGTGGCAGATGGAGTATAATGTAGTGAAATGTGAGGTTATTCACTTCGGTAGGAAGAATAGAAAAACACAATATTTTTTAACTGGTGAGAAATTTTCAAATGTTGTTGTTCATAGAGTTTTGGGTGTCTTCGTGCAAGAAACACAGAAAGCTAGCATACAGGGACAGCAAGCAATAAGGACGTCAAATGGCATGTTGGCCTTTATTGCAAGGGGTTGGAGTATAAGAGTAAGGAAGTCTTGCTACAATTGTACAGGGCCTTGGGGAGACCACACCTGGAGTACTGTGCACAGTTTTGGTCTCCTTATCTAAGGAAGGATTAACTTGCCTTGGAGGCGGTGCAACCAAGTTTCACTGGATTGATTCCTGGGATGAGAGGAGTGTCCTAAGATGAGAGATTGTGTAGAATGGGCCTATACTCTATGGAGTTTAGAAGAATGAGAGGTGATCTCATTGAAACGTACACGATTCGGACGGGGATTGAGAGGGTAGATGCTGACAGGTTGTTTCCCCTTGCTGGAGTATCTAGAACTAGGGTCTATAGTCTCAGGATAAGGGGTAGGCCATTTAAGACTGAGATGAGGAGGAATTTCTTCACTCAGAGGATTGTGAATCTTTGGAATTCTCTGCCCCAGAAGACTGTGAATGCTCAGTCTTTGAGTATATTCAGGGCTGAGATAGATTGATTTTTGGACTCCAGGGGAATCAAGGGATATGGCGATCGGGCGGGAAAGTGGAGTTGAGTTCGATGATGAGCGATGACCTTATTGAATGGTGGAGCAGGCTCGAGGGGCCGTATGGCCTACTCCTGCTCTTATTCCTTATGTTCTTATGGTATTCCCGGTGTATGATGTTGACACAATACTTACCTTTTCCTCGGTACGCAGACTGTACGGGGAAGAGCTTTCCTACAACTATTTTCATGGTGCGGTTCCATTGTATCCCATCCCAATCAAATCCACACGCATGTGCTGCGTGTTCTACCACGTCATAAGGGCAGATGCATGTATCCCGAGCTTGAGCGCACCCGGTAAGATCTGGGGCCACCCATGTGGTCCCCTCCACCCGGGTCACATACTGCGGGGGTTCGTCATACCTTATTAAGTCGTCTCCCTGTCGTACTGCTATATTCTCCACACGGAATAGAGGATTTAGGGTTGCCTTTTCGTGCAGGATGGGATAATACAATACCATCCCTAATAAGATGATATAGTTCTGTTTCTGTAAATGTTGGTAATGTTTCATGGTACACCTGTACCAACCCCCTGACTTTACACATATTCATGGTAAATTGAGAAGTGGACATTGCCCTCAGCTGTCGATCAGTCACCCACAAGAGGAGTTCCCCTCAGCAGTGCTCTGCAGGTTTTCACGGGCTTCTACCACGAACCAAGATCCATACATTACACAAACATCATTTCGTGCGGCCTCACTGGAGGCATTCAGATTCTCCTTTAAAATTTGGTTTATCTTTAAAGCTTTTACAAGGCCTTTCGGCCCATTGTGCCTGTGCCAGCTCTTTAAAAGAGCTATCTCATTAGTCCCACTCCCCTGTCCTTTCCCCGTAGCTCTGTAAAATATTCCCCTTCAAGTGTATATCCAATCCTATTTTGAAAGTTACCATTGATTCTGTTTCCACCACCCTTTCAGGCAGTGCATTCCAGATCATAACAACTCACTGCACACAAAAAGTTCTCCTCATCTCGCTGCTGGTTCTTTAGCCAATCACCTTCAGTCTGTGTCCTCTGGTTACCGAGCCCCCTGCTACTGGAAAGAGTTTCTCCTTCTTTAGTCTATCAAAACTCTTCATCATTTTAAACACCTGGACTCAATCTTTTAACCTTCTCTGCTCGAAGGAGAGCAACCCCAATTTCTCTCCTCTCCCCACGTAACTGAAGACCCTCATCCCTGGGAACATTCCAGTGAATCTCCTCTGTATCCCACATCCTTCCTAAAGTGTGGTGCCCAGATTGGGACACAATACTCCAGTTGGGGTCTAAGTAGTATTTTATAAAGGTCTAGCATTATTACAAGAGGCCTCTGCTAATAAAGACAAAGATCGCATCGGCTCTTTTCCCATTTTCGCACATAGTTGCATTTGAAGCTTTGCTTGCATTCCGCCCCCCCCCCCACCCCGTGTCCGTGTTCAGTCCTGCTCACCAGTTCCCAGTGCGTGCATTTGCAAAGATTTCCTAATGGGTCTGATACTGACATGTTTTGCCCATCTTTGCCCTCTCCTTAAAGTAGCAGTTAGCTCACGATTATCCATTTTTACTTTCACTCACGCAGCTCCAGAAAACATAAAACAGTAAAGAGCGTGTAGACAGTGCTGGTGGGGCAGGGTATTGGTGAAGTGTGGGTGTGAGAGAAATCCGCTGTACAGACGGGATCTGTGCAGAAGGATGTGAACGATGTAATGTTGAATGTCAGTCAGTGAATGTCGCTGTGATAGTTTACAGGCATGATACCGGGTAGTTCATTCGGTCGGGCATCCGACTTTTAATCTGAGGGTTAAGCGTTCAAGTCCCTGGTCGGGCGCTGATTTTTACAGTGAAGACAACTCCTAAATTTACAATTCAAAACAGTGACATTATAAAATACCCCATCAAAAGAATCATACGTTTACTTGCAACGGTTCAACATAGAGTAAGTAAATACTTGAAAACGTAATATATTTCAAAATTCAGGGGTTGTGACAAATATGTAACACATATTAAGACGTTTTATTGAGACAACAGGGAAGAGCAGCTTGATACGCTCGTGTTTCATGGAGCTGCATGAAAATAGGAATTGATCATCTCGAAACTACCGCTCAATGTATCTTAAAGCACCGCCACTGAGACAAATCTTTCAAATACGTTAATGAGATCAGCATGAACGGTTTGTGCTTCAGTGGGTTGCCTGAAAGGTGGAATTGAGAATTTTAATTTAAAAGCAGCGTTCGTACAGGAACTTGAACCCTGAACCTCAGATTAAAAGCCTGATGTTTCACCGACTGTGCTATCTGGGCTCGCGCCTTTTATTATATCACAGCGACTTTCAGTGGGTTTCAACTAGCTTGGCAGAGAGATGGGCACAAATATGACGTTGTGGCAATAATGGAAACGTGGCTTAACAACGGCGAGGACAGGCCACTTATCATTCAAGGGTACACGTTGTTCAGAAAAGATAGGGAAGGGAAAAAGGGAGGTCGAGTGGCAGTGCTGATTAAGGAAGACATTGTAGTGGTGGAAAGGGAGGATGTTCTTGAGGCGACAAGGACCGAAACCACTTGGTTAGAGTTGAGGATCATACTATTGGGAGTATTCTACAGGCCTCCAAATAGTCAGAGGAAGGTATAGGAGCAAATCTGCAGGGAAATCGCAGAGATATGCAAGAGATATAGAGTGGTGATATTGAGCGACTTTAATCACCCACATATCGATTGGATAATGATAGGGTAAAGGGAAAGGTGGGCGAGGAATTTCTGAAATGTGTTCAGGAGATTTTACTTGACCAGTATGTTTTTGGCCCAACTAGGCAAGAGGCATTGCTGGATCTGGTGCTGGGGAATGAGGTGGGCAGATCGACGAAGTGTCTGTAGGAGAAGACTTCGGTCCGAGGAATTATCATATCATAAGATTTAGATTAACAATGGAAAGGAGCAAAGAACAATCTAGATTTGAACTTCTAAACTGGAATAGGGCTAACTTCAATGAGATGCGAAAAGTTCTAGCCAGGGGAAGACTGACAGGAAAAACTATATGGGAACAATGGGTTATCTTTGAGGAGGAGATGTTCCAAGTACAGGCTAGGTACATTCCAACAAGATGGAAGGGTAAGGAAAACAAAGCAAGTGCTCCTTGGATGACGAGGGAGATAGAGAAGATGATGAAAGAAAAAAAGAGGATTTATGATGCATGTCAGGTGAATTCTTCAAGGGAGAACGAGACCAAATACAATAAGTTGAGAGGGGAAGTGAAGATGAAAGTAAGATTGGCAAAGAGAGAATATGAGAGTAGAATGGCAGTTTCCATAAAAGGGAACACAAAAATCTTCTACTGGCATGTAAAGAGTAAGAGGTGGTGCCTATCAGAGACAAAGAAGGCGATATATGCTTAGAAGCGCAGGGAAAGGCTAGAATACACAGTGAGCACTTTGTATCGGTGTTTACTAAAGAGGTGGATGCTGACACAATATCGGTAGAAGTGGAAACGTTATAAGCAATGAAAGGATTGCGAATTAATAGACAGAATGTACAAAAAGGGCTGGGTATACTTAGAGTGGACAAGTCGCCTGGTCCAGATGGCTTGCATCCCAAGTTGCTAAGGGAATTGGGGAAGGAGTTAGCGGAAGGGCTTGCCATAATTTTCCAGTCTTCCCTAGATGCGCAGAGATGCCCGAGGATTGGAAAGTGGCAAATGTGACACCATTGTTCAAGAAAGGGTGTAAGGACAATCCTAGTTACAACAGGCCAGTCAGCTGAACATCAGTGGTGGGGAAAGTTTTAGAAACAATAATGAAGGAAAAAATTAACAGGCACTTTAAGAGAGGTTTAAGCTAATTAAGGAGAGCCAAAATGGATTTGTAAAAGGCTGAAGGTGTTTTATTAATCTAACTGAATTTTTAAATGAAGTAACAGAAAGGATTGATGATTGAATGCAATGGAAGTTTTCGACATCGGTTTTAGGAAGGCGTTTGACAAAGTACCAGAATGGTTCCGGGAATGGGGGATCTTATCTACAGGGACAGGTTGGAGAAGCAGGATTTGTTTTCATGAGTGCAAAGGAGGTTGAGGCCTGATTTGATAGAGGTGGACGAGATTATGACGGGTTTCGATAGGCTAGAAACGATTATGTACACCCGGGGAAAGCAGCAGACATCAAACACACGGCACAAAATGGAAGAAATGTTTCCTGATACCTGTTCATTTTCGCAACAATAATCTGGTTTTCGTCCCAACTGAAAGAAGGCCATTCTAAACTGAATACGATCTGCAATTAAGCTCTAGTTAGGATAGGAAGCTCTGGTTTGATCTTCATATTTTGTTAACCAAGTTCCGAATCAATGTCCAGGGAGCTTTCACTAATCTCACCAGCTCTTCCCTGAATTTGGTTTGGGTCGCTGCATAAATGCACATGTTTGTACAGGAGCTCAAATACATGAGCATAAATCCGGTCGCAGAGGCGATGTATGCAGGAGATGTATAATCGCTACGATCAAAAATGACCAGGGTGTTAATTGCATAACTAACGATACATGTCAGCCACAACACTATAAAACTGCCTGTTACACTGAACAGTAAAATGATGGATTTCCTCCGGCTCGCCATCTCTGGGTCGCTCTGATTCTCACTGCTGTGACCCCGGAGACTCCTGCGGGCTCTACTGGCCACTAAAATACGTCTGACTGTCAAACAATTAAACAGTAATACCAAAGCGAAAGGAAGCCCTACACTTAAAACACTTTCTAACCAGATGAATGCTGTACCAACAGACGTGGTAAAAAAGCCAATTTTCAAGCGGCAACCCCAGTGAATATTGTTAATTATTCGGTCAGTTTCATATGCAAACGAATAGGGGATATTGTCCAAGCAGAGCAGAACAGAGACCGTTGTTATGACGACGGCCGCAGTTCTGACTGTGCAATATTTCGTTTTAATCTTCTCACAACTTATCGCGACATAGCGGTCGAATGTGAAGGTGACGGTAAACCACACGGACATATCGAGGGCAGCAGCATTCAAGTATATAAGCAACCTACAGGCGGCAGTTTAACTGAGGAATGACTTTGGAAAGTGATATGTAAAAACACGGTACAGCAGCACATTGACGATCATGAACAGTAGATCTGCTGTTGCCATGGCCACCATGTAGACAGAGATACATTTGGATAGACCACATTTTCCTCCGGAGAGAATCACGATTGTCAGTAGGTTCGCTGTAAGAAAGAGTGACAAGCGGTCAGTAATGGGCACAGTCGATAAATCTCACACCATATTGTGGGGAAATGTGCAGATGTGTCCCTGTGCAGGCGGATTTTTAATTATATAGGCGAGCGTTAACGAAGAGCTTTTTTAAAAAAAACTTTGAACAATCAATATAGAGGGACTGAAAATCCGCCGCCCTTCCCTGCAGACTTCAGACACACATCGACAAATATCAAGTATATTTTCACAGCAATTACTGCAAAGATATAAATTCAAACGAAGCATTCAGTTGCGAGAACATAATTGAATTTAGGTCGAAACTCTGCGCTTTTTCTATGTACAATCGCCCTGGGAGGGTGGGGGAGCTGCTCGGTAACAGAGCGGGAGCTGGTGGAGACGCGAATGTTCTTTGGAGCCGAGGGGAGTGGAGCAGCTCCTGAGCGGCAACTATTGCTGAAAGTATCTTTCAAAGTCCCCTCTTTGATGGAGGTGGCTGCAGTCCGAGCAATTATCAACGTAAAATAAACAGGGTACAAGTGTACAACTGATGTGATTACTATCCACAGGAAGCAACACATCCTGTAGTGATCTCTATACTGTTGGAGGAGCCGGGGCATGTCAGCTTCGCCCTCCCTCAGTACAGGGAGCAAAGGCGAGCGCCCGGCACCCACGATCTACCGACCAGCCGCACCAGCCGCGTGGACTGGTTGGATTCCCATTGACATTCACCAACTTATCCCGATGGATAAGTGACTCTGCAATGAGGACATTCTAGGAATCATTACATAATCATTAACACTGAGATAGTCAACAGCCATTAGACAACAGGATTAACTGACTTACCGGGAATGCCAAAGGCTGCGAGAGCTGGATAGTAAATGATGCTGACCATTTGAATTGTTGGCAGCAACATTTTTTTCGAAGAATATGTGACTTCTGTCCGGCAGTATGGCTAGCGTCAGAGTGTACATGCGATCCATAAACACTGTCCTTTTATAGAATACTCGGTGCCCCGGTGAAAATATTAGTCACACGACAATTGGCGTCACTTACAGTCACTAAACCAACAAGGCAAGATGTTCCGCTTCAGTGTGCCTGGGACAACAAAGGGTACATTTTACAAATCAGCTCATGAAACTCATCAATTCAAATTAATGAACGGGAACTCATAGCAGATGGAGTGTACTGTGCACAAGCACCCTGATCCCCAAAGGGAACTTCCCACACGGGCACTGCGTTCGGTTACTTGATCCTCGTAATGATTCGTGAAATCTTAACTCATCCACTAGAAAGTTAAATTTAGGTTTGCTCCATGATGATAAATGGAGGTGACCCTTCTCTAACCTTACTGGTGGTGAACCTACTCTAACATTACTGGTAGTGAATCTACTCTAACATTACTGGTGGTGAACCTACTCTAACATTACTGGTGGTGAACCTACTCTAACATTACTGGTGGTGAACCTACTCTAACATTACTGGTGGGGATACTACTCCAGCATTACTGGTGGTGACTCGACTCTAGCATTAATCGTGGTGACTCTACACTAACCTTACTGGTGGTTACTTTACTCTAACATTACTGGTGGTGCCTTTACTCTAACATTAATCGTGGTGACTCTACTCTAATATTACTGGTGACGAATTTACTCTAACATTACTGGTGGTTACTTTACTCTAACATTACTGGTGGTGAATCTACTCTAACCTTACTGGTGGTGACTCTACTCTAACATTACTGGTGGTGACTACTCTAACATTACTGGTGGTGACTCTACTCTAACATTACTGGTGGTGACCTTTCTCGAACATTACTGGTGGTGACTCTACTCACATTACTGGTGGTGACTACTCTAACATTACTGGTGGTGACTCTACTCTAACATTACTGGTGGTGACCTTTCTCGAACATTACTGGTGGTGACTCTACTCACATTACTGGTGGTGACTCTACTCTACATTACTGGTGGTGACTCTGCTCTAACATTACTGGTGGTGCCTCTACTCTAACATTACTTGTGGTGACTCTGCACTAACATTACTGTTGGTGACTCTACTTTAACATTACTGGTGGCGAATTTACTCCAACATTACTGGTGGTGACTTTTTTCGAAAATTACTGGTTTTGACTCTACTCAAACATTACTTGTGGTGACTCTGCACTATCATTAGCGGTGGTAAGTCCACTCTTAAATTACTGTTGATGACTCTACTCTTCATTACTGGTGGTGACTCTACTCTAAGATTACTGCTGCTGATTCTAATCTATCATTACTGTTGGTGACTCTACTCTACATTACTGGTGGTGACTCTACTCTAAGATTAGTGGTGGTGACTCTACATTAACATTACCGGTGGTGACTCTATTCTAACATTTTTGATGGTGAATCTACTCTAAAATTACTGGACATGAACGTATTCTAACATTCCTGCTGCTGACTCTACTCTAACATTATTGGTTGTGACTCAATACTAATATTACTTCTGGTGACTCTAGTCTAACATTACTGGTGGTGACTCTACTCTAACAATACTGGTGCTGACTCTACTCTAACGTTACTAGTGGTGACCCTTCTTTAACATTACTGGTGGTGACCCTACTTTAACATTACTGCTGGTGACTCTACTGGAACATTAATGGTGATGATCCTACTCTAACATTACTGTTAGTGACTCTACTCTAATATTACTTGAGGTGACACTAATCTAACATTTTTTTAAAATCCTTTATGGGATCCGGATGTCAGTGGCAATGCCAGCATTTATTGCCCATTCCTAGTTGCCCTTCAGAAGGTTGTAGTGAGCCGTCTTCTTGAACCGCTGCCGTCCGTGTGTTGATGGTACTCCCAAAGTGCTGTTAGGTTGGGAGTTCCAGGATGTTGACCCATGACGATGAAGTTTCGGCGATATAATTCTAAGTCAGAATAGTGTGTGACTTGGAGGGGAACTCGGAGGTGGTGGTATTCCCATGCGCCTGCTGCTTTTGTCATTCTAGGTGGAAGTGGTCGCGGGTTTGGGAGGTGTTGCTGAAGATGCCTTGGCGAATTGCTGCATTGCATCTTGTAGATGGTACACACTGCAGCCACTGTACGCCGATGGTGGAGGGAGTGAATGTTAAGGTGGTGGATGGGGTGCCAATCAAGCGGGCTGCTTAGTCCTGGATAGTGTCGAGCTTCTTGAGTGTAGTTGGAGCTGCACTAATCCAGGCAAGTGGACAGTATTCTATCACACTCCTTACTTGTGCCTTGTAGATGGTGGAAAGGCTTTGGTGATTAAGGAGGTGAGACACTCGCCGCAGAATACCTAGCGTCTGACCTGCTCTTGTTGCCACATTATTTATTTGGCTGGTTAAATTAATTTTCTGGTTAATGGTGACACCCAGGATGTTGATAGTGGGGGATTCGGCACTGGTAATGCCATTGAATGCGAAGGTGATGTGGTTAGACTTTCGCTTGTTGGAGATAGTCATTGCCTGGCACTTCTGTGGCGCGAATGTTACCTGCCACTTATCAGCCCAAGCCTGATCGTCGTCCAGGTCCTGTTGCATGAGGGCACGGACTGCTTCATTATCTGTGGAGTTATGAATGGCGCTGAACACTGTGCAGTCATCATCGAACATCCCCATTTCTGACCTTATGTTGGAGGGAATGTCATTGATGAAGCAGCTGATGGAGTTTGGGACGAGGACACAGGAATACTCTAACATTACTGGTGGTGACCTTTCACTAACATTACTGGTGTTGGCCCTGCTGTAACCCTACTGGTGGTGACCCTGCTCTGACATTACTAGTGGTGACCGCACACTAACATTACTGGTGGTGACCCTGCTCTAACACTACTGGTGCTGACTCTACTATAATATTAATTTTGGTGACTATTCTCTAACATTACAGGTATTGATTCGACACTAACATTACTGGAGGTGAACCTACTCGAACATTAATGGTGGTGAATCTAATCTAAAATTAATGGTGGTGAGATTAATCTAATCTGCTTTCACATTATTTGTGGTTTCTCTACCTGTCATTACTGTTGGATACCATTCTATAACTATATTGGTGCTAATCTACTCTAACATTATAGGTGGCGCTCTACTCTAACATTACTGGTGGTGACCCGACTCTATCATTACTGATGGTGACCCTACACTTACATTACTGGTGGTGAACTCCAATATTACTGGTGGTGACTCTACTCTAACATTAATAGTGGTGACCCTCCTCTAACATTTCTGGTGGTGACCTTTATCTATCATTGCTGGTGGTGACCATTTTCTAACATTACTGATGGTGACCCTACTCCAACATTACTGGTGGTGACCCCACTCTAACATTACTGGTGTTGTATATACTCTAAAAGTACTGTTGGTGAATCTACTCTACAGCACTGGAGGTGGCCATACTCTAACGTTACTGGTGGTGACCCTACTGTAACGTTACTGGTGGTAACCATTCTGTAACATTATTGGAGGTGACATTATTCTAACATTATTGGTGGTGCCCCTAATCTATCATTACTGGTGATGACCCTACTCCAACATTACTGGTGGTGACCCTACTCTATCATTACTGGAAGTTACCCTACTCTAATAATACTGGTGCTGAACCTACTCCAACTGGTGGTGACTCTACTCGAACATTAATGGTGATGATCCTACTCGAACATTACATTTGGTGACTTTACTCTAATATTACTTGAGGTGAACCTAATCTAACATTTGTTTTTATTCCTTTATGGGACCAGGGCGTCACTGGCAATTCCAGAATTAATTGCCCATCCCTAGTTGCCCTTCAGAAGGTTGTGGTGAGCCGTCTTCTTGAACCGCTGCAGTCCGTGGTGATGGCACTCCCACAGTGCTGTTAGGTAGGGAGTTCCAGGATTTTGACCCAGCCACGATGAAGGATCTGCGATATACTTCTAAGTCAGGATGGTGTGTGACTTGGAGGGGAACTCGGAGGTGGTGGTGTTTCCATTCGCCTGCTGCCCTTGTCCTTCTAGGTGGAAGAGGTAGCGGGTTTGGGAGGTGCTGCCGAAGAAGCCTTGGCGAGTTGCTGCAGTGCATCTTGTAGATCAGTGGTTCCCGATCTGTGGTCCGCGGCCCACCAGTGGTCCACGAGGGTACTGCAGGTGGTCCGTGAAAAAAAGTTCCAAACCCCTAAAATAAGCGTGTCTGTTGTCTCCACTGATGTTGAATGACCCGCCGTGTGGTTCCACTATTTTTATTGCTGTTTAAAGCTGGGTTTTGGGGATGAGCTGATGGAAGTGAAAACCTGCCGTGGATGGAGGGCGGGTTGGTTTTCTGGAAGGAGCAAATCAACTGGGCCGAAAAATCAGCTCCAGAGAAACTCACAATAATATTTCCCACCTCACTACCGCACAACGGCAAGTACTGCTCCACTCTATCATATGTACCCAATTAGTGCCCCCTCAATTGAACAATCTTCACCAGTGTCCCCACTATTATACAACCTCAGGTGTGCATGTACGGAGTGTGGCTCTTTGACAGTGGGTTTTATACAACCGCAGCCGCCAGTCCTCTTGTGTCATACTAAGTAAAACTAAATGTCATTATTATAAGATCCTCAGTAATAAATCCAGTCGTGAATTCAGGAAAAACTTGTTTATGCAAAGAGTGTTTGGAATGTGGAACGCGATACCACAGGTACCAGATATCAGAGAGGGGAGGAGAAAGCTTTCAGTCGTGAGTTGGCTCCGTGGCTTAGCTGGTCAAAGCGCCTGTCTAATATACAGAAGAGCCTGTGTTCGATGCCCAACGGGGCATTTTTTAAATGACAAAATGTTATCTGATGGTCCCCAGAGGTTGGTTGCTTCTGGCTGGAAAGTGCTGCAATCCTTTGGGATGGAACGGATAAAGGCACATCACAAATACATACTGAAGTCTGACTCTCATTCGGCCAGCATGCTAACATTTCCTCTTGTCTGCAACAGAAAGTTACCGGTTTATTAATGGCGATTAAAACAATTATTCATCGTGATACTGCCTTTAATTATATGTTCATGTAATTGATTTAATGAACTGCACAACTGATTTATAAAAATCAGACAGGAAATCAAACCCGTATTCTGGTTGCACCGAATTCCAACCCCTGGCCCACCAAGGAACGCTCCACCCAGCAGCTGTGAGAGCTGTAAATATACTGGCTAAATTCCCGCTAGATACAAATGTATTCATGACTTGTGTTCGATGTAAATGTTTATTATCTCTGCAAGTTGCAAGTGTCTGTTGATATATCTGAATTTATGGCCCAAAAATTAGTGAGTGAGCCTTCGTGCGAGGGTAAGGCCTTCCCGCGATCTCTCACTGCGCGCTGGCTTTTTCAGTCCGAGCTCGCACGAACTTGATGTTCTGGACAGCAGCTGTGCAGGGCTTTCGTATCCCACAGGCCTAGTTAATTCGTGCGAGCTGTGGGATCACGTGACTCAGTTAGAGCCAATGGCAGCACACCATCTTTCATTCATAGCTTTCACAGCAAGGCTGTGAAAGCTATGAATACTATACCCCCCCAAAAGAACAGCTAAACCTCAATTAAATTTAAAAAAAACCATCACATTAATAAAATAAGTATAGTTAAATGAATTAACCATTTTAAACAAAAAATTAAATTTTTGAAAAAATTTAAAGTCTTTTAAAAAGTTATAAAAATAAACTTACCTGTCTTTAAAGTCTCTAAAAAAGATATACCTGTTAAAAAAAATTCAAAATAATACTTAATTAAGTACTTACCTTGTTAAAAGAGGGTCTTACACCTCCTTTCTTTATGTCTAAAATCTTCCATGCTTACCTGCGCGTCCAAAGCACTAAGTGCACTGCGTGCGCGCAGCCTGTAGCGCGCACGCGGTTCACCTAGGAACCGCCCCTTTTGAATTCACCAAGTGCCGGTTTTCAGCGCATGCGCAGTGCATGCAGAAAAACGGCAATCGGAGACAGAATACGCGAGAGTACACAGTGTATACTCTCGCGTAGCGGCACTAATTTTTGGGCCAATAATTCATTTATTGGGACGCATCTGTTTAATTGTGAATTGAGGCAGTACATTCCAGATCCCAACAACTCGCAGTGTTAAAAAAAATGATTCCTAATGTAGCCTCGGATTCTTCTGCCAATCACCTTCAATCAGTGTCCTCTGGTCACCGACTCTTTAGCCACTGGAAAAAGGTTTCTCCTCATTTACGATATCAAACCCGTTCATGATTTTAAACACCTCTGTCAAAAGCTCTGCTCGAAGGAGAACAACCCCAGCTTATCCAATCCCCCACATACTGAAGTCCCTCATCCCTGCTACCATTCCAGTTAATCACTTCTGTTCATTTCTTCCTTCTAATAAATAACTACAGTTAAACGCTTATAAGATCAAGCACGAACAGAATAAAAAAAGAGAGCGAAACAAATACTGAGCAAAATGGATGTGAATGTTTAATAAGAAATAGGAGCAGGAGTTGGCTATTCGGCCCTTCGAGCCTGCTCCGGCTTTCAATGAGATCATGGCTGATTTTAGAAGGTGAAATAACAAAAGATCTGGGATTTATGATCGGTCAGTGAGAGGAATCCATCTTTCAATCGGGCTTTGGCCGGTCGATTTACTGATAAAGACAGACAGAGAAAACTGTTGCAGATAGAACCGGCTAGCTCAGTCGGTAGAACATGAGACTCATTTTTTTCAGGGTCGTGTGTTCGAGCCCCACGCTGGGCGGTTATTTTTACTGCTGATTGTAAAGTGGATCCCCAGCTCTGAATTCTGCGGCAGAGAGTCCAAGGAGTGCTTGATGTAAATGAAATTCAACAACAATATCAGAAAATCTCTCCATGATTCAGAACTCTTATCGCTCTCTCGTTTAACTTCATATAATTTCACCTACAGTGCGGCTCAGTGGGACTTCGGGCCAGTCTTCATCCCTTCACAACACATCAGTGCCGAGAAAACCACGGGGAATTTCACACACATGTTGTGCTCTGTAACTTCTTATAAAAACTTCAGTATACGTCACTCCGTGTACAACCCTGTGAGGTCTCCCCTGGTGTGTCAGCTTTAGATGTTTATAAACACGTCAGCAGAACATTAACATTACCTGAGCTCCGAGATATCAGTGACTAATCTACTGGAATTTTTTGAGGATGTAACTGGTAGTATAGATAACGGAGAATCAGTGGATGTGGTGTATTTGGACTTTCAGAAGGCTTTCGATAAGGGCCCGCACAAGAGATTAGCGTGCACAGTTAAAGCACATGGGTTTGGGGGTAAGGTACTGACTTGGATAGAGAACTGGTTGGCAGACAGGAAGCAAAGTTGGAATAAACGGGTCTTTTTCGGAGTGGCAGGCAGTGACTAGTCGGGTACCGCAGGGATCGGTGCTAGGACCCCAGCTATTCACAATATGTATTAATGATCTAGACGAGGGAACTAGATGTAATATTTCCAAGTGTGCAGACGACATAGAGCTGGTTGGGCGTGTGTGCTGTGAGGAGGATGCACAGAAACTCCAGTATGATTTGGACAGGTTGGGTGATTGGGCAGATGCATGGCAGATGCAGTACGATGTGGATAAATGCGAGGTTATCCACTTTGGTGCAAAAACAGAAAGACAGATTATTATCTGAACGGCAATAGATTAGGAAAAGTGGCAGTGCAACGAGACCTGGGTGTCCGTGTGCTCCAGTCGCTGAAGGTAAGCATACAGGTGCAGCAGGCTGTTGTGAAGGAAAATTATATGTTGGCCTTCATAGCGAGAGGATTCGAGTAGAGGAACAAGAATGTCTTGCTGCAGTTGTACAGGGCCTTGGTGAGACCACACCTTGAGTATTGTGTGCAGTTTTGGTCGCCTTATCTGAGGAAGGATGTTCTTGCCATGGACGGAGAGCAGCGAAGATTCACCAGACTGATACCTGGGATGGTAGGAATGACGTATGAAGAGTGATTGGGTCGATTAGGCTTATATTCGCTAGAATTTAGAAGATTAAGAGGGGATCGCATTGAAAATTATAAAATTCTAACAGGACTTGACAGACTAGATGCAGGAAGGTTGTTCCCGATGGCGGGGGAGCCCACAACCAAGGGTCACAGTCTAAGGATAAGGGGTAAGCCATTTCGGACTGAGATGAGGAGGAATTTCTTCATCCAGAGAGTGGTGAACCTGTGGAATTTACTACCACAGAAGGCAGTTGAGGCCAACTCATTAAATACATTCAATAAGGACTTAGATATATTTCTTAAGGCTAAAGGGATCAAGGGATATCAGGAGAGAGCAGGGATAGGGTACTGAATTTGCATGATCAGCCATGATCTCATTAATGGAGAACAGGGTCGAGGGGCCGAATGGCCTACTCCTGCTCCTACCTTCTATGTTTCTATGTAGGAGACCATTTTGGTGACAGTTGACCATAATTCTGTGAGATTTAAGGTAGTCATGGAAATGTACAAAGATGGACTGGAAAAACAGCTTCTAAATTGGGGGATTGCCGATTTTAACATGATATGGATGGATCTGGTCAAAGTGGACTGGGATCAGCTACTGTTAGGAAAATCCACATGAGAGCAGTGGAAGTCATTCAGAAAGGAAATAGAGAGAGTACAGCGCCAACATTTTCCCGTAAAGGTCAAGTGTGGGACAAACAAGGACAGGGGACCCTGGATGTCAAGGGATATACAAGAATTGTTTGGGAAAAAAAGGGAAGCTCTTGGCAGATACAAAGGACTAAAAACAGTGGAAGCCCTAGAGGAGTATAGAAAGTGCAAGGGGTACTTAAAAAATAAATTGGAGAGTGAAGAGGGGCATGAACAAAAAATCTGGCGGGCAAAATAAAGGAAAATCCCAAGGTGTTTTATAAGTATAGTAAGGACAAGAGGATAACCAGGGAAAGAGTAGGGCCCATTATGGAACAAAGTGGCAATATGTGTGTAGAGCCGGAAGATGTAGGTGAGGTTTTAAATGAATATTTTGTATCTGTGTTCACTATGGAAAAGGACGATGTAGGAATGGAAATCAGGCAGGGGATTGTGATATACTTGAACAAATTAGCATTGAGAGGGAGGAGGTAGTAGCGGTTTTAGAGGGATTAAAAATGGATAAATCCCCAGGCCCAGACGAGATGTAACTCAGGCTGCTTTGTGAGGCAAGGGAGGAGTTTTCAGGGGCTCTGACACAAATTTTCACAACCTCTCTGGCAACAGGGGAGGTGCCAGAGGAGTGGAGGACAGCTAACGTAGTACCATTATTTAAGAAGGGTAGTAGGGATAAACCAAGGAATTACAGGCCAGTGAGCCTAACATCAGTGGAAGAGAAATTATTGGAAAGAAGCCTGAGGGGCAAAATTAGTGTCCACTTGGAGAGACAAGGATTAATGAAGAACATTCAGCATGGCTTTGTCAGGGGGAGATCATGTCTGACCAATTTGATTGAATTTTTCGATGGGGTGACGAGGTGTGTGGATGAGGGTAGTGCAGTTGCTGTGGTCGACATGAACTTCAGTAAGGCTTTTGACGATGTCCCGCATGGGAAACTGGTCAAGAAGGTAAGAGCCCATGGTATGCAGGGCAATTTGGCACATTGGATCCAAAATTGGCTTAGTGGCAGGAGGCAGAGGGTGATGGTCGAAGGTTGTTTTTGTGACTGGAAGCCTGTGTGCAGTGGTGTACCGCAGGGATCAGTTTTGGGTCCTTTGCTGTTAGTAGTGTACTTTAATGATTTAGATATGAATGTAGGCGGTATGATCAGTAAGTTCGCAGATGACACGAAAATTGGTGGAGTGGTAAATAGCGAGGAGGGAAGCCTCAGTCTAGAGGACGATATAGACGGGTTGGTCGGTCAGATGGGCAGAACAGTGGCAAATGGAATTTAAACCTGAAAAGTGTGAGGTGATGCATTTGGGAGGACTAACAAGGCAAGGGAATAAACTATGAATGGTAGAACCCCAGGAAGGACAGAGGATCAGAGGGACCTTGGTGTGCATGTACATAGATCCCTGAAGGCAGCAGGACAGGTAGATAAGGTGGTTAAGAAGGCATCTGGGTTACTTGCCTTCATTAGCCGAGGCATGGAATATAAGAGCAGGGACTTTATGATGGAGCTGTACAAAACGGTAGTTAAGCCACAGGTGGAATACTGTGTGCAGTTCTGGTCGCCACACTATAGGAAGGATGTGATTGCATTAGAGAGGGTGCAGAGGAGATTCGCCAGGATGTTACCTGGGCTGTAGCGTTTCAGCTATGAAGAGAGACTGGACAGACTGGGGTTGTTTTCCTTGGAGCAGAGAAGGCTGAGGGGGGACCTGATTGAGGTGTACAAAATTATGAGGGGCATAGATACGGTAGATAGAAAGGAACTTTTCCCCTTAGTAGAGGTGTCCATAACCAGGGGCATAGTTTCAAGCTAAGGGCAGGAGGTTTAGAGGGGATTTGAGGAAAATCTTTTTCACCCAGAGGCTGGTTGGAATCTGGAACTCACTGCCTGAAAGGGTGGAAGTGGCAGGAACCCTCACAACATTTAAATAAACATTTAGATGAGCAATTGAAACACCATAGCATACAAGGCTACGGACCAAGTGCTAGAAAATGGGATTAGAATAGATAGGGCTTGATGGCCGGTGCAGACACGATGGGCCGAAGGGCATCTCTCTGCGCTGTGCAACTCTATGACTCTATGGGGGAGAAATTCAGCATCGCCCCTTTTGGGGTGCAATTATCGGCCGGGCGCAAAGATTAGCGCCTGCCGCTAATTATCGCCACCGACTGCAAACTTGACTTTTATCGCCCCTGGAGGTGATTGGAGCGCTAAATCAGGCGCTTCACACCTGTCTTAAGGCGCAAAGGCCGAGGAGCGAGGCGCTACCTCAGAGCGCTGGCGAAGCTCATGTGATGTAGGTCAGCAATGGGACACACACACAATGGCACGGGCCAGTTCTTAAAGGGGATGGTTGATCTTGCTTTCCATCCACATCCTACTCATTGCAGCCTTTAATCTCGGCCTGGAGAGACCTGCACATCAAATCTGCTGGAAAGAACAATGGAGAGTACGAGTGAAAGAGCTCAGAGTGCAGCCCACACAGTTTCTTCTAAATCGATACAAGGAATGGCAAATCAAAATGAACCTGCAAAGTGCTGCTCAGTACCCAAAACTCTTTCACACAGCGTTGAATCTCTCCAGAAGTCTCTCTCCCTCTCTCTCAGAATGCGTGGTTCAAAAATGGCACCAACAATAAAAGGCAGGTAGCGGACGCCTTTAAATAGCGCTCCCCCAGTCCCTTCATGACTGCAAAAACCTCCCCTCAATATGTCGTTGCTAGCGTCAGGCAGTAAGGCAGGGGGCGCCACTCAATATCTGCTCCGGGGCGATACCGGGGCGTTGCGCACTCGATTGACGTCACGATCTGCCGGCGCAGGAGATCGTGGCGGTAGTGTTTAGCGCCGCCGCAAAATGTCTAGTTAATGTCGCGAGCGGCGCAAACATCGCCGCGCCTGGGTGCTAGATGATTTGCGCCCCAATAGCGCCCTCTTAAGGCGCTAACGGGAGGTGCAACCAACTGAATTTTTCCCCCATATATGTATCTATCTGGTCGGAACCCAATCCCCGAAGTGATTAATGAGCAGGAGGAATTAGAGTTTCTTTAAAAGAATGACACGAAAATCACTTTGATGTGAGGTCGAAATAGCACAGTTGTGATTCCCCGGCTTTTAAATATTTTGAGTCTCTTTCTTTGGGTCCTTTTCTCGAACTTTCCAATTTAAACTGAAGTCTTTTATCCGCCACTGAAGGGTTGGGTTTGAATAGAGAGAGACATCAAGGATGAAAACTATTTCTATTGGCTGTATTTAGCTTTTATTTCTCTGTCTCCTTCTGCCCCTTTCTGTGTTTTTTGTCTATCTCGGTGCCTGGTGAACATTTGATTTGATGCATTTGTCCTAACCTGATCCCTTTTACACATCTCGGGGCGGTCAGACACGCTCTGTCTGTCTGTTACTGCTTGTGACCATTAACGGGAACAGGCCGCGAGTTAAACGTTGATCATCAAACCGAAGAAAGACAAATAAACAGAAAGATGTGTTGCTCCGCCCAGTGCAAAGGTGAAATGGATGTTATTGAAAATAATTTCCCCCAAACAGTTTGTGTAGAGTTTTTGTAAAGTCTGGATTTTCAATGTCAGGAGAAACCGAAAAGGTAAGAAATAAACTGCTGATGACCCGTCCAGGGATTAAACCCGTGCCCTTAGCGATATTAGCACCACGCTCTCAATAACTGTAAGAATAGCTGCGCGGATTGTTAGAGCCCCGCGCTGGGCGGTTTTAGTTTTACTTCTCATCCGAGAGTGTAAATCGAAAGTAACAGAAAAAGAGCACTTAATTGTGCAAAGAATGATTGCACCAACAGTGAAGGGGAATCTGCCGGCCTCCGCCATTCTAATCCTGTGACTGTGGGAGTTTGGTTCGGGCAGAGGTTTGATTGTGACGACACGAACACGTCTCCCCCGCCACCCAGCTCCCCCACCCCCCCACACCATCCATGTTAAACCTGAAAAGTGTCTGGCAAAAATTCGGAACAGGGGGGGAGGAAGTAACCCTTCGGAGAGATTTGTGTTTCTGAATCCCTAACCCTTCTGGCTCTTTTTGACATGTCCCCATTCAATGTACAGACCCTCTCCTCAGTCTGCCCCTCGAGACCCGTCACCTCACATTTCTCTCCAGCTCATTTCAAAACATGTTTTACACACCCCTCCAGGATTGTCCTGGACTCCCCAATACTGTGTCAATTGTAGCACTTTCTGAAATACTACACGTGTCATGTGTCAGTCAAGAGAGACAGAGAGGAATTAGTCAGACCAAGCGTCGCTGAGCCTTTGCTGTAGTGAAACAGGGTTTCGTTTCATGAAACAGTGCTACAGCTTTCGAAACAGAGGGAGCTTATACAGACCTGATGGGTTCCACCGAAACAAAAGGGTTTGAAGTATTGGCAGGCAGGACAGATAGAATGTGGTTAGTGTTTAAACTCGATGCGGGGGTTGTTGCTGTAATTCTATGGAGTTCCTTCAAGGAGGTGATTCTGCATGCGTGTACCCATGCAAAGCAAAGGTACTGAGCGTCATTACAGTACAGCCTGGTCCAACGGAACTAGTAAACAATTCATCCAGAAGAGAAAGAGGGATTTAAGGCCATGACGTTAAAGGGCACAAAATTCAGGCGACTTCAAAACCAGAAGGCAAGACAAGAGTGTAAAAACTGCAAAAGAATGGCGAGGAACAACTTCACATTGAACATGGCAAGTGAAGAGAAGGGTAATAATAGTGCCAGAGGTAAGTTGTGATATTATTCACAAAATGTTTTAAACGGCTTGCTTACGTTGTGGTCCGCAAAAGCTATTGATGACGATGTAGTGGTCCACATAAATGAAAAGGTTGGGAACCGCTGTTGTAGATAATACACACTGCAGCCACGGTACGCCGGTACTGGAGGGAGTGAATGTTTAAGGTGGTGGATGGGTTGCCAATCAAGCGGGTTGCTTTGTCCTGGATAGTGTCGAGCTTCTTGAGTGTTGTTGGAGCTGCACTCATCCAGGCAAGTGGAGAGTATTCCATCGCAATCCTTACTTGTGCCTTGTAGATGGTGGAAAGGCTTTGCAGAGTCAGGAGGTGAGACACTCGCCGCAGAATACCCAGCCTCTGACCTGCTCTTGTTGCCACAGTATTTATGTAGCTGGTTCATTTAAGTTTCTGGTCAATGGTGACCCCCAGGATGTTGATGGTGGGGGATTCGGCGATGGTAATGCCATTGAATGTGAAGGGGAAGTGATTAGACTTTCGCTTGTTGGAGATAGTCATTGCCTGGCACTTCCGTGGCGCGAATGTTACCTGCCACTTATCAGCCGAAGCCTGAAAGTCGTCCAGGTCTTTTGCATGAGGGCATGGATTGCTTCATTATCTGTGGAGTTGTGAATGGCGCTGAACACTGTGCAGTCATCAGCGAACATCCCCATTTCTGACCTTATGTTGGAGGGAATGTCATTGATGAAGCAGCTGAAGATGTTTGGGCCGAGGACACAGGATTACTGGTCGTGAATCTACTCTAACATTACTGGTGGTGACCCTGCTCTAACACTACTGTTGGTGACTCTACTATAATATTACTTGTGGTGATTATACTCTAACATTACAGGAGTGTGATTCGACTCTAACATTACTGGAGGTGACACTTCTCTAACATTAATGGTGGTGAATCTACTCTAAAATTACTGGTGGTGACTCTACTCTAACATTAGTGGAGAATCTAATCGAACATTACTGGTGGAGATCCTAGTCTAACATTACTGGTGGTGACCCTTCTCTAACATTACTGGTGGTGAACCTACTCTAACATTAATGGTGGTGAACCAATTCTAACCTTACTATTGATGAATCTGCTTTAACATTATTGGTGGTTTCTCAAACCTACAATGCTGTTGGTTACCATTCTATAACTATATTGGTGCTAATCTACTCTAACATTATAGGTTGTGCCCAACTCTAACATTACTGGTGGTGACTCTACACTATCATTACTGGTGGCGAAGCTAATCTAACATTACTGGTTGCGAAGCTAACCTAACATTATTGGTGGTGACCCTATTGTAACATTACTGGTGGTAACCATACTCTAACATTATTGTTGGTGACGCTACTCTAACAGTATTGGTGTTGCCCTACACAAACTTTACTGGTGGCGACCCTACTCTAACATTACTGGTGGTGACCCTACTCTGACATTACGGGTGGTGACCCTACTCTAACATTACTGTTGGTGAACCTACACTAACATTGCTGATTGTGACTCTACTGTAATATTACTAGTGATGACTAAATTCTAACATTTCTGGAATGTGATTCTACTCTATCATTGCTGGTGGTGAATCTACTCTAACTTTACTGGTGGTGACCTTACTCTAACAATACTGGTGTTGACACTGCTCTAACATTAGTGGAGAATCTAATCTAACATTACTTGTTGTGACCCTTCTCTAACATTACTGCTGGTGATCTTATTCTAAAATTACTGGTGGCGAATATACTCTAAGATTACTGGTGGTGAATTGAATCTAACATTACTGGCGGCGACTCTACACTAACATTACTGTCCGTGAATCTACTCTAACTTTGCTGCTGGTGAACCTACTCTAACATTACTGGTCGTGAGCCTACTCTTACATTAGTGATGAATCTAATGTAACATCACTGGTGGTGAAGCTACTATAAAATTACTAGTGGTGAACCTATTCTAATATTACTGGTGGGGTCCCTACTCTAATGCAAGTTCTGAATCTAATCTAACATTAATGGTGTTGAACAATCTCTAACATTACTCGTGATGACCCTACTTTACCATTACTGGTGGTGATCCCACTCTAACATTGTTGGTGGTGACGCTTATCTTACAATACTGGTGGTGACCCAAATGTAAGATTACTGTTGGAGACCCTACTCCAACATTACTGGTAGTGACCCAACTCTAACGGTTCTGGTGGTGACACTGCTCTAACATTACTGGTGGTGACCTTACTCTAACATTATTGGTGGTGACTCTACTTTAACATTATTGATAGTGACCCTACTCTAACATTACTGGTGGTGAACCTACTCTAACATTACATGTGATGGCTATACTTTAACATTACTGAAGTGTGATTTTACTCTAACATTACTGTTGATGAATTTACTCCAACATTACTGCTGGTGAATCAAATCTAAGATTACTGGTGGTGACCCTACTGTAACGTTTTTGGTGGAAATCATTCTCCAACATTATTGGTGGTGACACTATTCTAACATTATTTTTGTGCACCTGCTCTAACATTACTGGTGTTGACCCTACTCTAACATTACTTGTAGTGACCCTTCTTTAATAGTACTGGTGGTGAACCTAATCTAATTTTAATGTTGCTGAGCCTATTCTAATCTTTCTGTTAATTACTCCGCTTTTACATTACTGGTGGTTACTCTGCTCTACCATTACTGGTGGTTATCATTCTCTAAATATACTGGTGCTAATCTACTGTAACATTATTGGTGGTGACCCTACTCTAACGTTACTGGTGGTGACCGGACTCTTACATTTCTGATCGTGACTCAGCATTAACACCACTGCGGCTTCAGCCTAATCTAACGTTACTGGTAGTCACCCGACTGCAACATTACTGTTTGGAACAAAACATAACAAGTTCTGATCAATACTCGGACCTAATATTATTAGAGGTGATCCTACTATAACATTGCTGGTGATGACTCTACTCTAACAATACTTGTGGTGATCCTACTCTGACATCACCGGTGGTGAACTTACTCTGACATTACTGGCCTTTATTCCTACTCTAGCATTATTGTTCCTGACACTAATCTGACACTGTTCCTGCTTACACTACCCTAATATTACTGGTGTTAATTGTATTCTAACATCACTGGTGGTGCCCAATTTTAACATCACCGGTGGAGATTCAACTCTAAAATTATTGATTGTGAGACCCATCTAACATAACATGTGTTGACTCCACTCTAACATTAACAGTGTTGAACCTACTAGAAATTACTGTTGATGAGCCTACTCTATGATTATTGATGATGACTCCACACTAACAATAATGGCGAGGACAAGTCACTGATATTACTGCCAGTGACCTCTCGTGGGTACGGCAGCATAATGGTTATGTTGCTTGACTAGTAATTCAGAGGGCGGGACTAATAATACGAAGATGTGAGTTCCAAACCAGAGCCTCCCCATGGCAGTTTGGGAATTTCAAAGCAGTTAGTTAAATAAATCTCTAATAAAATGAAAGTATCATGAATGATGTACATGAAGCTATCGGTTTATTGTAGAAAAGCAAGTTGTTCACTAATGGATAGTAGGGAAGGAAACCTCTCATCCTTAGCCTGTAAGGCCTATATGTGACAGTTAATTAACCTCTGAGATGGCCGATGAAGACACTAATTTGCATCAAAGCGCTCTAAATGAGTATAATAAGAATGAAATTGGACGGATCGGGCTCGGAAACGATAAAAGCACAAACCACCCATTCAACCTGCGAAGTCCTCATCACTAATATCTGGGGACTTGTGCTAAAATTAGCTGATCTGCCACACTGGCTAGTCCAACAGCAGCCTGACACAGTCATACTGACAGAATCATATCTTTCAGCCAATGTCCCATTCTCTTCCATCTCCATCCCTGGATCTATCCTGACCCACCAGATATGGCGGTACTCCAGTTTATAGTCGGGTCGGAGTGGCCCTGAGAGTCCTCATAATTTATTTCGGACTCCATGAAGTTTCGTGGCAACAGGTAAAACATGGGTAAGGGAAGCTCCGACTGACAACATACGCACTCCCTAATCTGATGAAACAGTACGCCTCCTTGGAAGAAGCACTAAGGTTAGCGAGAGCGCAGAATGCAGTCTGGGTCGTGGACTTCAATGTCCATCACCAAGACCGGATCGGTAGCACCACTAAAGGACACAGCTGCCAGATTGGGCGTGCGGGAGTGGGTGAGAGAACCCACACGGGGCAATCCCAGTTGACTTCCTCCTGATGCATCTCTGCTTGGACGAATTTGTTGGAGTGATCACAGCACAGTCCTTGTGGAGACGAGGCCCGTACTCACACCGAGGGCACCCTACCTCCAGTAATGTTAGAATAGGTCATCACCAGTAATGTTCGTGTCGTGTCACTATCAGAAAAGTTAGACAAGAGCCACCACCAGTAATGTTAGAGTAGAATCACCAACAGTAATGTTAGAGTAGAATTACCAACGGTGCTGTTAGAGTAGGATCATCACGGGTAATTCTAGAATAATGTCACCACCAGTAATTTAGAGTAGGATCACTTCCAGTAATGTTAGAGTAGAGTCACCACCAGTAATGTTAGAGAAGAGTCGCCTCCAGCAATGCTAAAGTAGAGTCACAACCAATAATATTAGACGAGGGTCTCTACCAGTTATATTCGAGTACAGTCGCCTCCAGTAATGTTAGAGTAGTGTCATCCCCAGTATTGTTAGTGTAGAGTCTGCACCAGCAATGTTCGAGTATGGTCAAGAGCAATAAGGTTGGAGTAGAGACCCAATCATTAATGTTAGACAAGTGTCATCAGCAGTAATATTAGTGTCGATTCAGCACCAGTAATGTTAGAATGGGGTCTACACCAGTACTGCTGGACTAGGATTACCACTAGTAATGTTCGTGTAGATTCAGCACCAGCAATAACAGAGTAGAATCACCACCAGCAATGTTCGAGTAGGGTCAACTTCAGTAATGTTAGAGCAGAGTCACCAGCCTTTGGACAAGCCCTGCGAATACACAGGATCTGCTCAGACGAGGAGGAACGCGATGGACACCTACGGACACTGAAAGACGCCCTCGTAAAAACGGAATATGACGCTCGACTCGTCGATCGACAGTTCCGACGGGCCACAGCGAAAAACCGCATAGACCTCCTCAGAAGACGAACACGGGACACAACCAACAGAGTACCCTACGTCGCCCAGTACTTCCCCGGAGCGGAAAAACTATGCCATGTTCTTCGCAGCCTTCAACATGTCATCGATGACGACGAACACCTTGCTAAGGCCATCCCCACGCCTCCACTACTCGCCTTCAAGCAGCCGCCTAACCTCAAAAGTACCATCGTTCGCAGCAGATTACCCATCTTTCAGGAGAACAGCAACCAAGACACCACACAACCCTGCCACGGCAACCTCTGCAAGACATGCCAAATCATGGACACAGATACCATCATCACACGTGAGGACACTACCCACCAGGTACACGGTACATACTCATGTGACTCGGCTAACGTTGTCTACCTGATACGTTGCAGTAAAGGATGCTCCAGAGCATGGTACATCGGCGAGACCATGCAGACACTGAGACAACGTATGAACGGACACAGCGCAACAATCGCCAGGCAGGAGGGTTGCCTCCCAGTCGGGGAACACTTCAGCAGCCAGGGGCATTCAGCCTCGGATCTGCGGGTAAGCGTACTCCAAGGCGGCCTTTGGGATACACGACAGCGCAAAATCATAGAGCAGAAACTGATAGCCAAGTTCCGCACTCATGAGGATGGCCTCAATCGCGATATCGGGTTCATGTCACGATACAGAACGTGACTTGACATCATGGCCGGTCTTCCCAGGTGTTATTTTTTAAAAAGACTAACACAAGAACCAACACAAATTGACAGGATATGCAGCCAGCAGGTGGTTTGACACGTTGGACCCCCTGGGACACATCTCATTGTCTTGGCTGTGCTCTTAGTTTCTCTTTGATGTAGGGAAACATTTGAATAGATTTTGTCTGTGTTTAAATTGTGAATTCTGGGAGATTCTCTCACTGCTAACTTACCTGAGGAAGGAGCGAACCGCTCCGAAAGATTGTAAAATTAAATAAATCTGTTGGACTATAACCTGGTGTTGTGCGACTTCTCATTTTTGTCCACCCCAGTCCAACGCCGGCATCTCCACATCATGACCACCTGTAATGTTAGAGTCGGGTCTCCCCCAGTAATGTAAATCTATGTTCATCACCAGTAATATTAGAGTGGGGTCAGGACCAGTAATTATATTGTAGAGCCACAGGCCAGTAAGGTTAGAGAAGTGTCATCATCAGTAATGTAAGAGTGGGATCTCCAGCAGTAATGTTATAGTAGGGTCACCACCAGTTTTGTCAATGCAGGATCACCACCAGTAATGTTAGAATAGGTTCACCACCAGTAATGTCTGAGTACAGTCACTACCAGTAACGATAGATTAGATTCAGCAGCGGTAATGTTAGAATAGGTTCACCACCAGTAATGTTAGAGTAGGCTAAACTGCAGTAACGTGAGACTAACCAACAGTAATGTTCGAGTGCGGTCACAACCAATAATGTTAGAGTATTGTCACAATCAGTAATCTTGGACTAGTGTCAACACCAGCAATGTTATTGTACAGTCACCGCAACTAACGTTAGAATAGGGTCCCCACCACATATATTAGAGTAGAGTCAATACCAGCAATGTTACAGTAGAGTCACCACCTGTAATGTTAGAGTTGGGTCAATACCAGCAATGTTACAGTAGAGTCACCGTCAGTAATAATTGATTAGAGTCACCATCAGCAATGTTAGATTAGTGTCAGTACCAGTAATGTTAGAATAGGCTCACCACAAATAATTTTAGAGTAGAGTCCCCACCAACAATGTTAGAGTAGAGGCACCACCAGTAATGTAAGAGTGCGGTCACCACCAGTAGTGTTAGAGTGCGGTCTCCAGCAGTAATGTTACTGTAGAGTCACCACCAGTAATGTTAGAGCAGAGACACCACCAGTAATGTTCGGTTAGAGTCCCCACCAGTAATGTTAGAGTAGATTCACTACCAGTAATGTTAGAGTGCGGTCACCAGCAGTAATGTTAGAGTAGAGTCACCACCAGTAATGTTAGAATAGCGTCACTTCCAGTAATGTTAGAGGAGGTTCTTCACAATTAATGTTAGTGTAGGGTCTCCATCAATAATCTTCGGTTCAGTCATGACCAATAATGTTGGAGTAGGTTCACCACCAGTAATTGTCGAATTGATTCATCACCAGTAATGTTAGATTAGGGTCATCACCAGTAATCTTACTGTAGGATCACCATAGTAATATTAGAGTAGAGTCATCACAATTAATGATAGATGATGGCCACTACCAGTAATATTTGTGTAGGATCACCACCAGTAATATTGGAGTAGAAACATCACCATTAATGTTAGGTGATGGCTACCACCAGTAATATTAGTGTAGGATCACCACCAGTAATATTAGAGAAGGGTGACGGCCAGTAATGTTAGGGCAGGATCGTCAACAGTAACGTTAAAGCGTTACTTATGGAATGGATGAGAGAAGATTTCACCAAATTATGTGAGACCCTTAGAAGCTAACACAGCGACTTGGAGAGATGTTCCCTTCAGGTTTCACATGGCGGGTGCAGAGCGCATTCCCTCTGGAATTAACTCCCTTTCATTGTTTTTAATGGACGGAGTTTCATGGACTCAGATGTACAATTTCCCCATTGGGCGCACTGAAGCGGAAATCGCCTCTTGTTTGTTAAGTGGCTGTAACTGAGTTCAATTATTGTGTAAACTCACTTTCTCACCAGGGCACGGATTGTTCTATAAAGGGGGAGAATTTACAGATCTCAGATAAACGCCAGTCGGAACTGTAATGCAGGACAGTATTCACACAGTCTTCTGAAAATGGCACGGCCAATAATTCTACAGATAAAGGACATATACTATCATTTTCTCGCAATCTTTGGTATTCTCGATAAGTCAATGCATCCTGTTGTTTAATAGTTGTTAACGAACACACTGTTAATGATTATGTTACAGATTCCGTGAAGATCATTTATCTACCGGGATAATTTGGTGAATATCAGCGGGAATCCGATCAGTTTGCCCGGCCGGTTAGGCGCTATTCTGGCCGGCAGATATTGGGCACGGGACACTCAACTTCCCTCTCTATACTGAGGGAGGGCGAGGCTGATTCCACGGCCCCTCCAACAGTATATAGTCCATTAAAGAATGTGTTGCTTAGTGTCCATAGCATTTATTTCATTTGTCCCGTGGTTCCCTGTCTATTTTATGCTGAGAATTGCTCGGACTGCAGCTACCTCCACCCAACAGCTGAATGTTTTATTGAATCCATATATTTCCAGTAATTGCTGCGAAATTATATTTAACCGCTGTCTGAAGTATGGTGGAAGGGAGTCGGAATTTGAGTTCCTCCATATTGAATATTCAATGTTTCATTCCTTTTAAATCAATTTTTTAAGATATATATAAATGACCTGGATATTGGAATACAGGGTAGAATTTCTACATTTGCCGATGACACCAAACTTGATGGTGTGGCAAACAGTAGCTGCAACAGGACATAGAAAGGCTGGCAGAATGGGCAGACAAGTGGCAGATGGAATTTAATACAAAGAAGTGTGAGGTGATGCATTTTGGCAGAAGGAACAGGGAGAGGCAATATACACTCAGTGGCACAGTTTTAAAGATTGTGCAGGGACAGATGGACCTGGGAGTTAATGTGCATAGGTCCCTGATGGTGGCGGGACATATTGAGAGAGTGGTTAACAAAGAATATGGGATCTTGGGCTTCATAAATAGAGGTATTGAGTACAACAGCAGAGAAGTTATGCTGAACCTTTATAAAACGCTAGTTAGGCCACAACTGGAGTATTGCGTCCAGTTCTGATCACCACACTTTAGGAAGGATGTGAAGGCCCTTGAGAGGATGCAGAGGAGACTTTCCAGAATGTTTCCGGGGATGGGGGTTCTTGGCTACAAGGAGAGGTTGGAGAAGCTGGATTTTGTTTAATTAGAGCAAAGGAGGTTGAGCGGTGATTTGATTATGGTGGGTTTGGATAGGCTAAACGGGGAAAGGCTGTTCCCAGTAGTTGATGGTAAAAAGACTAGGGGACACACATTTAAGGTTTTGGGTAAGAGATACAGGGGGGTGGTGAAGAAAATTTTTTTTATGCAGTGAGTGGTGAACACCTGGAATTCACTGCCGACGGAAGTGGTGGAAGCAGAGATACTCAATGTTTTGAAGGGCTCACTGGATAGGCACTTGAGGGAAATAATCTTGTAGGGCTACGGGGATAGCGGGGGGTGGATGAGACTAACTGGAGTGCTCTACAGAGAGCCGGAACGCACTCGATGGACCGAATGCCCTCCCTCTCTGCCGTAATGTCTGTATGGCTCTTTGACTCCTCAACGCTCGCCTATATGGCAAAAAATCAATGTAGGTAACGCTAAGTAGGCACACATCTGAGCATTCCCCACAATAAGCTGTGATGTTTATCCGGGTGACCCTGTTACTAAACTCTTCTCCCTCTTCCTTACAGCGAACCTACGGACAATCCTGATTCTCTCCAGAGGAAATTGCGGCCTTTCCAAATGTATCTCGATCTACATGGTGGCCATGGCGACAGCAGATCTACTGGTCATCATCTTCCATTTTCTGTTACCACTTTCCGCATTCATTCCTGTCCTACACTGCCGTGTGTAAGTCGATTCATTACTTCAATACCGTCACCCTGGATATGTCGGTGTGGTTTACAGTCTTGTTCACTTTTGACCGATTTGTAACTATATGTTGTCAGAAGTTTAAAACAAACTATTGCACAGGGAGAACTGCGGCAGCTGTTTTAACAACTGTCCTTGTCCTGGTCTGTATAGAGAATATCCCCTTTGCTTTCTCCTATCAATCTCAACGAATCATTAACAATGTTTCCTGGGGATGCCGCCCCAATGAAGCCTTTTATTCATCGCCTGCAGGCATAGCCTATATCCGCATTCAAAGTATTTTAGTTCCATGGTTTTGCTGTTGCTTTGATATTACTGTTTAATTGTTTGACAGTCAGACGCGACACAAACCAAATTCAGGCAAGATTTGTTGAAGGTGGTGAAATCTCCCTGGACATTGATTCTGATATTGGTTAATAAAATGAAGAATTAAAACATAACTTCCTGTCCTAACTAGAGCTCAATTACAGCCCGTGTTCCGTTTTAGGATGGCAATCTTTCCCTTGGGACAAAAGCGGATTGTTCTTGTGAAAATGAACAGGTATCAGGAAATATTATTCCCACTTTGTGCCGTGTGTTTGAAGTCTGCAGCTTTTCCCTTGTGAACATAATCGATTCCCGCTAAAACAGCGCCCTTCCCGCTCAAGATTCAAAGAGAACAGTCATGGCTGAGCTTCAGCAGTGGAGTAGAACATGTGTGCGTCAGCGTTAACTGCCTAACACGGCAGGTACTGAAATGACACGCTCAGTTGAATTAACAGATAAAGCTTTATCTAGTGTAGAAACAGTGAAGGGTTTTACAATCCTGGTTATTTTAATTCTTCTGTAATCTTGCGGGCGCTGATCTCCCCATCAGACTCCGATCCCATTGTCTCCTGATCAGTCTCGAATGATGGAGAAAGCAGGAACCTGACTCGTCAATGTGACATTAGATAATTTTGTTCACAGATGCTAACATAAAATCTCAACTGGTCATCAATATGTTGGAATGTTATAACTGGGGAATTGACCATTCGACCCAACCAGTCGTTGCCGCCGTTCACCCTCCACCTGAGCAAAAGGTTCGAATCACGTTCCCGGCTCTGCCTCGACATGTCTTCAATCTATTTTTATTCCTGAATCTAACCAATTTAATCTTGAATATTTGTATACTTTCTGCCTATGTGAATTCCACAGCCGGACGACTCTCCGTGCATGGAGATATTTCTCTTACCCTCAGTTCTAAATCCCTTACATTTATTCTTTAATCTGTGGCCGTTAGTTCTTGATCCCTCAATTAATGGGAGTAGTCTGCTTGTGTCGATCCTATCCCGAAACATAGGGACCAGGCAGGGAGCGATTCTAATCATAAGACCCCGATCATTTGCTAGATGTCCAGAAGTGTCAGGGTTGGTATTTTATGAAATGTTTCTTGCTGTAAGTTCTTGGGATATCACTTTGTGTGCAGAAGTGCCTTGTTGCATGTGAAGCATCCAGCATGCGATATGCATCATGAATATGCCCTGAAGAACGGGTGCAGGACAGGGTCGGTCACGTTGACAACATGGCTACAGTAAACGATTAATGTAACTCTGGAGAGTGAGGATATCGGTAAAAGCAATGAGTAGAGATCTGGGTCGAAGAATAGAGCGAGATAGATGTATGATGCTGATGAGATATAGTTTAATATTGGCCTTTAACACTCTTACACCCAAAAAGGGTCAATGTAAGGAAAGCATTCATCAGACTGTCCTGACGTCTGCTAATGTTGTACTCTATTGGTTACTCTTCATATACTACTAATTCTAACCATTATTCTTTATCTATTCAACGAGGAACTAAACGTCAGCTTAAAGTACCACTCGGTTGTTGGGCCAGGATTGGCTCTGCAAGTATGTTAGGGTTCACTGTGATGTAATAATGAGACTTAATTAAATTCTGGTTTAAATTTCATGGACCTTTAATCATTTGGTTACAGAGTGGGAAGGTATCAGTTCAGCCATGTGAAGTATCTGGGCAAACATCAACATTTTGAATTGACATCGACGATACTGATACAAAGATGTATTTGTAATTCAACATCTCAAGCGGGCTGGTATTCAATGCACCTCATGCTTCAGTTATGCAGAGACTTGTTCAGACACCATCTGGAGTGCTTCATTCAGTTTTGGGCACCGGGAGGCTATATTGGTCTTGAAGCAGGTGCAGAGTAAAAATCCCCATAAATATTAAAATCTAACAGAGGCACGGACCCCGCGTGGTTCGGAACGTTAAGTGATTGGGATAAATAAATGGATGAAGATAGTCAGGTGTATAAAGCATCAATGCTTTCACAAGCAGCAACGGATTGGGAATGGTAACCCGCGCTTTTCGGTTTACAAGACCGACGCGTTACCGTTTGGCACCCGCCCCACCTTCTTGCAAACCGGGCGAATCCGGTTGTTCCACTGCAGTTGTCAGACACAAGATGTCAAACATGTTTCAAGTTTAATATCGGAATGCACCTTCCAATATTCGGAGATGGTGTACTGACCAGTATTGGGTACTTATCTAGCTTCCCTTTAAATACACCTATGCTATTTGAATTAATCTACTCCATGTGCTAGCGAGTTCCACATTCTAACCACTCTCAGGTTAAAAGGTGAATCCTGAATTCCGATTTGATATATTAATGACTGTCTTATATTTATAACGCCTAGTATTGGTCTCCCATAAAAGTGGAAACAGCTTCTCTACGTCTACCTATAAAATCCTGCCATAATCTTAAAGAATTCTACCAAGTCGCCCCTCCGCCTTCCGTTTTCTAGAGAAAAGATCCCCAGCCTGCTCAATCTTTTCTGATAGGTTCGTTCTGCCATCCTCATTGTAAATCGTTTGTTTGCCTTCTCCCAGTGACACTATATCATGTTGATAATATGTAGACCAGAACTGTGCACAGTACTAAAAGTGTGGTCCAACCAAGGTTCTATACAAATTTAACAAAATTTCTGGTCGGTTTGGTGGAATCCTTACTCCTCCTACCACAATACAACACCACACACTGAATTATATTGAAATTAATTTGTCATTTGCTCTTCCATTTTACAGTCTAACTGTATGTTGTCGCAGTCTTCCTCAGTATTAACTATATCTCCCAATTTGGGGACAAATGCAAATTTTGATATTGTATTTCAGATTCTCGAGTCCAATAAAATTGGTTAAATGGTGGAGAACAGTGGTCCCAGCAGCGACACTTGTGAAACAGCGCATTCCACCTTCCACCAGTCTGAGTGTCTAACTTTAACCCCCACTCTCTACTTACAGTTTTGTATCCAGATTGCTTTTCTTTCTGCTACTTGCCCCCTGACTCCATGCTCCGACCTCAGTTAGGAGTCGACTATGTGAAACCTTATCAAAGGCCTTATGAAGGTTCAGTGGATTGGAAATGTCAATGGACTGGGATATATAAATGGATTGGGAAAGTGAATGGACTGGAATATGTCAATAATTGGGGAAGTCAATGGACTAGAATATATAAATGGTTTCGTAGAATCATAGAATCATAGAATGGTTACAGCACAGAAGAAGGTCATTCGGCCCGTCGAGCCCGAGCCGGCTTTCTGCAAGAGCACTTCCCCCGACCATTCCCCGTAGCCCTGCAATTCTTTTTTATTCATCAGGTACTTATCCAATTCCCTTTATAAGCCACGATTAAGTCGGCCTCCACCATCCTTTCAGGCAGTTCATTCAAGAACCTAACCACTAGCAGCGTAAAAAAGTTTTTCCTCATGTCGCCTTTGGTTCTTTTGCCTATCACCTGAAATCTGTGTCCTCTGGTTCTCGTCTCTTCCACCAACGGGAACAGTTTCTCTCTATCTTCTCTGTCCAGACTCCTCATTATTTTGAACACCTCCATTAAATCTCCTCTCATCCTTCCCTGCTCCAAGTAGAACAACTCCAGCTTCTCTCGTCTATCCAGGTAAATAAAGTGAACGTTCATTAAAATTCGGAAAGTTAATGGACTGGGATAAATCAATGGATGAGGATAGTCAGGTATATAAAGCATCAATGCTTTCATAAGCAGCAACGACCTGGGAATGTTAACAGATCGAGATGTAATAGTGTGGAATAATGTCAGTGATTGAGAATGCCAATGCTTTACGAATTATCGATAGTTTGGTAAACCAACCGCTGCCTTTATGTCTGACTGTACCTTTGCCTATGTCAATTTGTCTGTCACTACTTCTGGCGTGTCACTTTGCACCTTCCGCCCGTCTGAGAGTCAGCTCAGTGGGTCAGAACCAGATCTTCTGAGTCAGAAAGTCATGGGTTCATTTGTCAATGAGCAGCCCGATTGACGTCCGTTTCTCATTAGCTCCCTCGGCTCTGGGTCAATAAGTCATGGTTTCAAATTCCTCCTCCGTGAGACTTGAGCGCGAAATCTAGGTCGTCACTCCCAGTGCAGTATTGAGGGAGTGCTACAATGTCGGAGGTGCTGTCTTCTTTAGAGGTGGCTTTTGCTCCCTCAGGTGGACATAAAAGATCCCATTGCATGATTTCGAAGAAAAGCAGTGGAGTGCTTCCCGGTGTCCTGGGCAATAGTTACCCCTCAACCTTAATAAACAAGGAGAACAGGATTTACAGTTTGCTATTTGTGGAACTGTGCTGTGCGCAATTTGGCTGCCGCGTTTCCTTCATTGGCTGTAAAGCACTTTGGGAGGTCCGGCGGTCATCAAAGGCGCTATATAAATGCAAGAATTCTGCCGTCTGCTATCAGTCTCAGTCTCTTTGTCTGATTTAAGGTCCAAGTTTCTTTGTCCCTTTTATATGTGGTACTGATGCATTAGGTGCGACTATAGACTTGGGACTAATAGACAGGTGGGACTCCAATCCAGATTGACTATCTCTCTGTCTCTAATACCAGCAGATTGGAGAATAACAAAGAAGTTAAGAGATCGGGACATATTTATGCCTCGCTCCTGTTTCAAACCACAAAATTAAGGAAATGTTACCGCCGGGAAACCAAGTCCGGCAGAATTGTTAAATATCCAAAGTTTACACGGGGAGTTAAAGATTTTAGCTGTGATGGCGAGAGACAAAGACACAGGGCGATTAAGTGGCGCGGGCAAAATCATGTAATTAAAGATTGGAGTCTTAAAACCGCTAAAGATACAGGTTCGAAACAGCGATCAGCGAGTTTACAAGACGGATGCCCTACAACTTGGCGACCAGGCCACATGTCAGGACTGGTTACGACAACTTGTGGATAAAAAGAACAAAAAAACAACTCATTTTAAACTTTTTAGCATTTTTAACGAGGTTTCCAAATCCAAGATTTGCCAGTACAACCAAGATGTTTAAAGAAGCAGAATCATCTCAAATGTCCTAAAATTCCAATTCAAATCATTAGCGTTTTAAAAATTCAAACTGCCAATTTTAATAGTTGAAAGTCTCACGTCCGGAACTAGAAACCTTCCCATAATTTAAAACAATAAGCAGAATTTCAATGTGGCCACAATCAAAGAGGTTTTTCACAATTTAATAGGTTAGTACACCTCAATGGCTCCAGTGTAATTCAGGCCAATATTTTATTAACTAACAACCATACAGAACAGATAAAATAATCAAAAAAGCACATGCTTACAAAATCCCAGAAAATTACGTCATCTGTTTTCTTTTGTTCTTCAGGCGCCTTTCCAAATAACTGTAACATAACTGAAGAAAAAGGTGGCTTTCATAGTTGAAGAAAACATTTAACATTTTTACACAAAAGGGAAAGAGGGCGGATCCACATCCAGTAGCACCGAAACATTCACACAGGCTTTATAAAGAGACAGTACACTGAAATCTTGCAGCCTTTCGCAGTAGAAAAGGGACAGAATCTTTCCCTTTCTCCTTCTATATTCCATCATAGACTACTTTATCCTTTTTCTCTCCAAGCAATTTTTAATTTCTAATGTTTGCTACTTAATCGTAATTCGAATAACAGTCAATTATAACCAACACGAACTGGTTACCTTTCTGAGTCCTGTGAAACGGACAAATGTAATCAATCTGCAACTAGCTCTCTATCTACCCCATCAGTTCCCCTTAATACCTTGAAAGCTTCGATCAAATCACCCCTTACCGTCTAAATTCCAGGGAATACCACCGTCGTTTATTTAATCTCTGCTCGTAATTTAACATAAAATAGTTTCTGGCAAATCTACGCTGCACTCCATCCAAGGCCAATATATCCTTCCTAAGGTATGGTCTAACGAGGGATTTGTATAGCTGTAGCATAAATTCTTCCCTCTTGTATTCTAGTCCTCCAGCTATAAAGGCCAAGATTCCATTAGTCTGTTTGATTATTTCTATATCTATCCATGACATTTTAATGATCTCTGTACATAGACCCCCAAGTCTCTTTGGACCGCCACTGTTTCTAGCTTTTCTCCATTTAGAAAGTACTCTTTTCTATTCTTTTATGTTCAAAGTGGATGAACTCACGTTTGCCTGTATTGAAATTCATTTGCCACAGTTTTTGACCATTTACTTAATCTATTAATATCTCTTTGTAATTGTGTGCTTCCATTGATTTAAAATAAAAGTTAACTGAGGAAATCACCTAAAAAGTAATCTCACTGTATTGGGGACAAAGCACACCCTGGCACTTATGTGGCGAGAATGTTACTTGCCACTTATCAGTCCAGGCCAGAATGTCTGTGATGTCTATAAGAGATTGTGGTGTACGTGGCGAGCACAATGTTTCCTCCACTGTTACTTCAGAGCACCCCATACTTTTGTACCTGTTCTACTCCCAGTATAAAATACAAAATGTATACAGCACATACTTACAGATGTTATTCATCCTGTACCCTGCAGCGTAGTTGTTACCGTAAGATTCTGACGGCGGTCGTAGTTTACTTCCTGACACAGAGCTCGCTCGCAATTGTGTTCTTGATGCATGAGGTTCCTTCTATCCGATGTCTATGAGCCCCCAGTGTTCAAAGAAAAAGCTGAAAGTTGAGGCCCTGGTGGCTCGCCAGTAATCTTGGTAAAACACACATATTGTCCTTTTACATGAGTCGTAATGTATTTAGTCGTTGCTTCAGGTTCAATCCCTCTATTTCTTCAGTCAGCATGCAAAGCACGTTACCAGCAGAGTAGATTAAACAGATACGAATACAGGAATGTAGACATGCATTTTTCTAAGCACAAAATGTCTCTTTTTACATGATTGTTGTTCCCCTAGTAAAATTTAATCTGCTTCTTCTCCCTTGATTGGATTCCTTCTGTCACCTGATTTATCATGACACCCTCCCTTCAGTAACTTTCCATTGTCACTAGACTGATCCAAGGCCTAGGTTATCCTGCACGTTGCATTCCTTTATCTCGTCTGTCCTCATTATTTCATCTGTCTGCTTTCTGTGTGAAAAGCAGTTGCATTTTTAGAACTTATTTTCTTTCAAACGTTTACAGCCGAAAGGCTTTCTTCTGGCACGCTTCCAGGGTCCAGGTACAATGCTTTATTTCAATTAATTACGCACACACACACTCTTTCGCAATAATGTTTAATATTCTCTATGCTAAACAAGTTTAATTTCCCACCTATTGTTTTGCTAAACTATTTTTTAACATCTCAGTTACCTGATGCTTTTATTTTGTATGCTCAGCTAACTGTTAGTTTCCCATCAAGCTCTCTGAATATTCCTTCTCCATGTTTCAAGAGGGAGTGCAGCGAAGGCACACCAGGAAAATTCCTTGGATTGCAGGACTGTCGGATGAGGATAGATTCGGTCGACTAGGCCTGTATTCACTAGAGTTTAGAAGAATGAGAGGGCATCTCATTGAAACGTGTAAAATTCTGACAGGGCTAGACAGGCTGGATGCAGGGAGGATGTTTCCCCTGGTTGTGGGCGGGGGGTGGGGTGGGGGTGAGCTAGAACGAGGGGTCACGTGGTAGGACATTTAGGACTGAGATGAGGAGCAATTTCTTCACTCAGAGGGTGGTGAACCTGTGGAATTCTCTACCACAGAAAGCTGTGGAGGCCAAGTCACTGAATATATTTAAGAAGGAGATAGATAGATTTCTAGACACAAAAAGCATCAAGGGGTATGGGGAGAGAGCGGGAATATGGTATTGAGATAGAGGATCAGCCACGATCATATTGAATGGTGGAGCAGCTCGAAGGGCAGAATGGCCTACTGCTGCTCCTATTTTTCTATGTTTCTATGTTTCTATGTCCCGTGTACCAACACAACTCCCCTACTCTTCTTGCAATATTACAATTGGGCTCGGTGCATCTTTTCATCTGAGTGTCAGTATGGAATGTTTGTTCGGTCTCTGGGGCGGGCTTCAACCCGAGACATTATGACTCATGATTCTTGACAGATCGGAAGTGCCGGTTTTCAGCACACAGCTCGTACACACCCGTAGGCATCTGAAATTCTGGGCCAATGTATTCTTCCTTGTTATCTATGTTTATGGGTGCTAATACGGACTGGCGAACGTATTTTTTTCCTTGTGATGTGCATTACGTATATGTACTCGAATTGGAGGGAAGTGAATCGTGGTGACCCACCAGGAACTGTGCTGGTGATTCAACTATTAACGATAAGTATTTATGATTTCGATAAATCAATGGAGATCCACATATGCAAGTCCGCCGATGAATCACAGATTGGTGGCATAGTAAGTAGTGTAGCCGAGTGCATACAATTACAAAGAGACATTACTAGATTATGGCCGGGAAATTCGTCTAGGGCGGTGGCAAAAAACGTGCGGTATCGGATTCAGTTCCATCGACTGTAATAGAACTGAATATCAGGCGCTGCGTATAACGGGCTGCCGATCCGATATCGCCCGTTTTACGCCACCGCCCCAGACGAATTTCTAGCCCTAAATGAATGGGCAGAAGAAAGGACTGGGAGTTTTCATGATTAGATGTCATAGCAACAGCCAAAATACTGGGGTGTTTCCAGTAACACGTTGAATACAAACTGCAACACTCGGCCGTGTCCGATCTTACTGCAAACTTAGATTTAAACATCGCTCTGTGATGCTGTAAGCAAGCTAAATCCAGCTAAAGCTGCTGATACACTTAAGTTACGGTTATGCCTCAAATGATAGGACAATGGCTGGGGCACAAATCATGTCAACACTCAAGATTAAAAGAAATAAATAATTTAGATTTATCGCACGTTGCAGGAACTCAGGACGTCCCAAAGCGCTTTACAGCCAATGAACTACTTTGGAAGTTGTTGTAATGTAGGAAAATCGCAGCCAATATGAGCACGACAATATCCCACAAACAATAATGAGACGATGACCAGACAATCTGTTTTAATGAATGTTGGTAAAGGGATAAATATTGTTTGGGACACCTGCAGACCTCCCCAGCACTTCTTCCGGGAGCACCATGGGATTTTTTACGTCAGTCAGAGAAGACAGGCGGTGTCTCAATTTAAAGTCTCATCCGAAACACAACACTTACGGCATTTCAGCACTCCTCTGTACTGCACTGGAGTGTCGGCTTAGATCTTGTGCTCAGGTCTCTTGAACCCATGACCATCTGGTTCAGATGCATGAGTGCTCCCACTGAGCAACATTTGACACCTAAATGATATATGATAGGCAGTTGAAGGAAAAAAGTATTGAAGGGATGTGGCACCAGGGCGGGTAGCTCTGATTAGATGTATTTGCGGGACGGAAGGTGACCACAGACATGGACTTTTTGGGCGCAGTCGCCTGTTTCCGTGTTCAAACTTCAATACTTCAATGTATTTCTCTGTACGATTAAGTACTTACTGTGAATCTGAAAATGTAAACTTTCTTATAGAACTAAAAAGGTAATTGTATCTTATAGCGTTTTACTTCCTCGGGGCGCAAAATGTGTTTCACTGCCTATCATTTATATTTCAAGAGTGGCTACTCTTGTTAGGGAGAAATATACAGCAACCAATGAGGCACACAGCAAGTCACCAAAATCTAATTACATATTACATAGGATTACATAGGATATACAGCCTAGAAACAGGCCATTCGGCGCAACCAGTCCATGTCAGCGTTTATGCTCCACTCGAGTCTCTTCCCGTCTTTCCTCATCTAACTCTATCAGCATAACCCTCTACTCCCTCCTCCCTCATATGCTTATCTAGCGTCCCCTTAAATACATCTATACTATTTCCCTCAACCACTCCCTGTGGTAGCGAGTTCCACATTCTCACCACTCTCTGGGTAAACAAGTTCTTTCTGATTTCCCTATTTGAATTCTTGGTGACTATCTTATGTGGATAATGTCTAGTTTTGCTCTTCCCAACAAGTGGAAACATTCTCTCTGTATCTACTCTATCAAAACTTTTCATAATTTTAAAGACCTTTATTAGGTCACCCCTCAGCCCTCTCTTTTCAAGAGAAAAAAACCCAGCCTGTTCATCCTTTTCTGATAGGTATACACTCGCATTTCTGGTATCATCCTTGTGAATCTATTTTGCACCCACTCCTGTGCCTCTATGTCCTTTTTATAATATGGCGAGCAGAATTCTTTGCAGTACTCCAAGTATTCCGCAACATTACAGGGGATTTGACGTTCGACATTCAAATGATCCAGTATATCGAAGTAGAGCAGGGGAGTCCTAGCCATTATTTACCCCTCAACCGACATCATTAAAACAGATAATCTGGTCATTATCACATTGCTGTTTGTAGGTCCTTGCTCTGCGCAAATTGACTGCGGCGTTTCCCACATTACAACAGTGACTAGACTTCAAACATCCTGTACAGTGCTTTGGGACGTTTTTATGTCTTGAAATGTGCTATATAACCGCAAGTCTTTCTTTTTATATATTCTTAACTTTACTTCATGCTTCGAAAGTTACATGATTAGAATTTTGCTGTGCCGGTCTCTTAACATCCTAACGTCATTTAATCCTTAAAGAAGCTTAACCTGGAAAGCCTAAACTATATCAGGCTCATTGATTCATCTAAAAACAATAGGACTACCTTACGATGCTTCTGTATTTGTACACATTGTTTAACAGGTTTTTCCATCCTTGTCTGTACAGGACAGGGAATTCTCAAAGGGACACAAACTGCTGTAAAATTAAAACAACGCTGTCTCCCCGGAACTTCCGAATTCTCTCGCTGGAGATTGGAGAGCAGAATTCCTGTTGTGCGTCAACTTGGAGTTACTGGTCTTTCGCATTATATACTGAAGGAAATATAATGTGGCTATCTCTCGCTGGACTCATGTAGTGATAATGTTTACTGGTCTTGGTAAACGTTATCTTCCTATTGAGAGTGGAATCAAAATGTACGTTGGTGACATTTGGTAAACCGGATACTTTCCGCTGTAGAGGGGTCTGGGTCATTCAATGGGATTGCACTCTCATTAACGAGTAAAATTTGTGCACATCACGCCTCGAATGATGGAGGGTAGGGGCTTCTCTCTGCTGGCTGGAGTGGTCCTCACTGAGATAAGTTAGCACATTTCCCTCCCAGCCCTTTAGAGGACTGAGTGCACAAGGTAACTGCAGCAAATCAGGCATAAATTCGCACTAAATCAGCAGAACCGGTTCGAAATTCGACAGAAGATCCAACATGGAAACTGGTCATTTCACACAAGTGCAACAGAGTGGTTCTGATCATTGATTGGTTTGATTTGATAATTGATTTGATTTGACATCCTTATATTGCTATGCGACTCTCCTCTGATCTCCATCTTGTTTTTGGTGTATAGTACTGGAACAAATTCTTGCAGTTAATGTTACAATCTGCAGATGTGCATTTTTTGAGATTCATCTTTGTCTGTCTGTCCAACGCATATCTGAAAGTTTCCGTATTTACCGTGTGTCTCCATCACTATCCTTCTCTGTAAAAGTTCTTTCTCTTTTCACTTCTGATTGCTTCGTGAATCTGTTTAGAGCTGCGCGTCTTACAATGCCCCCAGGATTGTTATTACATCGAAACAAAGAAGTATAGAAGATAGGAGCAGGAGTAGGCCTTTTGGCCCCTCGAGCCTGCCCCACCATTTAATTAGATCATGACTGATCATCCAAATTCAGTACCCTGTCCCTGCTTTCTCCCCATATCCCTTGATGCCTTTAGCCTTAAGAAATATATCCAACTCCTTCTTGAATATATTTAATGAATTGGCCTCAACTGTCTGCTGTGGTAGAGAATTCCACAGGTTCACCACTCACTGGGTGAAGAAATTCCTCCTCATCTCAGGCCTACATGGCTTACCCCTTATCCTTAGACTGTGACTTCTGGTTCCGGACTCCCCCGCCATCGGGAACATCCTTCCTGCATCTAGTCTGTCTAGACCTGTTAGAATTTTATAAGTTTCAATTCGATCACAGAAACATAGAAACATAGAAGATAGGAGCTGGAGTAGGCCATTCGGCCCCTCGAGCCTGCTCCGCCATTCGATGAGAAAATGGCTGATCATCCAATCTCAGTAGCCTGTACCTGCCTTCTCCCCATATCCCTTGATACCTTTAGCTTTAAGAAATATATCTAACTCATTCTTGAATATATTTAATGACTTGGCCTCAACTGCCTTCTGTGGTAGAGAATTCCACAGGTTCACCACTCTCTGGCGAAGAAATTCTTCCTCATTTCTGTCCTAAATGGCTTACCCCTTATCCTTAGATTATGATGCCTGGTTCTGGACTCTCCGACCATCGGGAACATTCTTCCTGCATCTAGTTTGTCCAGACCTGTCAGAATTGTATATGTTTCGATGAGATCCCCTCTCATTCTTCTATACTCCAGCGAGTATAATCCCAATCGACGCAATCTCTCCTCATATGTCTTTCCTGCCATCCCAGGTATCAGCCTTCTGAATCTTCGCTGAACTCCTTCCATGGCAAGAACATCCTTCCTCAGATAAGGCGACCAAAACTGCACACAGTACTCAAGGTGTGGTCTCACCAAGGCCCTTTACAACTGCAGCAGGAAATCCCTGTTCCTATATGTCATAAGAATGAGCCTTACGCGTGGTGAACTTAAAGTAAGCTTTAATCAACTAAAAAGGTGCTACATACAAAAGAGGTCTTATTCTATGCCTCTCCAGGATCCAACTGATCAGCCCAGTATTTATCCTGGACTAATCACAGGAAGTGATGTAATAAAGTTCGAGTCACAGGAAGCTGTATTGTGTTACCACATTCTCCCCCCCCAAAAAGATTAGGAGGCCGGGATGAAGTTCGAGTCACAGGAAGCTGTATTGTGTTACCACATTCTCCCTCCATTACGTAGCCGCTGGACGAGGGAGAGCCGCACCCGTTTGGGTTCTCGTAGCGGTAGAGGGCCCCGAGCCCGTTTACCCATCGTGGGCCGTGGACCAGAGTCCGAGTGATCCAGCCCGCTATGTGAGGGGTCAGGACGATCCTGACTGTGTACTGGTGCCCGAACGGGTGTCAGGCAGGGCTGTGGTAGATCCGTTTCCGAGCGTATGGTATGGGGTGGATCGTGGCTGCGCGTGCGAGCCCCGACGGGCTCGTAGTCAGTCTGCCCCAGGTCGGCACGCTGGAGTGAGGTACCAGCCGGCGTCAGATCCAGATCGTGATGAGAGGCACCTGGCTAGCCCAGAGATGTGCCTGGTACAATATCATCCCCTGGTGTCCCTCTATGTTTCGGCGGGCAGGGAGCCAGATCCCGCAATGACACGGTAGATTCCCGACCGTCAGGATACCGAATATAGGCGTAGGTAGGGTTGACGTCAGTGAGCTCAACCTCATCTACCAGGGGGTCATTCTTAGACGCCCGAACATATCTTCGGAGTAGCACTGGTCCCGGTGCAGTCAGCCACGACGGGAGAGATATCCCATAGGATGAGCGACGCTGAAATCGGAAGAACCGTTCATGAGGCGTCGTATTTGTGGCGGTCGAAAGGAGGGACCGTGTGGAGTGTAATGCGTCTGGAAGTACTGCTTCCCATTGCTGGTTGGGTAGGCCCCGAGATCTCAAAGCCAGACGTACCGCATTCCAGATGATAGCGTTAAAACGCTCGACTTGCCCATTCCCGACCGGATGATAAGGCGTCGTTCTGCTGGCAGCAATACCCCGTTCCGAGAGATAGGCCTTGAGTTCTCCTGACATAAAAGAAGGGCCCCGATCCGAATGAACATAGGATGCCATGCCACAGAAAGCAAATACCTGCTCAAGGCAGCTGATAACCGTGGTCGGCAGCATATTGGGGCAGGGAAAGGCAAATGGAAAACGGGAATACTCATCGACCATGGTCAATAGATAAGTGTTGCGAGTTGAAGAGGGCAACGGCCCCTTAAAATCGATGCTAAGCCGTTGCATTGGCTGGGTCGCATGTATGAGTATACCACCCGAGGGGCGGAAAAACTGAGGTTTCAATTCCGCACAGACTCTGCAGTCCGAGCACATCTTCTTTACATCCCCGGTAGAGAATGGGAGATTTCGGGACCGCACGAAGTGTAGCATGCGAGTAACGCCCGGATGACACAACCCATCATGGATGTCTACGAGCGTAGAGGGTGCCATTGCGGAGCAGAATGCTCGTGTGAGGGTATCCGGAGCCACATTCTTCTTGCCAGGTCGATAGTGGATGGTGTAACCAAAAGAGGCCAATTCCAGCCGCCAAAGCTAGATTTTATTATTTTTAATTTTGGTCCGTTTTCGATTATCGAGCATGAAGGCGACCGATCGCTGGTCTGTGATTAAGGTAAAGTGCTGGCGAGCTAGGAGATGAGTCCACTTCCGTACTGCCTCTATGATGGCTGTAGCTTCTTTCTCGACTGGAGGATAATGTAGCTCAGCCCCTTGAAAAGTCCTGGACAAAAATGCCACCGGACGACCTTCCTGATTCAGAGTGGCCGAGATCGCCACCTCCGAGGCATCACACTCAACAACAAAAGGAAGACTCTCATCGATGGAGTGAAGAGCCGCTTTCTCCAACTGTTTTTTCAGGAGGTTAAAGGCTGCAACAGCCGCTGTGTCTAGTGGGAATGTGCTGGCCTTCAGTAGAGGTTGGATTCGGTCCGAGAAGTTAGGAATCCATTTAGCATAGTATGCAAACAGGCCGAGGGCCCGGCGCAAGGAGGCCGGATTCTTAGGTGGCGGGAGTTCTTGGAGTGGGCGAAGCATTTCAGGGTCAGGTTTAATGATGCCATTGCCCACACAATAACCAAGGATGTTGATGGTTGGTTGTGACTCAATGGATTTAGCCGCATTTAATGTCAAATTACGGTGCTGGAGTGCATCCCAAAATCGTTGGAGATTGGCGTCATGTTCCCGCTGATTGCGACCTGCGACAGTAATGTTGTCCAGATAAGGAAACGTATCCTTTAAGTCTTCCTGTTTGACCAGGTCATCCATTGCTCGCTGGAAGACAGCCACTCCATTAGTGACCCCAAAGGGGAGGCGACGAAATTGATACAGCCGTCCATTGGCTTCAAAGGCCGTATACTGCTTGTCTGAGACCTTCAAGGGTACCTGATGATAGGCACTTTTCAGATCATATGTTGAGAACACCGTTTACTCAGCCAGTTTATTAACCATATCATCGATGCGCGGCAATGGGTATGCATCCAAGTCCGTATATTGATTGATGGTCTGTGAATAGTCAATGCACAGCCGTTTCTTGTGAGGTTGTAGAGGGTTCTTAACAATAACGACCTGGGCGCGCCATGGCGACGAACAAGGCTCGATGATATCCTCTGCTAAAAGCCGAGAAATCTCAGCCGCAATAAAAGACTGGTCTTCCTGACTGAAACGTCGTGACTTTGTTATAATCGGTTTGCATCGAGGAGGGATACTGGTAAACAGTGAGGGTTCATCCAGTGAAGCTGCTGACAATGCACAGAACGGTAATCGAGGTCGTATATTAGAAATAGTGAGTTCAGGTTTGGATCCGCCGAACTCAATGGTGAGCTTCTTATGCTGCTTTTGAAAATCTAGCCCTAAGATAAGATCACTACATAAGTCCTTGAGCACCGAAAGCCGGGTGGAGGGATACCTGTGACCATTAAGTGTTATTTCAACCATACAAAAGCCAGAAATTCTGGTATTAAGTGATGACTGAGCCATCGCAATTGCCTGGTCCGATGGGAAAACATGTAGCTTTAACTCTGCAACAATCTGTTCCCTAATGAAACTATCAGTGCTACCTGAGTCAATTAAGGCATCTAAAGTATGTCCATTAATTGATGCTTTTGTAGCTGCATGGAATAGGTTCTGAGGACAAGCAGCTGTAATTGGTGTCGTTGCACAAAGACTGGCTGAAACTCTAGGTGTGTTTCTTCGAGAGAAAACCCGAGAGGAAGCACGATAGATTTTAGCCGGAACATCTTGATAGGCCCTTACCGGGGCAGTTCGGTAGGACTTAGCTTGATAAGCCCTCGTAGAGGCTCTTGATAGGCAAACCTTTGCAAAATGACCCTTTTTGTTGCAATGACTGCAAAACGCATTGCGAGCAGGGCAGAATTTCCGAGGGTGAAACTCATCACCATAAAAGAAGCATTTCTTAGATTGCCAAGAGGCTGCCACAGTGGGGTCATCATCCTCTTCATCAGTGAAGTCATCAGATTGATCGTCAGGGATAAAGTCCTCCCTAATAGAGTTCACCTGTGGCCTCTTAAATTGCCTGACTGTAGTTAAGGCAGCAGACCGAGGTCTGGGCACTGTATAAAGGTCTGCATTTCTTTTTGCCAGATCTAGAGAGCAAGCCATGTCATAAGCTCTCTGAAGCTCAAGTGTCTTACTTTCCAGTAGACGCTGGCGTATAAATGGGGAGGCAAGCCCGCAGATGAAAGCATCACGGATCATTTCTTCACGGTACAGCTCAGCTGAGGCCGCCTGAAAGTTACAGTCCATACTAAGTCTGCGAAGCTCTTGGAGGAATTTATCAATGGATTCCTCCGGCCCTTGTTGGGCTGTAGCTAGTAGATGTCTGGCATAGACCTCATTCGGTGTCTTAGTATATAGTCTTTTAAGCGTCCGAATTGCCTCCTCGTAACTGCCCCATTCCTCGACATACTGAAATACATTCGGGGTGACACAGTTGATGAGTATCCGCAATTTTGAGTCATCATCAGCCTTGCAATATTCGAGAAAATTGTCAAACGTGCGATACCAGTGTTTCCACACCTTACCGGCTGCTGGGGTGTTTGGGTCCAAGTCAAGACGCGATGGTTTAAGGATGTTTTCCATGATGGGTGATTCCCTGGATCCTTAGTTCCGAGTTCGTCCAAAAAGTTTGAGTGCGAAGTTTTTCAAAGTTGATTAAATTGTCGTAAGAATGAGCCTTACGCGTGGTGAACTTAAAGTAAGCTTTAATCAACTAAAAAGGTGCTACATACAAAAGAGGTCTTACTCTATGCCTCTCCAGGATCCAACTGATCAGCCCAGTATTTATCCTGGACTAATCACAGGAAGTGATGTAATAAAGTTCGAGTCACAGGAAGCTGTATTGTGTTACCACACTATACTCAAACCCTTTCGCTATGAAGGTCAACATACCATTGCCTTCTTCACCGCCTGCTGCACCTGCATGGTTACCTTCAGCGACTGGTGCACAAGGACACCTAGGTCTCGTTGCACTTCCCCTTCTCCCACTCTATTGCCATTCAGATAATAGTTTGCCTTTCTGTTTTTGACACCAAAGTGGATAACCTCGCATTTATCCACGTTATATTGCATCTGCCACGCTTCTGCCCAATCACCCAACCTGTCCAAATCATCCCGGAGTTTCGCAGTATCCTTCTCGCAGCACACAAGCCCACCCAGCTTTGTGTCGTCTGCAAACTTGGAGATATTACATTTAGTTCCCTTATCTAGATCATTAATGTATATTGTGAATAGCTGGGGTCCAAGGACCGAACCCTGCGGTACCCAACAAGTCATTGCCTGCCACTCGGAAAAAGACCCATTAATTCCTACTCTCTGCTTTCTGTTCGCCAACCAGTTCTCTATCCAAGTCAATACCTTGCCCGCAATCCCATGCGATTTAACTTTACACGCTAATCTCTTATATGGCACCTTATCGAAAGCCTTTTGAAAGTCCAAATACACCACATCTACTGGTTCACCCTTATCTATTTTCCCAGTTACATTCTCAAAAAATTCCAGTCGATTAGTCCAGCACGATTTAACTTTTGTAAATCCATGTTGACTTTGTCCGATCCTGTCACTGTTTTTCAAGTGCTCAGCTGTTAAATCCTTTATAATGGACTCTAGCATTTTCCCCACTGTCGATGTTAGGCTTACCAGTCTGTAATTCCCCGCTTTCTCTCTACCACCCTTTTTGAATAGTGGGGTAACATTAGCTACCCTCCAATCCGTGGGTACAGTTCCAGATTCCATCGAATGTTGGAAGATGATCAGCAATGCATCTACTATTTCTAGGGCCACTTCCTAGAAGTACCCTAGGATGTAGATTATCAGGCCCTGGGGATTTATCGGCCTTCAAACTCGTCAATTTCCCTAACACCATTTCCCTGCAAATACTGATTTCTTTTAGTTCCTCCCTTTCATCAGACGCTATGTTCTCCAACATCTCTGGGAGGTTATTTGTGTCCTCCTTCGTGAAGAGAGAACCAAAATATGCATTTAATTTGTCAGCCATTTCTTTGTTCCCCATTCTAACTTCCCCCGCTTCTGACTGCAAGGGACCTACACTTGATTTCGCTAATCTTTTTCTCTTCACATATGTATAAAAGCTCTTACAGTCAGTTTTTATGTTCCCAGCAAGCTTCCTTTCATATTGAATTTTCCCCTTCTTAATTAATCCCTTTGACCTCCTTTGTTGAATGCTAAACTGCTCACAATCCTCAGGGTTACCGCTTTTTCTGACCAATTTATATGCCCTCTCCTGGATCTTAATATATCCATAATTTCCCTTGTTAGCCACTGTTGAGTGACCCTTTTTGTTTTATCCTTATGCCACACTGGGATGAAAACATTCTGTAGTTCATCCATGCAGTCTTTGAATGTTTGCCATTGCCTATCCACCGTCAACCCTTTGAGTGACATTCCCCAATCAATCCTACCCAATTCGCGCCTCACACCATCCAAGTTTCCTTTATTTAAATTCAGGACCCTGGTCTCTGATTCAACTACTTCACTCTCCATCCGAATGAAGAATTCTATCATATTATGATCACTCTGACCCAAGGGGCCTCGTACAACAAGATTGCTAATTAAACCTTTCTCGTTACATAATACCCAGTCTAAGATGGCCTGATCTCTGTTTGGTTCCTCGACATATTGTTCAAGAAAACCATCCCGTAAACATTCTAGGAATTCCTCCTCCACAGTATTTTTACTAAGTTGGTTAGCCCAATCTATATGTAAATTAAAGTCACACATGATGACTGCTGTGCCCTTACTGCATGCTTCTCTAATTTTCATTTTAATGTCGTCCCAAACCTCCGTATTACTGTTTGGAGGTCTATATACCACTCCCACTAACGTTTTCTGCCCCTTGATATTTCTCAGTACTACCCATACAGATTCTGCATCATCAGAGCTAATATCCTTCCTTTCAATTGTGTTAATCCCCTCTTTAACCAGCAATGCTACCCCACCTCCCTTTCTTTTTTGCCTATCTTTCCTAAATATTGAATACCCCTGGATGTTGGGTTCCCAGCCTTGGCCATCCTGGAGCCATGTTTCTGTAATCCCAATGAAATCGTATTATTTTACCATATTTGCGCAGCTAATTCATCCACCTTGTTCCGAATGCTCCTTGCATTAAGACACAAAGCCTTCAGGCTTGTTTTTTTAATGCTCTCAGACCAATATGAATTATTATTTACTGTGACCATGTTTGATTGAAACCGTTGAGTTCTTTGCCTTCTACTTTTGTTTTTCTCCCTCCTGTCTTTTGCTTTTATCCTTGTTTCCCTTTCCTCTGTCTCCATGCTCAGGTTCCCAACCCACTGCCACTTTAGTTTAACTCCCCCCCCCACCAACAGCACTAGCAAACACTCCCCCTAGGACATCGGTCCCGGCCCTGCCCAGGTGCAGACAGTCCAGTTTGTACTGGTCCCACCTCCCCCAGAACCGGTTCCAATGTCCAAGGAATTTGAATCCCTCCCCCTTGCACCATTCCTCCAGCCACGTATTCATTTGAAATATCCTCCTATTTCTACTCTGACTAGCACGTGGCACTGGCAGCAATCCTGAGAGATTACAACCTTTGAGTTCCTATTTTTTAATTTACCTCCTAACTCCCTATATTCTGCTTTTAGGACCTAATCCCGTTTTTTACCTATAACGTTGATGCCTATGTGCACCACGACAACTGGCTGTTCGCCCAACCCCTCCAAAATGTTCTGCAGCCGCTCCGAGACGTCCTTGACCCTTGCACCTGGGAGGCAATACACCATCCTGGAGTCTCGTTTGCGGCTGCTGAAACGCCTATCTATTCCCCTTACAATTGAGTCCCCTATCACTGTAGCTCTTCTACACTTTTTCCCCCCAGCCTGTGCAGCAGAGCCACCCATGTTGCCAGGAAATTTTCTGTTGCTGCCTTCCCCTGATAATTCATCCCCCCCAACAGTACCCAAAGTTATATATCTGTTTGAGAGGGGAATGGCCACAGGGGACCCTTGCACTGCCTGCCTGAATGCCTTACTCTGCCTGGTGGTCACCCATTCACTTCCTGCCTGTACACCCTTTACCTGTGGTGTGACCAACTTGCTAAACGTGCTATCCACGACGTCCCCTATCATTCTTCTAAACTCTAGCGAATACAAGCTCAATCGTCCCAATCTCTCTTCATACGTCATTCCTGCCATCCCAGGTATCAGTCTGGTGAATCTTCGCTGCACACCCTCCATGGCAAGAATATCCTTCCTCAGATAAGGCGACCAAAACTGCACACAATACTCAAGATGTGGTCTCAATAAGGCCCTGTACAACTGCGGCAAGACATCCTTGCTCCTGTACTCGAATCCTCTCGCTATGAAGGCCAACATACCATTTGCCTTCTTAACCGCCTGCTGTACCTGCATGCTTACTTTCAACGACTGGTGCACAAGGATTTCCCAGGTCTCGTTACACGTCCCCTTTTCCCAATCTATTGCCGTTCAGATAATAATCTGCCTTCCTGTTTTTGCCACGAAAGTGGATAACCTCGCATTTATTCTCATTATACTGCATCTGCCATGCATCTGCCCAATCACCCAACTTGTCCAAATCATACTGGAGTTTCTCTGCATCCTCCTCACAACACACACGCCCACCCAGCTTTGTGTCGTCTGCAAACTTGGAGATATTACATCTAGTTTCCTCATCTAGATCATTAATATATATTGTGAATAACTGGGTCCGGGCACCGATCCCTGCGGTACCCCACTAGTCACTGCCTGCCACTCGGAAAAAGACCCGTTTATTCCAACTCTTTGCTTCCTGTCTGCCAACGAGTTCTTATCCAAGTCAATACCTTACCCCCAATCCCATGTGCTTTAACTGCACGCTAATCTCTTATTCGGGACCTTATCGAAAGCCTTCTGAAAGTCCAAATACACCCCATCCACTGGTGTCCCTTCACTATTCTATCAGTTACATCCTCAAAACATTCCAGTGGATTAGTCAAGCATGATTTACCTTTTGTAAATCCATGTTGGCTTTGTCCAATCCTGTCATTGTTTTCCAAGTGCTCTGCTATTACATCTTTTATAATGGACTCATGCATTTTCCCCACTATCGATGTCAGACTTACCAGTCTATAATTCCCCGTTTTCACTCCCACCTTTTTTAAATAGTGGGGTTACATTAGCTACCCTCCAATCCATGGAAAATGTTCCAGACTCTATAGAATTTTGGAAGATGATCAGCAATGCATTTACTATTTCTAGGGCCACTTCCTTAAGTACCCTAGGATGTAGATTATCAGGCCCTGGTGATTTATCGGCCTTCAATCTTGTCAATTTCCCGAACACCATTTCCCTCCAAATACTGATTTAATTCAGTTGTTCCCTCTCATTAGACCCTATATTCCCTGACATCTCTGGGAGGTTATTTGTGTCCTCCTTTGTGAAGACAGAACCAAAGTATGTATTTAATTGGTCCGCCATTTCTTTGTTCCCCATTATAAATTCCACTGATTCTGACTGCAAGGGACCTACGCTTGACTTCACTAATCTTTTTAGCTTTACATATCTATAGAAGCTTTTACAGTCAGTTTTTATGTTCCCAGCAAGCTTACTCTCATACTCTATTCTCCCCCTCTTAATTAATCCCTTTGTTCTCCTTTGCTGAATCCTAAACTGCTCCCAATCCTCAGGTTTGCTGCTTTTTCTGGCCAATTTATATGTCCTCTCCTTGGCTCTTATGCTATCCCTAATTTCCCTTGTTAGCCACGCTTGAGTCACCTTTTTTTTAATGCCGATCTGGGATGAACAAATTCTGTAGTTCATTCATGCGATCTTTAAATGTTTGCCATTGCCTATCCACCGTCAACCTTTTAAGTAACGTTCCCTAATCCATCCTCGCCAATTCGCGCTTCATACCATCGTAGTTTCCTTTATTTAAATTCAGGACCCTAGTCTCTGAGTCAACTAATTCACTCTCCATCTTAATGAAGAACTCTATCATATTATGATCGCTCCTCCCCAAGGGGCCTCGTTCTTGTAACACACCCATTATGTCACGCTACAATATCCAATTTCACAGGAAAACAGGAACATTAAGAAGAGGGATACATCCTCTGGCGCCTGCTTCGCCATTCAATGGCTAATCTGTACCTCAATCTTTTTGTAACTTATGTATTTGACCCAACAAGAAATCAGGTCTTACTAGATTTAGTGATGAGTAATGGGCCCCGAATCTTCCAATAAGATAACGGTAAGGAACACCTAGCTAACTGTGACCATAACATTATTAGTCATGAGAGGGAGAAAGATGAGTCACGAACCAAGGTTCTAAATTTAGGTGAAATGAACGTTAGAGGGGTGAGGCAAAAATTGACCAAAATAAACATCTCTGAACTAGTCATGGCTAAAACTACAGATGAATGGTGAGAGGTTTTCAACTACATATTTGATAGAACACTACACCTGTGCATACCTTTATAGGGCAAGAGCGCTACTTGTTTACATAAAGAACCTTGGTCAACAAGAGACGTGATGGATAGTCTGAAATAAAACAAAAGGGCTTATATTAACGCAAAGAACAGTGAATATCTCGAGGGCTAGGGGAGATATAAAGAACAGCAAAGGGATGCAAAGAAAGTCATCCGAGCTTCTAATAGGGAATAAAAGGATAAACTTGCGAGGTGAAGCAAGGACAAATCTAAAGTTTTTTTTACAAGTGAATTAAGAGTAAAAGGGTGGCCAAGATTAATGTGAGACTCTTAAAACAGATACATATGATATTGTAATTGAAAAGCAGAAATAGCAGATTTGTTAAATACTCACCTTTTATCGATCTTCACAGCAGTGGATGAGGATAAAGTACCAGAGATACAAGGAAAAGGAAAACTAAATCAAGGAGAGCAACTTTCTAAATTTAATATAAGTTTTGAAAATGATAATGGAGACAATAATGAGCATAAAGATGGACAAGTCTCCAGGAGCTGATGGTTTCCAGTCCCGGGTATTAAAAGGAACAGGTGATGAAATTGTAGATGCTCTAGTCATGATCTTTTCAAACTCTCTGGATTCAGGAATTGTCCCCTTGCATTGGAAAATTGCCAATGTCAGCCCACTATTTATGATGGGTTATAGAGATAAACTGGGAAATTTTAGCCATATTAGTCTAACGTTTGTTGTGGGGAAGTTACTAGAATCTATTATTAGGGACAGAGTGACTGAGCACTTGGACTAGCGTGAACTGATCAGAGAGAGCCAGCATGGATTTGTAAAGCTTTAGTCATGTCCAAATAAACTGGTTGATTTTTTGGAGGAGGCAATTAACGTGGTAGATACGGGAGTGTCTGTGGAATTTATTTATATGGATTTCCAGAAGGCATTCGATAAGGTTCCACTTAAGAGACTGTAAACAAAAATTAGACACAATGAAATTGGATAGAAGCTATTGAAATGGATAGGGAATCGTTTGGGAAATAGGAAACGTAGGGATTATTGGTAAATACTCCAATTGGCAGCAAGTGAGTAGAGATGTCCCTCAGGTTCCTGTACTTTGGTCTCAGATGTTCACTATATTTATAAATGACTTAGCTGAAGAACTAGACATCCATGTGTCAAAGTTTGTTGACAACACCAAGTTAGCTGGCGCAGTAAGTAATGTAGATGGAAGCAGAAAGTTGCGAAGAGGCATTGATAGATTAAGTGAGTGGGTAATACTGTGGCAGATGGAGATCAATGTGCGGAAGTGTGTCGTCATCTACTTTGTGGCTAAGAAAGATAGACCAGACTACTTTATAAATGATGAGAAACTATGGTCTGTGGAGGAGGAGAGAGATTTATGGATCAAAGTGCAGAAATCAGTAAAGCTAGTGGAGTGGTGCAAAAATAATTTAAAAGGCTATTGTAGTGTTGGCCTTTATCTCTAGGTGTCTGTAATACAAATGGTTGGAAGTTATGCATCAGTTGTATAAGCCTTGATTGAACTCCTTCTCGAGTACTGCGTTCAGTTTTGGGCAAAAGATCTCAGGCAGGATATATTGGCTTTGGAGGGGATGCAGTGCAGATTCACCAAAATGATGCCGCTGCTTCGATGGGTAAGTTCTCATAACACGTTGTGTAAACGCTCCCTTGAGTATAGGCGATTGAGGAGTGAGCTGTTCGAGGTGCATAAAATGTCAAGAGGATAAGATAGGGTAGATGCAGAGAAACTATTCCTTCTGTTGACAAATCAAGAACGAGGGGACATAAAAGGACAGATTTCACTGTCAACATAACGGCGAGGATAACGGCGTTTGCCATTATTTGTGCGCAAGTCCTACAGCAACTTCAGGCGAAGGCAGATGCGTGGTTAACGCGAAAATCCGGAAGTTGCTGTCTGAAATGCGAGCCCCTGTCGTTAGCTTCGTGAAAACGGCACATCGCTTTCTGATTCACTATTCCAATGTATTGAACTGTGTGAAGTTCCTGTACTTGCATGGTAGATATGAAATAAATTCGCAGCAGAAATTTAGGGCTTTTCCATTTTAGAACATAAGAACATAAGAAATAGGAGCAGGAGTAGGCCATACGGCCCCTCGATCCTGCTCCGCCATTCAATACATTCATGGCTGATCTTGGACCTCCACTTTCTCACCCGGTCCCCATCCCTTGATTCCTCTATAACCCAAAAATCTAACGATCTCAGCCTTGAATATACTCAATGACTCAGCATGCACAGCACTTTGGGGTAGAGAAATCAGAAGATTTAAAACCCTCTGAGTGAAGAAATTCCTCTTCTTCTCAGTCTTAAATGGACGACCCCTTATTCAGAGACTATGCTTCCTCGTTCTAGAGTCTTCAGCCAAGGGGAGCACCCTCTCAGCATCTACCCTATCAAACCCCCTAAGAATCTTATATGTTTCAATGAGATCACCTCTCATTCTTCTAAACTCCAGAGAGTATAGGCCCAATCTACTCAATGTCGTCTAAGTACGCGTTTTAACGGCATGGTAAGTCTTAATTACTGCCAAATAATCTCTCTAGCTCTGAAAATTAACTTTTACAATTGTGGAGTCTCATTCCTTCAGACTTTAATTGTTGGAGTTCTACTTTTACGTTTTCTTTCCATCTATTGTTCTCTTTCTCTTCAGCCAGTCTTTATTTCCTTCCCTTTTTTTTGCTTTCTGTACCTGATTTGACATTGAATTTATTACACTGACGTATACATCCTGGTTCGGACTGCGCTGTTCATTAACCATACGTCAATCTGATTGGTTAAGGTGATACACAGTTGCTTGCCCTGTTAACACAGGCCCCAGATGCCTTGTAGTGGGCTCCACATCATGTGCAACTCACACTTACAGCAACTAGCAGTGCAAAAGCTCATGGAAATTAAATGGGCATGGGCAAGTCTCCTTCCTCCGCCGGCTACAGTAAATTCTGGCCCAAAAGGTAGGCCATTTAAGAAGGAAATTAGGAAGAAAGCTTTTGAAAAACAATGTCAGTAGAAACCTCGAATTCTCTGCTCCAAAATGCTGTGGCTGCTCGGCGAAATGGAGCTTTGAAGACTGAGATAGATTTTTGTTAGGTAATGCTTTCAAGAGCTTTGGAGCTGAAGTGGATAAATGGAGCAAAGGTACAGATCAGCCATGATCTAATTCAATGGCGGAGCAGGCTCCATAGGCGGAATGGCCGAGAGCTGTTCATATGAATTATTTTAGACGGCGATTGCTGTATCATTGGACATACGAAGAAACGAAAAGCTTTCGCAAAAAAATCCAGAAGTTTGTTCTCTAGTCCCCTTGTGTCAGCGATTTCGTAAACAAAGCGATAATTACTCCAACGCCCATTTCTCTCAAAACAGGCAATCGTTCATTCAGAGAGCTGTTAGCATTTCGCTTGAGGCAGCGAACGTGGGGAAGCGTGCCGGCTTGTTTCATCCCGTTGCTGACTCAAAACAACTGGTGGAATCATCCAGCCGCGTTTCCTCTTCTTCACAGGGCAGAAAACTGTTTCCGTTAATGACTTTTTCTCTGAGATATTCCTCAATGCATTTCACTGCTGTGTTGTCCACTGCAGCGTCGAACTTGTTGGCAAACAGGTGGTGCTGATGCTGCAGGATCCAGTGCAAGTCTCCAGCGCCGTAGACACAGATACCGTGGCGGTGAATACCTGCGCAGGGCGAGTAGCTGCCTCCCTCCTTCCCCACACGTTCCAGGACCTGCCATTTTATCAACCGCGGGACGACAGGGACATTTGGTGGAACGGATGGACCACTAAATTGGCTAGAGCCGGGAACGCCAGGCATTCTGTGTATAGTGGCCCAAAAGTGTTCATCGGGACTGTAGGTGTCTTCAGACCACTTTAAGAACTGTTGGATTTCGGGGCTCCTCAACACGTGTTTAACAAATTCCCTAGTAACCGCATAATACGCGTTTCCCGCGAAAACCGTGATATTTGTTAGCTGCTCTTTCAAGTGACCAGTCCGCCATACAACGCTGCCAACCCGATATCGGTACTGCCACCGTTTCTGAAAGTGACACAAAGAGGAAGGATTATGAGCACCAATCATTCGCTGTTAAAACTCACAGTAAATGTGCCTGCAACAGAACCGTTTCAATGAATTCGCATCTTGTCTCCACGCAGGGCGAACGGGAAACGTCTATTTATGCTGATTTGAATGAATACTTCGGAGTAAGAAGTAAGGACAAACGAGCCCAACCAGGAACCATTGCTTATTATGTGGGAAAATAAATCGGTTTATGTTGTGAAACTCCACTCGCCATTAACGCATAATTATATTAATTATTATATGTGGGTGATAGACAGGTAGACAGACAGGTAGATAGATAGATAGATAGATAGATAGATAGATAGATAGATAGATAGATAGATAGATAGATAGATAGATAGATAGATAGATAGATAGATAGATAGATAGATAGATAGACAGAGAGACAGAGAGACAGAGAGACAGACAGACAGTCAGACAGACAGGCAGACAGACAGACAGAGAGGCATACCAACTTTGAGTGGATGGATGGATGGATGGAAAAAGGAATTAATTAATGAATGAATGAAAAGATGGAAGAATGAATGAATAAATGATTGGATGTAAGGATGAATGAGTGAATGAATGAATGACTCAATCAATAAATGAACTGATGGATGAATGGATGGATGAATGAATAGATGAATGGAGGAATGGATGGTTGAATACATGAATGAATGGATGAATGAATGAATGAATGAATGAATGAATGATTGGATGGATGGATGGATGAATGAATAAATTAATGGATGGATGGATGAATCAATCAATGAATGAATGATTGAATGAACGAATGAATGAATGAAAGAAAGAAAGAATGAATGAATGCATGGAAGAATGAATAAATGAATGAATGAATGAATGAATGACAGAATGAATGAATGAATGGATGGGAAAATGAATAAATGAATGAATGAATGAAAGAATGAATGAGTGAATGAATGAATGAATGAATGGATTGATGGATAGATGAATTATTGTATGAATGAATGAAGGAAGGAACGAACGAATGAATGAATGAATGAATGAACGAATGATGAATGAATGAATGAATGGATGAATGAATGAAAGAATCATTGGACAAATGGAAGAATGAATGAATGAATGAATTAATTAATTAATGGATGGGCTGATGGATGGATGAATTAATGGATGGATGCATGTCTATACGAGCATGGATTCAGAATTTGTTTTCCGGAAAGAAAACAGAGAGTAGGAAATACGGGTCATTTTCGGGTTGGCAGGCTGTAACTAGTGGGGTACAGCAAGGATCAGTGCTTGGGCCTCAGCTATTCGTAATCTATATCAACGATTTGGATGAGAGGACCAGATGTAATATATCCTAGTTTGCGGAGGATACAAAGCTGGGTGGGATTGTAAGTTGTGAGGAGGATGCAAGGAGGCTCCAATGGGATATAGACAGGCTAAGTGATTGGGCAAGAGCATGGAAAATGCAATATAATGTGGAGAAATGTGAAATTCTACACTTCGGTAGGAAAAATGGAAAAGCAGAGTATTTTTTAAATGATGAGTGATGAGGAAATGTTGGTGTTCAGAGGGATTTGGTGTCCTTGCACTCAAATCACTGAAAGTTAACATATGCAGGTACAGTAACCAATTAGGAAAGCAAATGGTATGTTGGCCTTTATTATGAGAATTTGAGAATATGAGTAAAGACATTTCACTGCAATTATATAGGGCCCTGTTGAGACCACACCTGGAGTATTGTGTACAGTTTTGGTCTCCTTACCTAAGGAAGGATATACTTGCCATAGAGGGAGTGCAACGAAGGTTCACAAGACTGGTTCCTGGTATGGGGGGACTGTCCTATGAGGAGAGATTGAGTAGACTAGGCCTGTATTCTCCAGAGTTTAGAAGAATGAGAGGTGATTTCATTGAAACATACAGCATTCTTACAGGGCTTGACAGGGTAGATGCTGGGAGGATGTTTTGCCTGACTGGGGATTCTAGAATCGGGGGTCAAAGTCTCAGAATAAGGGATCGGGCTTTTAGGACTGAGATCAGAAGAAATTTCTTCACTCAGAGTGTGGTGAATCTTTGGCATTCTCTACCCCCAGAGGCCTGTGGAGGCTCAGTCGTTGAATATATTCAAGACAGACATCAATAGCTTTTTGAATATTAAGGAAATCAAGGCAAATGGGGATATTTGAGGAAAGTGGAGATGAGGCAGAAGATCATATATAATCTTATTGAATGGCGCAGCAGGCTCGAAGGGTCAAATGGCCTGCTCCTGCTCCTATTTCCTATTCGTGGATGAATGTATGTATGAATGGAGCAACGAATGGATGGACGGCTGGATGGATGAATGGATGGATGAATAGTTGGATGAATGAATGAATGAATGAATGAATGATTGGATGGGTGGATGGATGAATGAATGAATGAATCAATCAATGAATGAATGAATGGATGGATGGATGGATGAATGAATGAATGGATGAATGAATGAATGAAATAATGAATGAATGAATGAATGGATGGATGAATGAATGAACGAATTAATGAATGAATGAATAAATGAATGATTGAATGGATGGATGAATGAATGAATGACATAATGGATGGATGAATGAATTTCATAATGGATGGATGAATGATCGAATGGATGAATGAATGAATGAATTAATTAATTAATTAATTAATTATTTAATTAATGATTGGATGAATGAATGGATGGATGGATGAATGAATGATTGAATGAATGAAATAATGAATGAATGGATGAATGAATGGATGGATGAATGAATGATTGAATGAATGAAATAATGAATGAATGAATGAAATAATGAATGGATGAATGAATGAATGACATGATGGATGGATGAATGGATGTCATAATGGATGGATGAATGATCGAATGGATGGTTGAATGAATGAATGAGTGAATGAATGAACGAATGGATGAATGAATGAGTGAATGGATCAATGAATGAATGAGTGAATAAATGAATGAATGAATGAATACATGAATGAATGGAAGAATGAATGAATAGATTGGTAGATTGATGATTAAATGGAAGAGTGATTGGATGTGTAAGTAGAGAGAGAGAGAGATAAACTGTTGAATAGCGCAACAGAGGAAGACAGACAGATAAATTGTCATCCGATGTAACAATATACCTTTTTCAATGCTGTTGGTGGATGAGATGCTATTATGTTTCTACCATTGACAGAAAGGAGTTCTTTGATTATTTCTGCATTAGTTTTGATCGGTAAATCCTGTCCGCATAGATTGATGAGATATTTCCATGGGCTCGTGCTTCTTACCAGATCGCTCATGCAGTTGATATCGGCCTGGAGCCTGGAAAATGATCCGTATACCACGCTTTCCAATCTACTGGTGATAAAGACATTATCAAAACAGGAGACGACGGCTGCGACTGCCGAATGAAATGGTTGTGGAGACTTCCTGTCCACGTGGACACAGTACACATTCTGCGGCGCATAAATGGTCCTTAAAAGTCTCTCAAACATCTGAATTTTATGATGGATCAGAATGATATAGGCAATGGGGAAATCGCGTTCCTCGCTGGTTATGGGGAAAGTTATGTATTTGTGGGATTTGATGAAAGAAGCGCAATCTGTGCAAACATTTACATAATCGATTTCCGTTAAGTGCGGGTCTTTGTTTCCGATTCCAGTTAAATTGGTCAAACTTCGAAAGGTTTCCTCGTTGCTACTGATTATTTCAAAGCAATTTGAATCTTTTTCGGTGATATCAAGAACATCATGAAGCATCTCTCTGCACGTCTGTCTCGGTTTCCGTGAAGATTTTTGCAAAGTTGTGGGGAACATATCCGCCTGTCCGTCCATGTGCAGTGATACAAAATAACAAACTACAAACACAACAATGAGAAGCAATATTTTCCTTTTCGGGACACGCAAGTGTATGACGTTCCTCATTTTGTTTTCGTTCAGTCTTTTATACTTTCAGTATTCTGTGTTCAGCCGGAGCTAGGTTGTGTCCTTCTTTGCTTGTGTAACCCACGTTCCGGTTCTCTTCTTCAGCAACTCTGAACTTTGTCTTCAAATCAATGTCGTCTGGGACTTTGTTGGACAGCTAACAGCGAGGATGTGGTGAACCACAGCTTAGATGCCTTGTCACCGAAAACAATTCCAATCGGTTAGCCCTTTCACCAAAACGAAAATATCTACAATGGAAAAATTATTTAATTACAAATGACTTATCAAAAGATACGATACAATTAATTCTCATCCTTGTGTTCAAATCCCTCCATGGCCTCGCCCCTCCATATCTATGTAACGTCTCCAGCCTAAAACCCTCCAAGGCCTCTGCACTCCTCCAATTCTGACCTCTTGCGCATCCGCAAGTTTTATCAATCCACAATTGGCGGCCGTGCCTTCAGCTGCCGAGGCTCTAAGCTCTGTAATTGCCTCCCTAAACCTCGCAGGCTCTCGGCCTCTCTCTCTTCCCTTCAGAGGCTCCTTAAAACCTATCTCTTCCTCTCCAAATATCTCCTTTTGCAACTCGTTATCAAATTGTGTTTGATAACGCTCCTGTGAAGCTCATTGGAAAGGTTAACTACAATACAGGCGCTATACAAATGCAACTTGTTGTTGTAGCGCTAAATTCAAAGTTCAATTTTAGGATTTTTAACGATAAAAAGAAGCTTTAAAAAGAAACAAGTCCAAATGAACAGGATCTCCCAATACTGTTACTTTGGAATGAAGAAGTGATAAATTAATAAGCTCATTTACTAATTATCCAACGCAAAAAGGACCAAGCCGTATTTGCCGGAATTTATCCACTGTCTAAATTGTCGAGACATCGACGTGAGTGCATACTAATGAAATCTTGATAGCGGCAGCGGCAGCAGCGAGAGCGGCCCTGGGAGGAGCCTGAGCGACAGCGGGGTGTCTTCGGAGCGGGTGGGAGAGCGAGGCCCAGACTCATCGGCAGCGGCAGAAGCGAGAGCGGCTCTGGGAGGAGCCTGAGCGACAGCGGGGTGTATAAGGAGCGGGAGAGAGAGCGAGCCCAGACTCACCGGCAGCGGCAGCAGCGAGAGCGGCTCTGGGAGGAGCCTGAGCGACAGCGGGGTGTATGAGGGGCGGGAGGGAGAGCGAGCCCAGTCTCACCGGCAGCGGCAGCAGCGAGAGCGGCCCCCAACAGGCAACATTCGAAAGTGACGTCACAGATTAAAAGTGACGTCGGCACAAGGGAAGCAGCTGATTGGAGAGTAGTGGATGATAGTTTTTATTTAAGTTTAAAGCCTATTCTGTTAAGTTATTTCTTAGTCTTTAAATAAAGGGTAGTTCCTAGTCTTTTACATAAAGGTTAGTACTCAGTCTTTTAAATAGTCTGTTAGGTAAAGGGATGACAGGAATGGCAGGGCAGCTCAGTCTACCGGATGTGTCATGTGGAAAGTCATGGACGATTCGCGTTGCATGGATGACTACATGTGCAGTAAGTGTCACCAGCTGCAACGACTCGAGCGACGGTTTACGGAGCTTGAGTGGCGACTGAAGTCATTGTGGTGCATCCGCGAGGCTGAGAAATACGTGGATAACACGTTTAGTGAGGTGGTTACACCGCAGCCTAAGAGAAAGTGGACAGAGAGCAAGTGGGTGACCACCAGACAGAAGAAGTTCAGGCAGGAAGTGCAGGAGGCCCCGGAGGGCATCTCGCTCTCCAACAGGTATTCTATTCTGAATACTGGTGGTGGCGATGGTCGCTCTGATGAGTGCAGTCAGATCCAAGTCCTCGGCACCACGGGTGTCTCCGCTGCACAGGGGGGGAGGAAAAATTGTGAAAGAGCAATAGTGGTAGGGGATTCAAAGTGAGGGGAGAAGACAGGCGTTTCCCCGGCCGCAGACGTGACTCCAGGATGGTATGTTGCCTCCCTGGTGCATAGGTGCAAAGAGGCAAGAGATCCTGCAGGCAGAGTTTAGGGAGCTAGGAGTCAGATTAAAAAACAGGACCTCAAAAGTAGTAATCTCCGTATTACTCCCGGTGCCACGTGCTAGTGAGTCCAGAAATAGAAGGATAAAGCAGATGAATGCGTGGTTGGAAGGATGGTGCAGAAGGGAGGGTTTTAGATTCCTGGTTATTGGGACCGTTTCTGAGGGAGGTGGGACCTGTACAAGCCGGATGGGTTGCACCTCAACAGAGCTGGGATCAATATCCTCGCGGGTGCGGTTGCTAGTGCTGTCGGGGAGGGTTTAAACTAGTTTGGCAGGGGTATGGGAACCTAAGAATAGAGTCAGTAGGGAGGGAAGAAAAACTGGAATTCGAAAACAAAAACGTAGAAAGTAAATTGGAAGGACAGAGGAATCAAGGGCGAGAAGTATTCAACAAGGAGGTTTGCCTGTACTAAATGGTATATACTACAATGCAAGGAGTATAGCGAACAAGGCAGATGAGCTGAGGGCACAGGTAGATATTTGGGACTATGATATTATAGCTATTACAAAGACGTGGCTGAAAGACGGGCAGGTATGGCAGCTCAACATTCTTGGTTACAGGATTTTCAGACGGGATGGAGTGGGAGGTAAAATGGGAGGGGGGTGGGGTCGCGGTATTGTTTAAATAAACTATTACAGCTGTGAGGAGGAATGATATTTTGGAGGGCTCATCAAACGAGGCCATATAGGTCGAATTGAAAAACAAATAAATGGGCGATCACACTGATGGGACTGTACTATAGACCCCCAAACAGTGAGAGGGAGATAGAAGAACAAATATGAAGACAAATTTCCGAGAAGTGCAATAACTATAGGGTAGTAATAGTAGGGGATTTCAACTACCCCAATATTAACTGGGATAAAATTAGTGTGAAGGGTATAGCGGAATTACTAAAATACATCCAGGAGAATTTTTTAGCCAGTATGTAGCAAGCCCAACAAGGGAGGGGTTGGTGCTGGAATTAGTTTTAGGGAATGAAGCTGGGCAGGTAGAAGGCGTATCAGTGGGGGAGCATTTTGATGCTAGTGACCATAATTCAGTTAGATTTAAGGTAATTATGGAAAAGGACAAGTATAGACCAGGAATAAATATTCCAAATTGGGGAAAAGCAAATTTTGCTAAGCTCAGAGAGGATTTAGCCATAGTGGGCTGGAAATATCTATTTGAAGGTAAATAAGTGTCAGAGCATTGGGAGGCATTCAAATAGGAGATCTGGAGTGTTCAGACCAAATATGTGCCCTTAAAGAAAAAAGGTGGGACTAACAAATCTAGAGCCCCCTGGATGTCTAGGGACATACAGGGTAGGATTATGAAAAAAAGGGAAGCATATGACAGATACCGAGAGCTAAGTACTGCAGAATCTTTAGAGGAGTACAGAAAGTGCAGAGGTGCAATTAAAAAGGATATTTGGAAAGCAAAGAGAGAGCATGAAAAATTCTTGACCAGTAAAATTCAGGATAACCCAAAGATGTTTCATAAATATATTAAGAATAAGAGGATAACTAAAGAAAGAGTAGGGCCTATTAGAGATCATGAGGGTAATCTGTGTGTGGAGGCGGGAGACGTCGGCAGGGTTCTTAATGAATACTTTGCGTCTACTTTACAAAGGAGAGTGGCGAAGCAGACATTGCTATCAGGGACGAGGAGTGTGAAATATTAAATGAAATAAACATAGTGAGAGAGGAAGTATTGAGGGGTTTAGCAGCTTTAAAAGTCGATAAATCCCCAGGCCCGGATGAAATGTATCCCAGGCTGTTAAGCGAAGCAAAAGAGGAAATAACAGATGCCCTGACCACCATTTTCCGATCCTCTCTGGCTTTAGGTGTGGTGCTGGATGACTGGAGGTCTGCTAATGTGGTACCCTTGTTTAAAAAGGGAGAAAAGCATAGACCGAGTAATTACAAACCAGTCAGCGTTTCCTCGGTGGTGGGAAAATTATTGGAAAGAATACTGAAGAACAGGATAAATCTTCATTTAGAAAGACACGGATTAATCAAGGAGAGTCAGCACGGATTTGTGAAGGGAAGGTCGTATCTGACAAATTTGATTGATTTTTTTGAGGATGTAACAAGGAGGGTAGATGAGGTTAGTGCGTTTGATGTCGTGTATATGGACTTTAGCAAGGCTTTTGATATGGTTCCACATGGCAGACTGGTCACGAAGTTAAAAGCCAATGTGATGCAGGGCAAATTGTCACGTTGGATTCAAAACTGGCTCGGAGACAAGAAGCAGAGGGTAATGGTTGATGGGTGTTTTTGTAACTGGAAGGCTGTTTCCAACGGTGTTCCGCAGGGCTCAGAATTAGGTCACTTGCTTTTTGTGGTATATATAAATGATCTAGACTTGAATATAGGGGGTATGATTAAGAGGTTTGCAGTTGATACTACAATCGGCTGGGTGGTTGATACTGAAGAAGGAAGCTGTAGACTGCAGGAAAATATCAATAAATTGTTCAGGTTGGCAGAACAGTGGCAAATGGAATTCAATCCGGAGAACTGTGAGGTAATGCATTTGGGGAGGGCTAACAAGGAAAGGGAATACAGATTAAATGGTAGGACACTGAGTAGTGTAGAGGAACAAAGGAACCTTGGAGTGTCTCACCGGCGGCAGCAGCGAGAGCGGCCCTGGGTGGAGACCGAGCGCAGAGACCGAGGATTTAAAGAGCGGGGAGAGAGAGAGAGCGGCTCAGACTCACCGGCAGCAGAGGCAGCGAGAGCGGCCCTGGGTGGAGACCGAGCGCAGAGAATGAGTGCGGTTTAAACAGAGTGCTGCGAGTTGGGTGAGTCAGGGAGTTAGATGAGGAGCGGAAGGAGGAGCTTCCTTGCTTCGCCTTTATTTTTCCTAACTTTTGACCCTGTAGGAATTGGTTCTTACTGTACATCAAGGAACGAGTCTGAGAGCGGGAGCAGTCAAACAGCAACAACTGCGAAACCGCTAAAGTGACGTCACAACCAGTGAAGGAGCTGATTGGTAAGTAGGACCTGGTGAGTATTGCTACAGTCCAGTCCTTAAAGTCAAAGTAAGGTGTGTAGTTTAGAGTAAGTAGTGTTTAAAGGGAAGTAAGGTCCCTAGTGTATTCAATATTCTTTAATTTAAAGGAAGTATATGGTGTAAATTAAGGGTAGGACATGGCAGGGCAGCTCGGCTGCGTGGAGTGATCCTCCTGTGCTATGTGGGAAGTCAGGGCCACTTTAGGTGTCCACGGCGAACACATGTGGAGGAAGTTTCTCCAGCTGAAGCTACTCGAAATCTGCGTTTCGGAGCTGGAGCTGCGGCTGGAGTCACTGTGGAGCATCCGCGAAGCTGAGATCTTCGTGGATAGCACGTTTAACGAGGTGGTCACACCGCAGGTAAAGAGTGCACATGCAGACAGGAAATGGGTGACCGCCAGACAGAGTAAAAGAACTAGGAAGGTAGTGCAGGAGTCCCCTGGGTCCATCTCCCTCTCCAACAGATTTTCCGTTTTGCCTACTGCTGGGGGAGATGGTTTCCCAGGGGAATGCAGCAAGAGCCAAATCCATGGCACTACGACTGGCTCAGAGAGGAGGAAAAAGTGTGGGAGAGCAATAGTGATAGTGGATTCTATCGCAAGGGGAAGAGATAGACGTTACTGTGGCCGCGGACGTGACTCCAGGATAGTATTTTGCCTCCCTGGTGCCAGGATCAAGGATGTCACTGAACGGCTGCAGGGCATTCTGAACGGGGAGGGCGAACAGTCAGAGGTCGTGGTTCACATTGGTACCAACGACATGGGTAGAAAGAGGGATGAGGTCCTGCAACAATAATTTAGGGAGCTAGATAGCAGATTAAAAAACAGGACCTCAAAGATTGTAATCTCTGGATTAATCCCGGTGCCACCTTCTAGTGAGTATAGGAATAGAAGGATAGAGCAGATGAATGCGTGGCTAAAGAGTTGGTGCAAGAAGGAGGGCTTTAGTTTCCTGGATCACTGGGTATGCTTCTGGGGAAGGTGGGTCCTGTACAAGTCGGACGGGTTGCACCTGAACCGGAACGGGAACAACATCCTTGCGGCGAGGTTTGCTAGTACTGATTCGAGTGAGCGGGGGGGGGGGGGTGTTAAACTTACAAGGGAGGGGGATGGGATACGGAGTGGAGCTATAGAAGGGGGTGATGCACAGCCAAATATAGAGGAAAAAGCAAGTCAGCCTGGAAGGCAGAGCATATATGTAACGGCATAAGGCAGTATGGCAAGGCTGGATGGCATTTATTTTAATGCAAGAAGTCTTGCGAGTAAGGCAGATGAATTGAAGGTGTTGATGAACACATGGCAGTTAATATTGTTGCTATCAGGGAGACATTGTTGAATGAGGGGCATGACTAGCAACTCAATATTCCGGGGTATAGAATCTTCAGGCGAGACAGAGCGGGGTGAAAAATAGGAGTGTTGTTGCAATATTAATCAAGGAGTCAATTACTGCTGTAAGGAGGGCTGATAACTAAGAAGGTTCCTCTAATGAGGCCATATGGGTAGAACGTAAAAACAAAAAGGGGCCAAGCACTTTGCTGGGAGTGTACTATAGGCCCCCAAACAGTCAGGGGGAGATAGAGGAACAGATATGCAGTCAAATCTCAGAGAATTGTAGAAATAATAGGGTGATAATAGCAGGGGATTTCAACTTTCCCAAAATTAACTGGGATAGTCAGAGTGTGAACGGCTTAGAGGGTGCGGAATTCTTAAAGTGCATCAAGGAAAGCTTTTTGAGCCAGCATGTAGAAAGTCCTACAAGAGAGGTTGCGGTACTGGACCTAATTCTAGGGAATGTAGCCAGGCAAGTGGTAGATGTGTCAGTAGGAGAGCATTTTGGTGACATTGACCATAATTCGGTGAGATTTATGGTAGTCATGGAAAAGGACAAAGATGGACCGGAAATAAAGGTTCTAAATAGGGGGAAGGCCGATGTTAATATGATAAGGCAGGATCTGTCCAAAATGGACTGGATAGGCTGAGTCTGTTTTCCATGGAACGGAGGAGGCTGAGAGGAGACCATATTGAGGTGTTTATAATTATGTGGGGCCTGGATAAAGTGGATAGAAAGCACCTAATTCCCTTAGCAGAGGGGTCAAAAACCAGGGGGCACAGATTGAAAGTAATTGGTGGAAGCTTTAGAGGAAATTTGAGGGGAAATTTATTTACCCATATGGTTGTGGGGGCCCGGAACTCACTGCCTGAAGTGATGGTAGAGGCAGGAACCCTAACCACATTTAAAAAGTACTTGAATGTGCACTTGGCATGCTGTAACCTGCAGGGCTACGGACCAAGAGCTGGGAAGTGGGATTAGGCTGGATAGCTTTTGGTTGGCCGGCACGGACACGATGGGCCGAAATGGACTCCTTCCGTGCTGTAACTTTCTATGATTCTATGATTCTATGTTTGCATTTTAAAGATCTGAAGTTTTAAAAGATTTGTTCAATAGAGATCAAATGTTCCAATGGTATGGAAAGGAAAGAGTTGGAGAGGGAGAATGGACGCTGAAAGTTGATTTTAACACAGGAAGGATGGTGAATGACAAACGATATATAGGAAAGCGTACACTGGTGCTATAAGTGGAGGGAAGTTCAGACAATAGCAGTATTGGTCAACGAAGGGCAGGCAACGAAAATTTACAGGAGGATGCTAAAGATCAGCGAGAGGTATCGGTCAAACTAGAATCTTTTCTTATTTCGAATTCAGTGTTTAGACAGAAGCATTATACGGCCGATGGAATCATAGAAGAGTACCACACAGAAAGAGGCCATTCGGCCCACGGAGTCTGCGCCGGCTCTTTCAAAGAGTAATCCAGTTAGTCCTACTCCCCAACACTTTCCCCATTTCCCTGAAAAAAATTCTCCATCAAGTTTTTATCCCATTCCCTTTTGAAGGCTACTATTGAATCTGCTTCCACTGCCCTATCAGGCAGTGCATTCCAAATCCTAACCATTCGTTGCGTGAAATACTTTTTCCTCATGTCGCCTCTGGTTCTTTTGCCAAACAACTTAAATCTGTTTCCTCTGGTTATCGATATTTCATTCATTGGAAGCACTTATCGTCATTTACTCTTTCTAAATACTTCATGATCACAAACACCTCTATGAAATCTCCTCTTAGCCTTGTCTGCTCTGAGGCGAACTACCCCTGCTTCTCCAGTCTATCCAATTAGCTGAAATCCTTCCTCCCTAGGAACTAGTCTAATAAATCTCTCTGTACCCTCTCCAAAGCATTCAGATCCTTCCTAATGTGTGGTGCCCGAAATTGGGCATAATACTCCAGCTGGCGCCGAACTAGTGTTTGATATAGGTTTAGGATAACTTCCTGGATTTTGAACTCTATTCCTCTATTTATAAAGCCAGAATACCAACTATAGAGATATGGGAGGAGTGCACATATAAGGCTATGATTTTGTGCGTTCGAAGGGACCGGAAAACTGATGGGGAAATAGGTGCTATGCACAAAGGAAAAAAATCAGAGAATCCACAATGGACATAACTTGGACTCTCCATTTGAACTGAAAAAGGGAATTAGTCCAGACAAAGCCGACAAAATTTGACGAAGGTTGGGCAAATCGTTGGATAAAGTAGTGGCTGTCGATTTTACATGAAGTACACAGAAAGACATTGATTCATCTGAAGGAATTAAATAGACAACATTTGAATTCCACAATCAAAGACAATGGTGAAGTTGTTCAACAAAATTAGCATAACATTATCAGCAGCTGTCATCAATCTGGCCGCCGGATTCCAGTAAATAATCAAAAAAGGCTAATGGGATGCTGGCCTTTATATCTAGAGGACTAGAGTACAAGGGGGTAGAAGTTATGCTGCAGCTGTACAAACCTCTGGTTAGACCACACCTGAGATCAGTGCAGTGGTGAGAAATGATATTGGCTCAGAAGATCAAGATGTAGAATCATTTTGGGTGGAGATAAGCAATAGTAAGGGAAATAAGTCAGTGGTTGGAGTTGTCTATAGGCCCCCTAACAGTAGGACAGAGTATAAATCAAGAAATAATTGCGACTCGTAAGAAAGGTACTGCAATAATCCTGGGCGATTTTAATCTTCATGTAGATTGGACAAATCAAATTGGCAAGTGTAGCCTTGAGGACGAGTTCATAGAATGTATTCGGGATGGTTTTTTAGAACAATACGTTGTGGAACCAACCAGGGAGCAGAATATTTTACATCGGGTAATGCGAAATGAGACAGGATTAATTAATGATCTAATAGTAAAGGATCCTCTAGGGAAGAGTGATCATAGTATGATAGAATTTAAAACTCAGTTTGAGGGTGAGAAACTTGGGTCTGAAACTAGTGTCCTAAACTGAAATAAAGCCAATTAAAATGATTTGAAGACAGAGTTGGCTAAATTATACTGGGGAAAATAGATTAAAGGGTAAGATGGTAGATAATCAGTGGCAGACATTTAACAAAATATTTCATAGCTCTCAGCAAATGTTTATTCCAGTGAGAAAGACAGATTCTACGAGTAGGATGAACCATCCGTGGCTAACTAAGGAAGTTAAGAATGGTATCAAATTGAAAGAAAAGGCATACAATGTTGCGAAGATTAGTGGTAGGCCAGAGGATTGGGAAATTTTTAGAAAGCAACAAAGGATGACAAAGAAAAAACAAAGAGCGAGAAGATAGATTATTAGTGTAATCAAGCAAAACATATAAAACCAGTCATTAAGCGCTTCGACAGGTATTAAAAAGGAAGAGAGTAGCTAAAGTAAACGTTGGCCCCGCAGAGGATGAGACTGGATAATTAATAATGGGAAACTTGGAAATGGCAGAGACTTTGAAGAAATATTCTGTATCGGTCTTCACAGTAGAAGAGCCTAAAAGCATCCCAATAATAATTAATAATCAAGGGGCTATAGGGAGAGAGTAACTTAAAAGAATCACTATCACTAGAGAAAATGTACTGGGCAAACCAATGGGACTAAAGGTTGACAAGTACCCTGGACCTGATGGCCTGCATCCTAGGGTCTTAAAAGAAGTGGCTGCAGAGATAGTGGATGCGTTGGTTGTAATCTACCAAAACTCCCTGGACAGGAAAACCGCAAATGTAACGCCCCTATTCAAGAAAGGAGGGAGATAGAGGGAATTAGATAGTGTGGTCCGGGAGGTATGGAGATCGCGGTCCTGGGCCTCTCTGAGTACACGCGGTTAGAGGCCCACATATCGCAGGGGCGTACGCTGTTCGCAAGCGCCGCTGGGATCACGAGGGCCAGCCCAACCAATACAAGAAGGGAATCCCCATTCATGCTTATGGGGATGCCTTATGTCTTCTTCTTAGGATGTCCCTCGGAACCGAGGATGGCTTGCTTCCACTTTAAAACTGCGTTCTTTGGTGACTGATGTGTCCAATCCTGGACCTACAGACACTGTCACAGGTAGGACAGTCGGTAGTTGAAGGGGCGGGTCGGTGCGGGTGCTTGGGTTGACGTGTGCTCCTTGTGCTGCTTGCGCTTGGCTTCTGCTTGCTCCCGTCGAAGAGACTCGAGGTGTTGGGCGCCTTCCCGAATGCTTCTCCTTCAATTTGTGCGATCGTGGGCCATGGATTCCCAGGTGTCGGTGGGGATGTTGCACTTTTTCAAGGAGGCTTTGAGGGTGCCCTTGAAGCGTTTTCTTTGCCCACCTGGGAGCTCCGAGTAGAGCGCTTGTTTTGGGAGTCTCGAATCGGGCATGCGGACGATGTGACCCGTCCATCGGAGCTGATCGAGCGTGGTCAAAGCTTCGATGCTGGTGATATTGGCCTAAGCAAGAACACTGATGTTGGTGCGCCTCTCCTGCCAATGGATTTGCAAGATCTTGTGGAGGCAGCGTTGGTGGTACCTCTCCAGTGCTTTGAGGTGCCTGCTGTACATGGTCCATGTCTCTGAGGCATACAGGAGGGGGGTATCACTACTGCTTTGTGGACCATGAGCTTGGTGCCGGGTTTGAGGTCCTGGTCTTCAAACACTCTCTTCCTCTGGCGACCGAAGGCTGCATTGGCACTCTGAAGGTGGTGTTGGACTTCGTCATCGACGTCTTCACTTGTTGACAATAGGTTCGAGGTATGGAAAGTGGTGTACAGAAACCCCTTAAGCATGAGTGGGAATACCCCCAAAAATACAACTACACGTCAAATAAATAAAAAAAGTTACATATCTAAAATTAATTTAAGTGTCATTTAGTTAAATATTTAAAACAAAAATTCAATTTTTTGAAAAATAAATGTACATGTTTTAAAGGGGCTAAAAATAACCTTACCTTATTGTACAGGTTTTTTAATGTATTTATGATGCAATTTTTTTTTAATTGTAAACTCTTACGCTGGCAAGTATTTCACGGGCATTCGCTGATCAGAAGTTGGGCCAATAGACCAACTCTCCACCCATGAATGCCATTTTCCCGGGGATGGCTGCGATCTGTCAAGAAGATTCTTGAAATATCGCAAGTTCCGGGTATTCACGCATGCGCTTCGCGCGCGAAAACCCGGTACTTGCGAGGCCTCGTACGCGCCCGTAGGGGTTGCAAATTACGGGCCATTATAAAGAATCTGAAGCTCACACCTCTTGATTAAAAAGTGAAATAATGTCCAACCAAATATGACACACGTAGAACGGATTGAAAGGAAGCTAGATAACGAGGAATCTATCTTTAGTCGGAGATTCTGTAACAATAGCACACTTAAAATTCACCAGCAGGGATCGGCCAAATATATCAGAATTATCAAACTTCATATCAAATAGCGACACTAATGTAAAGAAAAATGAGAGGTTCACTAGTTTAATGGGGGGGGCGGGGCGGGGGAGCGAGTGTCAGAAGTTTCAAAGTAAGCGTTGGTTTGAGATAAACGTTGTTTTAATAACATTGAAAATTGAATATGCGGCCAATTCGATATCCCCATTTTACACTTTCGTTCAAAGGTAAAATTACCCCAGCGTGTCGTCATTTTTAAAAATAATACAATCAAAATGAAAAACAATATTCTGTCTCGCTGTGACCATAGCAACTCTCAGAGACTAAGTCGTCACCTGACTTTGTGTTGAGCTGTTGCCGAGTCTTCTTATTTTGTGCCAGGAAGTGCGCGCGCACACACACATTCCATTGAGAAATACGCGCCCCTGGTGACGAGCCAGAATTAAACTGCTTCTAACAACATCTGCACCAGACGAGTTATTTCACCAAAACAATCAACAGAAACAAACTTTCTCACGGAACTGGAGCCGGATTTTTGGTATTATTAAACATTTTAACTCAAAACAAAGAGAACTGCAGCGGAACAAGATCCTTGATCAATGCTGGCTTAATTCTTCTTAATATATACTTTTTAAAAAATAACAATAAATTATAGGGACGATTTGGAGGCAAAGAATTCAGTTAGCAAAGCAACGGCCAAGTAATTCAGTGGTGACAATACAATTTTGTGCATCGCTATGGTAACCCGTTGGAAAAGTGGCCATACATACTCCATTTGGCAATCCAACATATCAAATCCTCAAACTGTTATTACGTCATGATGCGGAGATGCCGGTGTTGGACTGGGGTGGACAAAAATGAGAAGTCGCACAACACCAGGTTATAGTCCAACAGTTATATTTAAAATTACGAGCTTTCGGAGCGCTGCTCCTTCTTCAGGTACAAGTACAGTGAGGGAATACAAATTGCTCTCTGTGTATATATACTGCCGATTTGTATTCCCTCACTGTACTTGTACCTGAAGAAGGAGCAGCGCTCCGAAAGCTCAAAATTTTAAATAAAACTGTTGGACTATAACCTGGTGTTGTGCGACTTCTCATTTTTGTTATTACGTCAGCTAATGTGGCTGTGCCTGTTTACGGACTGGGAACAGATTATACAAATTATCGACGACTTTCGCTGAATTTGATCATAACGTCCATATCTTGCTGGCGAATCGTCTAACCTGGTAATAAAATATTTCTAACGGAACCGGGCAGAGGACACAGTCGTGAGGGAAAGTTGCCCTGTACTTGGAAATCAATCTTTGTTAGAGACTTACCTTTTACTAGAATGTCACTGTGTACTTCACAATCCATCTGTGTTAATTAGTTACTTTGTTCTCAAAAGTCTTACTCGGAAAATAGAAGCGCATGGTGGTAAAGGGACGGTGGTCACTTGGCTACGTAATTGGCTCAGGGCTGGTCAGGCAAATAATAGTGGTGAACTGATCGTGCCAGACTTCAGGAGGATATAGACAGACTGGTGAAATTGGCAGACACATGACAGATGTCATTTAATGTGGATAAGTGTGAAGTGGTGCAATTTGGGAGAAACAAAATAGAGAGGCAGTATAATCTAAATGGTCCAATTTTTAAGAAGGTGCTTCAGCAGAGGGATCTGGGGCTGCATATTCACAAATCTTTGAATGTGTGCAAATTAATACCGTAGTTACGAACGCGTGTGGGATAATCGGCTTTGCAAATAGGGTGGCATTGATTAGAAATGCAAGGAATTCATGGTAAACCTTTACAAATCACTGGTGAGGCCTCAGTTGGAGTACAATTCTGGGCACACACTTTAGAAAGAATGTCAAGTCCCTGGAGAGGGTACAGAGGATATTTACCAGGGTGATACCAGGGATGAAGGACTTCAGCTATGTGGAGAGATTGGAGAAGCTGGTATTGTTCTCCTTAGAGCAGAGATGGTTAACGGGAGACCTAATAGAGGTATTCAAAAATCTAAGGGGTTTTGATGGATCTAGAAGGGAGAAACTGTTTCGTCTGGTAAGTGGGTCGGTAACCAGATATTTAAAAAAATTGGCTAAAGCACTAGAGGGAAATGAGGAGAAATGATCTCACACAGAATTTTGTTATGGGCTGGAACGTGCTACCTGAAAGGAAATAGGAATCGGATTCCATAGGAACTTTCAAAAGGCAATTGGACATGTATTTGAAGAGAAGTAATTTGTAGTGTTATGTGGAAAATGCTGTGGTCTGGGACTCAATTGGACAACTCTTTCAAAGAGTCAGCACAGGAATGATCCCTTCTGTGCTGTAAGCTTCTATGATTCTAAGTCTACCTGTGTTCTAAAGTCACTCGGCACTGGAAAGTCACCTTCACTTCAAAGTGTCCTGCAAAGACATGACTGGGTAACGTTCTGCGGGTCGACACATAAACCTGCACTCAGTGCTTCAGAAAACACGCTAAGTGCGCACAGGACGCATCGTGTGCCAGACATACACACACTGCAGTACAATATTCTGCTTCAAGTTTATGGTAGGAATCGGCAGGCTCGAAGCGACATAAATGTACCAAAACAAACAGAATACAAATTCTCTCACAGAACATGATCGTCCTTTAGGGAGTTAGATGCAATTGGAATTCAGGAAAACTCGCCTGGTGTCAGAACTGTAATTGACGCTCGCTGAATGTCCTTCGAGCAAGCGTACCAGAAAGGCAGGAGAAAGAGACCCTCACGGACATCTTTCAAAGCTCTGACGTACTGCCCAGTGCGCAATACTTCTACATGAACCCTGATGGTGAAGTGCCACAGCCGAGACCAATCCTACCCGGGACTCACCACCTTCCCAGCGGGACCAGCACATGGGGAACCTGCTACACTCTCATCTCCTTGAATAAAGGCCACGACGGCAAATGTTTTACAAAGCTGCCAGCTCAGTTGTATTGCTGCATAAAGAATTCCATTCCTCAATGTGATTGCAACGCGGAATCTGAAGGCAGATTATAGTTGCAAGATCGTAAAGGATTTTAGCAGTCGAGTTCGAAACGTCGCCAAACACAGCGATCGAACACAGTCATTGCATCCGCTCACTGCTAGTGCGACCAAATAATGTCGCATTAATTTCCAGTTATACTTGGTTATGTGATATTGCGGGATCGAGGTACAAGCTCGAACTCATGTCCCAAAGCAATAGCGGCGATATCACAGAACCTTCAGCATTTCTAAATTGCGAAGTCACTACCGCTCCCTACTGTGGTCTAATAATAACACTGAAGAGCGTTTTCGCCAATGGATTGTCACTCTATCGGATTACTGCTCCTTAGGTTCCTCGATGTCAGATTTACCTTCTGTACCTGAGTGACTTCATCCGCTTACTACTGATAGAAATATCACAGCACTGACTAGGTCTGGATAGCGCCCGGAAGGGTGCCCGGCTTTTTAATGATCATTAGTCCTGTGCACTGATTCGACAGCTATCACTTGATCTATGCAGCTGAGGTCGTCAATAGGTCGTTCGAAACCTGCAAGCTGGCGATGGAGGAAATGCATCGAGTCATAACACATAAGGGAGCTCAGATTTGATGAACTCACATTCCTTCTATTTTCCAACAGCAGCGATGCCAGTTTTACATGTCTGGAGCTGAACACAGTGATGCTGCAATGCTTGAGCGAGACGCACTTTACTTTGATAATGCACAGTTCCCAAAAGACAACCCATGTTACAACCTTTCCTCAGTTGTTTCATCTACCCAGTAGTCATGATTATAAGTATCGGCTTCCTACTGATCTCATGTTATCACAATGTTCTTTTAAAGTTTAAAAAAACAACGGTGCTGAGGCGCAAAGCTCAGTAAACTTACCGCCTGACCCATATTCAGCCGTGGTTTTTGTGCAGCTCTGCAATACTCTTACCAACCTTGCCCTCCCGAGTTATGACCGCTAATCAATGCTGGCTCAATCAGAACGCAACCGAGCAGATACTTCCTGCTCCGCCCCAGTTCTGGCTATACTGTCGCAGTGTCCCCTGTAATTGGAGCACACATATACCCAGGGTCCTAGTGCCCTAAAACATCAACAGCTAATGAATGAATTCGTTGCCGTAACATTGCTACGCAGTGGCACTTCTGCTGCCCGGTTTGATCAAAGCATAGAAGACTATGGGTCGTAGTGTGCAAAGCTGGCCAGAATATTATACAATCATAGAATCATAGAAATTTACAGCACGGCAGGAGAACATTTCGGCCCATCGTGACCACGCCGCAGACAAAGCGCTACCCAGCCTTATTTCACTTTCCAGCACTTGGTCGGCAGCACTGTAGGTTAAGGCGCATCAAGTGTACATCCAAGCACTTTTTAAATGTAGTGAGGGTTTCTGCCTCTACCACCATTTCAAGCAGTGAGTTCCAGACCCCCACCATCCTCTGGATGAAGAAATTTCCCCTCAAATCTCCTCTGAACCTCCTACCAATTACTTTAAATCTATGCCCCCTGGTTTTTGACCCCTCTGCTCAAGGAAATAGGTCCTGTCTATCCATTCTATCTAGGCCCCTCATAATTTTATACACCTCAATAAGGTCTCCCCTCAGCCTCCTCTGTTCCAAAGCAAACAAACCCAGCCGATCCAATTTTTCCTCGTAGCTAAAGTTCACCAGTCCAGGCAACATCCTCGTAAATCACCTCTCTACCCTCTGTAGTGCAATCATATATTTCCTGTAATGTGGTGACCAGAACTGCACGCAGTACTTTAGCTGTGGCCTAACTAGTGTTTGATACAGTTCAAGCATAACCTCCCTGCTTTTGTAGAAACAGAAACATAGAAAAATAGGAGGAGTAGACCATTCGGCCCTTCAAACCTGCTTCGCCATTTAAAATGATCATGACTGATCTTCCATCTCAATACAATATTCCCGCTCTCTCCCCATACCCCTTGAATCCTTTTGTGTCTAGACAACTATCTATCTCCTTCGTCAATATATTCAGTGACTTGGCCTCCACAGCCTTCTGTGGTAGTGAATTCCACAGGTTCATCACCCTCTGAGTGAAGAAATTTCTCCTCATCTCAGTCCTAAATGTCCTACCCCGTATCCTGAGACTGTGACCCCTCGTTCTAGTCCCTCCAGCCAGGGGAAACAACCACCCTGCATTCAGTCTGTCTAGCCCTGTCAGAATTTTACACGTTTCAATGAGATAACCTCTCGTTCTTCTGAACTCTAGTGAATACAGGCCTAGTCGACCCAATCTCTCCTCATACGACAGTCCTGAAATACCAGGAACCAGGCTGGTGAACATTCGCTGCACTCCCTCTTTGGCAAGTACATCCTTTCTTAGGTAAGGAGACCAATACTGCACACAGTACTCCAGTGTGGTCTCACCAAGGCCCTGTAAAACTGTTGTAAGATATCCTTGCTCCTGTACTCAAATCCTCTTGCAATGAAGGCCAACATACCATTTGCCTTCCTAACTGCTTACTGCGGCTGCATGTTTGCTTTCAGTGACTGGTGTACAAGGACACCCAGGTCCCTTTGTACATCAACATTTCCCAATCTATCACCATTTAAATAATACTCTACCTTTCTGTTTTTCCACATTTATCCACGTTATACTGCATCTGCCATGTATTTGCCCATTCACTCAACTTGTCTAAAGCGGCTTGAAGACTCTTTGCAGCCTCCTCACAACTCACAATCCCACCTAGTTTCGTGTCGTCAGCAAACTTGGAAATATTACATTTAGTTCCCTCATCAAAATCATTGAAATATATTGTGAATAACTGGGGCCCAAGCACTGATCCCTGCGGTGCACCACCGTCACCGCCTGCCACCCCGAAAATGACGAATTTATTCCTACTCTCTGTTTTCTGTCTGTTAACCAATTTTCAATCCATGCCAATATATTACCCTCAATGTCATGTACTTTAATATTGCACACTAACCTCTTGTGTGGGACTTTATCAAAGGCCATCTGAAAATCCAAATACACCACATCCACTGGTTCTCCCTTATCTATTCTACCAGTTACATCCTCAAAAAACTCCAGTAGATTGTAAAAAACGTTTTCCCTTTCATAAAATCATGTTGACTTTGTCTAATCCCGTTTATATTTTCTAAGTGTCCTGTTATCACATCATTTATAATAGACTTTAGCATTTTCCCTACTACTGATGCTGGGCTAACCGGTCTGTAGTTCCCTGTTTTCTCCCTCCCTCCTTTTTTAAATAGTGGGGTTACATTTGCCACCCTCCAATGTGCAAGAACTGTTCCATAAGCTGTAGAATTTTGGAAGATTCAACCAATGCATCCACGGCTACCTCTTTTAGTACCCTGGGATGCAGATTATCAGGCCCTGGGGGTTTATCGGCTTTCAGTTCCATTAATTTCTCCAGCACTGTTTCTTTACTAATACTATTTTCCTTTAATTCTTCCTTCTCCCTAGACCCTTAGTTCCCTAACATTTCTGGGAAGTTATTTGTGTCCTCTTCCGTGAAGACAGAACCAAAGTATTTGTTTCATTGCATATCCATTTCCTTGTTTCCCAATATAAATTCTCGCGTTTCTGACTGCAATTGACCTACATTTGTCTTCACTAATCTTTTTCTTTTTACGTACTTGAAGAAGGTTTTACAATCCTCTTTTATATTCCTTGCAAGCGCCCCTGGGATCACGTGGCCAAGCAAACTAATGAAAGAAGGGAATCCACTTCATACTTTTAACAGTTCCATCGGCAAAGAACTGTCAAATGTATGAATGGGGATCACATTTAAAAACACACTAAAACATTAAATACATTTTTTTGAAATTACATATTTAAAATTCATTAAAATAACATTAAACAAAAATTTAATTTTTTGGAAAAAAATAACTAAATGTTTTATCGGGGCTAAAAATAAACTTACCTTTTTTAAGAGTAATTTTAACTAATAAATTAGTGATTAAATTTTATTTTTCTATTTTGTAAAACTCTTATGCTGGTAAAAGCAGGCCTTACACCTGCTTTTACAAGGCGTAAGAATTTGACAAGCTTTCAGCAGGTGGTAGTTGTGCAAAAAGCGCAAATCTCCACCCGCGGATTCCCATATCCCGGGGATGCGAAGGATCTGTCAAGAGGATTCTTGACAGATCGCAAGTGCCGGATTTTAGCGCATGCGCAGCGCGTGCCTAAACCCGGCACTTGCTCGCCCCCTATGGTTGCGTGCACATGCAACCATAGGGGTTTTAAAATTCGGCCCTATATTTATCATTTTTAAATATCTGTAAACTATTTTGTACGAAGTACACTTTCCCCCCTTGTCATAGAGTCATAGAGTCATAATGGCACAGAAGGAGACCATTCGGCCCATCGAGTCCGTGCCGGCGCTCTGTAGAGCAATCCAGTCAGTCCCATTCCTCCGCTCTATCCCCGTAGCCCTGCAAGTTTATTTCCCTCAAGTGCCTGTCCTGTCTCCCCTTGAAAACATTGAGTGTCTCCGCTTCCAACACTTCCATCGGCAGCGAATTCCAGGTCATCACCACTCACTGTGTAAAAAAGTTTTTCCTCACGCCCCCCCCCCCCCTGTATCTCTTGCCCAAAACCTTAAATCGGTGTCCCCTCGTCCCTGTACCATCAACTAGTGGGAACAGCCGTTTCCCGTCTAGCCTATCCAAGCCCGTCGTAATCGTGCACACCTCTAAGAAATCACCCCTCAACCTAATTTGCTCTAATGAAAACAGATCCATCTTCTCCAACCTGTCCTTGTATCTAATTCATGGTCATCTCCTCTGCACCCTCTCAAGGGCCCTCGCATCCTTCCTGAAGTGTGGTGACCAGAACTGGACGCAATACTCAAGTTGTGGCCCTAACCAGCTCTTTACAAAGTTTCAGCATAACTTCTTTACTTTTGTACTCGATACCTCTATTGTGAATCCCAAGATCACATATGCTTATATGAAATAAATATAGAAATTAAGAACTTGCGTTTAGACAGCGTTATGCATGACTTCAGGACGTTCCACACAACTCCTACTTCGAACTGTAGTCACTGTTGTAAGTTTAGAAAATGTGCAGGTAATTTTGCACACAGCAAGCTCTAACGAGCAGCAGTGAGATAATAACCAGATCATTTGTTTTAATGATGATATTGAGGGATAAATGTTGGGCAGGACACCGGGACGACCTTCCCAGCTCTTCTTCGAAACAGTGCCATGGGGATATTTTACACCCACCTGAGAGAGCAGACGGGGCCTCGGTCCAACTTCACGTCCAAAAGACGGCACCTCCGACAGTGCAGCCCTCCCTCATTACTGCACTGGAGTGTCAGCCGATAATTCGTGCTCAAGTCTCTGACGTGGGACCTGACGCCACAACCTTTTGACTCAGAGACGAGAATGTTACCACTCCTGGACTTTCTAAGCCACTGTACAAAATATTCAGTAAAACAAGAGCTTAATCCATGTGCCCGACATAACTTTAACTCCTACATAATTTCCACACTTCCTGGTTTTATATGAAGGTCTATAGAGAGGATTTTAGAAGGAGGAGCTGTCCCTGAGAGTTTCGCATTGCATTCTTGTTACAAAGACGATTCTCTATCTTGTACCATGAGCTAGTTTCCATTATTTTATATGTCATCGATAATGGACAAATGGACCTGAGCGATGAGGTTATTTTATCACTTGCTTTAAATACAAGTACAGTTTGTGTTTGTGTGGTTCCGGTCTTGCTGTTTCAGGCAAGTCCATTATATTATGTTGCTGTAATGGTAGCCGCTACTCGATTGTAGAATAGAGCTTATATGTAGGATTTACATAAGAACATAAAAAATAGGAACAGGAGTAGGCCATTCGGCCCTTCGAGCCTGCTCCGCCATTCAATGAGATCTTGGCTGATCTTCAGCCTCAACTCCATTCACCGGCCCTATCACCATACCCCTTGATGCCCTTACTAGTCAGAAATCTATCGACTTCTGTTTTGAATATACCCAATGACTGAGTCTCCAGAGCCCTTTGATAATGTTTTAAATGTAATGCTTTTAAAAAAAATAATATGATATATAATAAGGTATGTTAGAAGCATAAAACCTCTGTTACAATATGTATAACATAGTTAAAAAGACACAAGGCTGAGAAGCAAAGCATGATGGTAAAATTAAGCCAACATTGTGTTAACTGCGAGAATAGTGCTAAAGTAGATAGAAGCTCTGTTATGTTAAAAACAAGAAGCCAGTGAAGGACAAAATATTAATTAAGTCTCAAAATAAGATAGAGGGTTTTCAATACCTAACATCCCTTATCGCTGAAGTTTCAGACCAGTCCAGATAATGGGCTATGCGAAAGGCAAAAGACATCTGTCGTAATTCGTGGGAACTTTGCTTGTGTAAAAGTTCTCATAGAAGAGCTCATTCAGGGAAAAGTGAGGAAATCATAGACCGTACAATTGAAGCTCAGGATGGTGAGATAGCCAAGCAGCTGCAAGTTGCTATGTATTTTGAAGGGCAAAAAGGTATAAATGAACAGCTATTAAACAGTGGAGGCAGCACGAAACCAGAAGAAGAGAAAACTTCAGTCAACAGAACACAGCAAGACTGAGAAAAGAGATGGCACCGCAGTCACCCGGTTGGCACACTGGGGTTCCAAGGAACGGATTGCTACTATCATCTTGTTCAGTATTACTTGCTTGTACTGGATGTAAAGTGCTTAATAAATCTGTTTTACTTATACACAATATCCCTGTACCAGGAGTTGTCTGTTATAGTCACGGACAATTTAGATATACATTTCGTATCTTGTAAATATTGCAAATGTTACACTACCATGTCTCTGAACGGTCTGTATGAGCGTTGATCCAGCTCACCGGATTTGTTGATGCTCGGGACTTTCCCCTTGAAGTTATAGAGAACTGCCTCTGCACTGAATTCTAAACCCTCTAGCAACTGGAATGAACGACATCTCAAATCAGCATCCCCCTCACTAGCGAATGCTTTTAGAAAATATTCAGTTCTCATATAAATTAGCTTCACTCTTATTTGTATCTTTTGCAGCTCTAACTTCCTCACTAACTGCTTTGTTCTTGGTGTGTAAAGGTATTGGAGATGAAAAATGGGGGGTGCGGCAAACGGGTGCCCAATCCATGACTGCCCGGTTCCCCCCAATGCTAATCATGAAAATGTATAATTGCTGGCCAAATCCATACAACTCAGTTAACACGATCATACAGCTTCCGCTTCATGCAGGAAATTAGTGAACCAGTCGAGGTTGTATTGCAATCCTGAAGCTTGTATGATGACACGTTGATGTTTTCTTGCTGCTGCCAGTCCAGATATCGCTATATTTATTGAATACAACTTCACAGATGAATGCCATACAAAGTTGTTCTACCTTCCTATGATACTGTTTTAACAGTATGTTCTGCCCTAGCATCGGTTGCAATAATGTGGGAATACACAGTGACTGTCCTGGAACAGAATACTTCAGATTTGGCAGAACGGCAGCAGTGCCGGGAACCACATGATGGCAGCAGATTACAGGTGACAGTAAATAAAGACTTGCATTTATATAGCGCCTTCCACGACCAGCTGACGTTCCAAAGCGCTTTACAGTGAATGAAGTGCTTTTTTTGAAGGGTAGTCACTTTTGTAATGTGGCCGCCAATGAGTGCACAGCAAGCTCCCACATACAGCAATGTGATAATGACCAGATAATCTGCTTAAATGATGTTGATTGAGGGTTAAATATTGGCCTGGACAGCGGGGAGAACTCCCCTGCTCTTCTTCGAAATAGTGGCCATCGGATCTTTTACGTCCACCTGAGACAGCAGAAGGGGCCTCGGTTTAAGGTCTCATCTGTAAGTCGGCACCTCTGACAGGGCAGCGTCCCCTCAGTACTGCACTGGAGTGTCAGCCTAGATGTTTGTGCTGAAGTCTTGTAGGCTTCGCAAAATCCCCCAGAAACTGGAACAGAACCCTAAGTGAAGTGATTTGAGGTAAAACCCTCAGTTTAGGACACTTTTAAAGATCTGGGAAGAAAAACCCTGAGGAAAATTACTTTTTGATTCTTACTGTTGGGAAATACACCTTTCACAGACACGAACAGTCTGCGGAGGGGCGTGGCCAGGCAGTGGACAGCTTTGGGTATTGGGGCTCAGTCAAGCTGTCTGGGAATGTGTTACACTGCCTTCCTGCCAAGGAGGAAGAGACAAACCCAAAAGCCTCACACACACATCGAAATATGAATAATCCAAGACCTCTTTTGAAATTCCCAGGCCCACACAGGATATCAGAAGCCTGAAATCAATAAAACAATTAGTAACCCGATTTATTTCATCAAAAACCAATCAACCAGGTATCCACAGGACAGCCCGCCAAAAACCTAGGACAATAGGGGCAAGGTTTGGCGCGTAGATAAAGGCCTTGCCTAAATCGGAAGCTAGCAGGCCATGTTTAACACTAAGTTAAAGCCATCGAAACTGACAAGCCCGACAAAACTAAGACAATGGAATAAACAGGGCTCATTTGAAATCTAAAGGGAACCGTTTTAGTAAGGGGTTTTGGGCGCGAAAAGGACAGTATAATTGGGGCCTAATGTCCCAGGACTCTCTCTCTCTGGACTCGCCGACAACGCTCTCAACGCTCGCACAGCTCTCTCTCTCTCTGCTCTGCTCCAGCAAAGACACCACAAGCCACGAGGAGGAGGAGAAAAGAAGGCCAACAACTTCACAAACAGACCAACACACAAGAAGGAACCAGAGCGACTGCCTCAGTGACCATCGGACACCTCACGGCAACAAGGGCCTTACGAAATCTTTTACTCAAAAGACTCTAAACCCTAACTCTCAACTGTCAAGGATTCGTTTGGTGAGCATTATTCCTGATCTCCTGAAACCAAAACCTAGCTAGATAGTGGGATTTTTAGGAGGGATAAGGTTTTTTTGTATATTGTCAATCACCCTCGCCAGTACCGTGTGTTTCCCCAACCTGTGTTTAAGTATTAAGTGTGTTTTAAGTTTGTTAACTTTTTCTTTTAATAAAGTCAACATTATTTCATCAGAACCTGTTGTCTTCTGCATCTGTGTTCACAACCCCTAAATAAGTCCAAAGTCTAGGAACCAGGGGCGTGGGAGCGATTGGAACCGCTCACTGAGTCAGAGGTGAAGGCTGACCCCATTCCCACCCCCCACAGTCTCTGGAGTGGGATTTAAACGCACATCTTCCTGAACGGGTGCTGCCAACTTTGCCACAGCTGTCACTGACTCAGCCATAATAAAAAAGCGAAGTACTGCGGGAGCTGGAAATCAGAAAGAAAAGCAGAAAATGCTGGAAACACTCAGCAGGTCAGGAAGCATCTGTGGAGAGAGAATCAGAGTTAACGTTCCATCAGCCCCAATATCCGCTCTCCTTCCCTGGCTCCTTCCTAGCTAGCGGAGGAAATGCAACACCTGCCCTTTCACCTCATCCTTTCGATCCAGCAGTGTTAATCTTCCGGCCTCAACACTGAGATCAACAACTTCAGATCATAACCACTGCTGCCATTTACTCGGAGAGTTGATGCTGGTGATGTTTCTGTTGTTGCCATTTACAGCTCCTCTGGACCCATGTTGTGTTTCTTTAATGTCTCATCACCACCTCCTTTTTCATTGCATCACCATCCCTTTTGAGATTTAATCTCATCTGCCTTCCATCCTATCACAGATCTTTCCGTTTGTGCTTTCTTCCCGCAGCCCCCACCCATGTTTTCCCAGGCTCTGTACATGCTTAGAAATTATTAAACAACTAAATCTAATGAAAAGTCATTGACGTGTAACATTAACTTTGTTTCTCTCTCCACAGATGCTGCCTCGCCTGCTGAGTGTTTCCATCATTTTCTGTTTTCATTTGTCATGTAATATATCTCGCTTAAAATATCTAGTGCTGAAACTGGGCTCTCGGGAAAGAAAATTTCCCATTCCCCCTAAAAATACTTTGCTTACTTGAATGAGCAGCGATGCTGATTGAAAGAGACAATGAAAGCCGAAAAAATAACGCGAAAGAGCAAGAAAAACTTGCATTTACGTAGCGCCTTGCACCACATCTGGCCGACTGGTGCGGTACAGCCAAGGAAGTGTAGTCACTGTTGTAATCAGGGGGAACGCGGCAGCCAATTTGCACACAGCAAACACTAGCAGCAATTTGAGAATAACCAGATCATATAATCGTACAATAGTACAGCACAGAAGGAGGCCATTCGGCCTGTCGAATGTGCGCTGCAACATATGCTGAGCAAGAGACTGCCCGTTTACTAACAGGAACGGCATCAGACCACCGATCAATATATCTTGGTGATCCATTTTGGTACAAAGAACGAGGAGAGGCAATATACACTAACGGGTACAATCCTAAAGGCGGGTGCATGAATAGAGTGACCTGGGGGTCCATGTACACAAATTGTTGAAGGTGACAGGGCCGGTTGAGAAAGGGGTTAAAAAAAGCATACAGAATCCTGGGCTTCATAAATAGAGGCACAGAGTACAAAAGCAAGGATCATAAGAACATAAGAACATAAGAAATAGGAGCAGGAATAGACCATTCGAGCCTTCGAGCCTACTCCGCCATTCAATAAGATAATGGCTAATCTGATCTTTTTCCACAATTCCACTTTCCTGCCTTTTCCCCATAACTCTTGACTCGCCTGTAGCTCAAATATCCATCTATCTTCACTTTGAATATAAACACTGACTCAGCCTCCACAGCTCTTTGGGGTAGAGAATTCCAAAGATTCACGACCCTCTGAGAGAAGAAATTCCTCCTTATCTCAATCTTAAATGGGCGACCCCTTATCCTGAAACTATGCCCCCTAGTTCTAGATTCCACCACAAGGGGGAAAATCCTCTCAGCATCTACCCTGTCTAGACCCCTCAGCATCTTACATGTTTCAATAAGATCCCCTCTCATTCTTCTATATACTAATGAGTATAGGCCCATCTGCTCAACCTTTCCTCATAAGACAAACCTTTCATTTCCGGAAGCAGCCTAGTGAACCTTCTCTGAACAGCCTCCAATGGAAGTAAATCCCTCCATAAATAAGGTATCCAAAACTATAGGCAGTACTCCAGGTGTTGCCTCACCAACGCCCTGCACAGTTGTAGCTAGACTTCCTGAATTTTATACTCATTCCCCCTAGCAATAAAGGCCTAAATTCCATTTGCCTTCTTAATTGTTTGCTGTACCTGCAGGGTATCCTTTTGTGTTTCATGTACGAGGACAGCAAGATCGTTGACGTATACTTGCCTTGGAGGCGGTGCAACGAAGGGTCACTAGATTGATTCCTGGGATGAGAGGGCTGTCCTATGATGATAAATTGTCCAGAATGGGCCTATACTCTCTGGAGTAGAAGGATTAGAGGTGATCTCATTGAAACATACAAGATTCTGAAGGGGATTGACAGGGTAGATGCTGAGAGGTCGTTTCCCCTGTTAGGATTGTCTAGTGCTAGGGCATATAGTCTCAGGATAACGGGTAGGCCATTTAAGAACGAGATGAGGAGGAATTTCTTCACTCAGAGGGTTGTGAATCTTTGGAATTATTTGTCCCAGAGGGCTGTGAATGCTGAATCTTTGAGAATATTCAAGGCTGAGATAGATACATTTTTGGACTCTAGGGGAATCAAGCGATATGGAGATCGGGCGGGAAAGTGGAGTTGAGGTCGATGATCAGTCATGATATTATTGAATGGTGGAGCAGGCTCGAGGGCCGTATGGCCTAGTCCTGCTCTTATTTCTTATGTTCTAATGTTCTTATGTTCTGTACTGCAGCATTATGAAGTCTCGCTCCATTTAAATAATATTTAGATTTTCCATTCTTCCTACCAAAGTGGATAACCTCACATTTTCCCACATTTTACTCCATCTGCCAAAATTTTGCCCACTCACTTAAACTATCTATATCTCTTTGCAGACTGGTTGTGTCCTCCTCACAACTTGCTTTCCCATCTATCTTTGTATCATTAGCAAATTTGGCTACAGTACACTCGGTCCGTTCATCCAAGTCATTAATATAGATTATAAATAGTTGAGGCCTCAGCACTAATCTCTGTGACACCCCACTAGTTACAGTTTGCCAAGCTGAAAATGACTCAATTACCCAACTCTCTGTTATCTGTTCGTTAGCCAATCCTCTCTCCATGCTAATATATTACCCCAACACCGTGAGCTCTTATCTTGTGCAGTAAACTTTTATATGCCACATTATCCATACCTTTTGGAAATTCAAATACACTACATCTACTGCTTTCCTTTGACCCACCCTGCTCGTTACATCCTCAAAGAAATTAATAAAGTTATCAAACACGATCTGCCTTTCATAAAACAATGTTGACTCTGCTTGATTGTATTATGATTTTCTAAACGCCCTGCTACTACTCCCTTATTAATGGATTCCAGCATTTTTCCAATGACAGATGTTAGGCTAAGCGGCCTATAGTTTGTTGCTTTCTGTTTCCCTCCTTTCTTGAATAGGGGAATTACATGTTATGATGAACCCTTATAAAACACTGATTCGGCCTCAACTGGAGTATTGTGTCCAACTCTGGGCGCCACAATTTAGGAAGGATGTGAAGGCTTGAGACAGTGTGCAGAAGAGATTTACAAGAATGGTTCCAGGGATGAGGGACTTCAGTTACTTGGGCAGACTGGAGAAGCAGGGGTTGTTCTCGTTAGAGCAGAGAATGTTGAGAGGAGACTTGATAGAATTGTTCAAAATCATGACGGGTATAGACAGAGCAGATAGAGAGAAATTATTCCCATTGGCGGAAGGATCCAGAACCAGAGGACACAGATTTAAGGTGATTGGCAAATGAACCAAAGGCGACAGGAGGAAAAACTTTTTTTTCCGCAGTTAATGATCTGGAATGCATTGCCTGACAGGGTGGTGGAGGCAGACTTAATCGTGGCTTTCAAAAGGGAAGTTGATAAGTACCTGAAGGATAAAAAAATAGGGCTGCGGGGAAAGGTCGGGGGAGTGGGACTAGCTGAAGTGCTCTTGCAGAGATCCAGCACGGGCTCGACGGGCCGAATTGCCTCCTTCTGTGCTGTAACCATTCCATGATTCTGTGATTCTATGATCTTATTATTTACCGCTTGGCCGCTAGGAATTGCCTGCTCAGGGCGCAGTGAGTAAAATCTGGCCAATAGGATTGCACACTCGCAGCACTACCCTCCTCGATTTCCATATACATTAACGGAAGACAAAGCGGATGTGCGTTCTGGAAAAGCTCGAATTGGTTTTATTGGCCGAGGTCCGGAATTAACTCGAACGTCTAGCTGTGTGTCTGGGTGAGCAGTCAGGCAGTCTGATTTGGTTTATGTAATGATAAGGCATGACCGAGAAATGGAACATCGCCAAAAAAGATGGTTGTTACTTAATTACAACACTGATCCGAATCCAAAGTTTTGAAAGCTACAATTGGGCTCTCTCGTATTGACCTTTGGAAGGGAAATACTTAGTGGGTGTAATTTTGACTGTGCGATAGCGTATGACGAGCGGTAGCGAAATAGCAGCCTGCTATACATCTCTTCCGAAGACTTAAATGTAAACAAAAAAATCCGGAGAGATGTAAAGCGGGTCGTCGACTCGCTAATACCCGTCTTACCCTCTCGTACAAAATGACAATTCCCCCTCAATATCCCTTCAATAAATGCTGATCCAGTCCCCTTGCTGGAAAATGCACCTCTATGAATGCTGGGCTCAACTCTGATGCCCACCACGGTCGAATGCCCGCAGATGTTTACAGAACTGGACTCACAAGGCAACAGCGTCCATCGTGGTGACATGGTGTGGATTTGTGCTATCTAAAGGGGCGCACACTGGAGCGACTGAGAAAATAATACCTTTTCGATACCTTAGCAGAATGTTTCATTTAGCTTAATGCAAACTGTTAGACAAGATCATGACACTGAACGTAAGGTGACCAATGCTCAGTTGATTTTAATCCAGAGCTGCTGAAGGATCCGCTTTTGATAATGTTAAAAACACCATTACAGCATTATAAGCACCTCGGAAATGTGTGAAAAGCTTATTGCATACACGGTAAAGGAATGGAATGCAATTTCTGAAACATAATTCAGTGCCAATAATAAGTAACATCATATCGTGGCATATATGATTCATCATAGAATCTTACAGCAGAGAAGGCGGTCATTCTGCCTATTCAGATCTTTGAAAGAGCTATCCAATCAGTCCCAATCCCCTGCTCTTTCCCCAGAGCCCTGCAATTTGCTCACTTCAAATACATAGCCAATTCTCTTTTGAATGTTACTATTGAATCTGCTTCCACCACCCGTTCTGGAAGTATTGTTCATCTGTATGGGGAAATGAACAAACGCGTCCATTGTCATAGCAAGGCATTCATGGGCTAATAATTGATTTCCATTATCTAACGTCTTTTCCAGTCACATGCAGGCGACCTTTGATCAAGGTGTGTCTGTATCTAATCTTAGACACGGTAAAGTGCGAACTTGAAACAGTGGAAACACAATCAGGAAGGCAGAGTATGGTAAGGGATAACAAAGACAAATAGGAAAATGATTAAAACTGACAGGTTTGAAGCCAGTCAAACTCGAAAATGATTTACGTGAAAATGAATGACGGTGATTCTGGCTTCTAGTTTCTTTGCTTGGTAGCAGTGAGATACAGAAAGTCTCGCAATGCTCGCTGCCTGATCGGTAAGGATATATTCTTTGTGCAGCTGTAGTCTCCAGAGATTTTGTATCCGAGTTGTGCCCCGCTGTTCAACCTTTGGAATGGGCTGAACCAGGGACGAGCGGTATTTATAGAATCAATAGGCCATTTGAGTCGGTCGCTGGTTTTAACATGACATCATCGGATTGGAACAGGACTAAGCTGCAGCTGTCAGTCGTGTTGAGGCATATGTCGCTGCTCGGCCCAGAGTTTTAGAGAATAGTTAAGCAAGTCGAGTAGGCATAATATCTAGCGAACGACTCTTTAAGGTACACACATGAGGTAATATAAATCATTTCTGTGCTCCCGCAATCGGGGTGAAATGACGCATTTTTCAATTATCCACCTCTGGTGACCGCTGAGTCCACAGTAACGCAAATTGAACGGCGCCTCTTTCCTTCATTTGTAGTCCCTTTAGTTAATCTCCTGACACTTGCCGAGTGTGGTATTTGATATCTTAGCAAAGATATCTTCCTCAAGTGGTTAGCTTTTAAATGTGAAGGTAGGCAACCAGAGTAAAAAGGCAATTGGACGGTGGGGGGAAGGGGACATTGCAGCAGAGTCCGCTCTGGTTGAACCTTACAATTTCCATGGAAATTTTCACAGGGAATAGTTTCAAGGCCGAAGTATCAAATTAACTCTGATGTTATAACGTTCACTGAGCTTTAGAAGTAGATGTTGTAATTTTTCAAAACAAGGTAGACTCGAAATGCAGTGCAGCACAGATTCAGCTGAACGATTCCGGGGCGAAGAGGGTTACATTTTGAGAAAAGTATGCACAGACTAGGTTTGTATACCCTCTCTTATGGAAGATTAAAGAGGTGATCTAATTGAGATTTTTAAGATGATTAAGGAGTTGATATCGTAGAATCATAGAATAATACAGCACAGAAGGAGGCGATTCGGCCCATCGTGCCCGTGCCTGCTCTCTGGTAGAATTATCCAATTAATTTGACTGCCCTGCTCTTTCCCCATAGCCCTATGATTTTTTCTCTCTGCAAATATGTATCCAATTCTTTTTTGAATGTTACTATTGAATCTGCTTCCAACACCAGTTCAGGCAGCGCATTCCAGATCACAACGCGCTCTGTAAAAATATGTTTCCTCCTGTCGCCCCTGGATCTTTTGCTAATTACCAGAAATCTGTGTCCTCTGGTTGCTGACTCTTCTGCCACTGGAAACAGTTTCTCCATATTAACTCTATCAAAAGCATTCATGATTTTAAACACCTCCATCAAACCTCTTAACCTTCTTTGCTCCAAGGAGAACAAACCCAGCTCCTCCAGTCTCTCCACATAACTAAAGTCCCTCATCCTGATAACATTTTAGCAAATCTCTTCTGCAACTTCTCCAAGGCCTTGCGATTCTTCCTAAAATTTGGTGCCCTGAATTGAACACAATAATGCATCTGAGGCCTAAGCAGCGTTTTCTAACTCTGTAGCATAACTTTCGTGCAATTGTACTCTACTCCTCTATTAATAAAGCCAAGGTTCCCATACGGGTTTTTAATAGCCGGATATAGACAGGTCAAGTGAGCGGACAATAAGGTGTCAGAAGTAGTATAATGTGGGTAAATGTGAGGTTATTCACATTGTTAGGAAGAATAGAAAAACAGAACATTTTTGGATGGTGAGAAACTATTCAATGGCACAGAGTCAAAGAGTCATAACGGCACAGAAGGAGGCCATTCGGCACATCGAGACCGTGCCGGATCTCTGTAGAGTAATCCAGTCAGTCCCATTCACCCGCTCTATCCCCGTAGCCCTGCACGTTTATTTCCCTCAAGTGCCTATCCAGTCCCCTCTTGAAAATATTGAATGTCTCCGCTTCCACCATGTCCGTCAGCAGCGAGTTCCAGGTCCTCACCACTCGCGACGTAAAAAAGTTTTTACTCACAAACCCCCTGTATCTCTTGCCCAAAACCTTAAATCGGTGTCCCCTAGTCCTTGTACCATCAACGAGTGGGAACAGACTTTCGCTGTCTAGCCTTTTCAAAGCCGTAATAATCTTGTACACTTCTATCAAATCACCCCTCAATTTCCTTTGCTCTAATGAAAATAAATCCTGCTTCTCCAACCTGTACTTATAGCTACAAACCCCCATCCCCAGAACCATTCTTGTAAGTCCCATCTGCACCTCCCCAAGTGCCTTAACATACAGAGAAAGTTAGGTGACCCCGTACAGGAAACACAGAGAGTTAGCAGGCAGATACAGCAAGGATTTAGGAAGTCAAATGGGATGTTGGCCTTTAATGCAAGGGGGTTGGAGTATAAGAGTAAGGAAGTTTTGCTACAATTGTACAAAGCTTTCATGAGACCACACCTGGAGTACTGTGCACAGTTTGGATCTCCTTATCTGAGGAAGGATATACTTGCCGTAGAGACGGTACAACGAAGGTTCAGTAGATTGAATCTTGGGATGAGAGGTATGCCCTATGAGGCGAGATTGAGTAGATTGGGCCTATATTCTCTGGAGTTTAGAAGAATGAGGGGATCTCACTAAAACATATTGGATTCTGAGGGGGATTGAAAGGGTAGATGCTGAGAGCTTGTTTCACCTGGATGGAGACTCTAGAACTAGGGGGCATATTCACAGACTAAGGGTTCGGACATTTAAGACTGAGATGAGAAGTAATTTCTTCACACGGTGTGTTCAGAATCTTTTGAATTCTCTGCCCCAGAGGGAGTTGGATGCTGAATCTTACAATCAATGCAGATATAGATAGATATTTGGACTCTAGGGGAATCAAAGGATATGGAGCTCGGGCGGGAAAGTGGAGTTGAAGTCGATGATCAGCCATGGTCTTATCGAATGGGGGAGCAAGCTCGAGGGGCCGTATGGACAACTCCTGCTCCTAATTCTTTTGTTCTTATGAATAATGGAGTAGGAGTTCGCCTTTACCGCTTGCGACTTAAACATCAATTCGATGGAATGCTTAGCGAAAATATCTGGGGGAAGATTCTGGCGCCCCTTCCAGAACAAGCCTGAATTTCCTTCCATTAAATTTAAGTGAAAGGGAGTTCAGTCGGACTCGGTTACCACCATATGATCCTGCCCACCAAATTGTCCTCTCTGCACTCCGCCCAGGGGATGGTTCATAAGATTAATCATACTGCTGATCTGCAATCTTCGGTATATTTACATTGATTATACACTGTTGCTCTGATTTATTTATCTCCCGAATATTGAATGTTTATGTAGCGAGTGCACAATGAAATATATTTCTTGTCCTGAAGAACTGGGCAACACCTAATTGGTGGACTGAAAAACAAGGAGCGGAATTATAGAAATGTACTTTATTTTTATTCATTCGTGGGATGTGGAAATCGATGTCAAGGCAAGCATTTATTACCCATCCCTAATTGCCATTGAGAGGGTGGGGATGAATACAACTGAGCTTCTTGCTAGGCCATTTCAGAGGGCAGTTAAGAGTCAGCCACGTTGCTGTAGGTCTGGAATCACATATAAGCCAGACCAGGTAAGGACAGCAGATTTCCTTCCCTAAAGGACACTAGTGAACCAGATGGGTTTTTACGACAATCCGGTAGTTTCATGGACAACATTACTGATACTACTTTTATTTTCCAGATTTATTTCGTCAATTGAATGCCACAATTGGCGTGTGGGATTATGAACTCATGTCTCTCGATTAATTGGACCAGGCCTCCGGATTATTAGTCCAGTAACATAATCACTATTCTACCGTAACCCTAATTCGCCAAGTGGTTATGATATTTTAAGGTGAGAGTATTCTTGTACGCTTCATTATTTTACTTCTCACAAGTCATATGCCATAGAACTGATCTACTGCAAAGACAAAGGGCAACATTCTGAATGTTGCCCTATATTTTGTGCTGACAGATAACGTAAGGCATGGATTATGAGCATGAATTGCACCGTATCAGTGCTTGCAACATATCACTATATATACCATATCGCTAGCGCCAAAGACCAATTTTACACCCTATGTTTTAACATGGATTCTCGTCTGGCTACCTACGATTGGTACGGAGTAAAATACACTTATAATACGGCACCATGTTTCTTTGTTTAATAAAGCAAAATAAAATTGACATTTTAAATTTAAAAAGACACCGTAATATAGAAACATAGAAGATAGGAGCAGAAGTAGGCCATTCGGCCCCTCGAGCCTGCTCCGCCATTCGATGAGATCATGGCTGATCAGCCAAACTCAGTACCCTGTACCTGTCTTCTCCCCATATCCCTTGATACCTTTAGATTTAAGAAATATATCTAACTCATTCTTGAATATATTTAATGACTTGGCCTCAACTACCTTCTGTGGTAGAGAATTCCACAGGTTCACCACTCTCTGGGTGAAGAAATTCTTCCTCATTTCTGTCCTAAATGGCTTATCCCTTATCCTTAGATTATGACCCCTGTTTCTGGACGCTCCGACCATCGGGAACATTCTTCCTGCATCCAGTCTGTCCAGAATTGTCAGAATTTTATATGTTTCGATGAGATCCCCTCTCATTCTTCTATACTCCAGCGAGTATAAGCCCAATCGACGCAATCTCTCCTCATATGTCATTACTGCCATCCCAGGTATGAGCCTTGTGAATCTTCGCTGAACTCCTTCCATGGCAAGAACATCCATCCTCAGATAAGGCGACCAAAACTGCACACAGTACTCAAGGTGTGGTCTCAAAAAGCCCCTGTACAACTGCAGCAGGACATCCCTGTTCCTATACTCAAACCCTTTCGCTATGAAGGCCAACATACCAATGCCTTCTTCACCGCCTGCTGCACCTGCATGCTTACCTTCAGCGACTGGTGCACAAGGACACCCAGGTCTCGTTGCACTTTCCCTTCTCCCAATCTATTGCCATTCAGATAATAGTGTGCCTTTCTGTTTTTGACACCAAAGTGGATAACCTCGCATTTATCCACGTTATATTGCATCTGCCACGCTTCTACCCACTCACCCAACCTGTCCAAATCATCCTGGAGTTTCTCGGTATCCTCCTCGCAACACACACTGCCACCCAGCTTTGTGTCATCTGCAAACTTGGATATATTACATTTAGTTCCCTGATCTAGATCATTAATGTATATTGTGAATAACTGGGGTCCATGGACCGATCCCTGCTTGCCACTCGGAAAAAGAGCCATTAATTCCTACTCTTTGCTTTCTGTCCGCCAACCAGTTCTCTATCCAAGTCAATACCTTGCCCCTAATCCCATGTGCCTTAACTTTACACGCTAATCTCTTATGCGTGACCTTATCGAAAGCCTTTTGAAAGTCCAAATACACCACATCTACTGGTTCTCCCTTATCTATTTTCCCTGGTACATCCTCAAAAAATTCCAGTAGATTAGTAAAGCACGATTTACCTTTCGTATATCCATGTTGACTTTGTCCGATCCTGTCACTGTTTTTCAAGAGCTCAGCTATTACAATCTTTATAATGGACTCTAGCATTTTCCCCACTACCAATGTCAGGCTTACCGGTCTGTAATTCCCCACTTTCTCTCTACGTATGCAACCTGATAACGTTAAACAAAAATGCTGATAATAAATAATATTAATGATTTTATTATTGTTGTTTTTGTTATTATTTTGAATCTACCACAGCAAAAAGTTATTTGGTTATTGTCAGGGATTGACTTCTCTCAAATTATGCTGATCGGAACTTTTTCTGAAATTATTCCATAATGAGCCGGGGAAATAAGAATACAAAAGCAATGTACTGTGGATGTTGGAAATCTGAACAAAAAACAGAAAATGCTGGAAATACTCAGGTCAGGCAGCATCTGTGGAGAGAGAAACAGAGTTTACTTTTCAGATCGATTACCTTTTTCTTACAGGAAGCGGGATGGAAGGAAGTGTTTTCCAGGTAGCTGTGGGAGTCAATGGGCTTATAATGGATGTTTGTCGATAGCGTATCCCCATAAATGGAGAGAGAGAAGTCGAGGAAGGGAAGGGAAGAGTGGGAGATGGACCATGTGAATGTGAGGGACGGGTGGAAATTGGAAGCAAAATGAATTACATTTTCTAGTTCAGGGCGAGAGCAGGAAACAACACCGATACAGTCATCAATGTACCGCAAAAAGAGCTGAGGGAGGGGACATGAGTAGGACTGGAACAAACAATGTTCCACATATCCCACGAAAAGGCAGACATAGATAGGACCCATGCAGGTTCCCATAGCAACACCTTAAGAATGTTTGGAAGACTGTATATCCTTGTTTTTTTCTCTTACCAGGAAATTAACTTGATTCGAAACATTCGCCTACAGCTCCTGCAGGAAGAGAAAATGATTTACCTATGAACAGGACAATTAAACATTCAATTCTGAGGTTTTGAAGGTGGTATCATGAGGCACAGCTTAATTTTGTAATGGGAACGCAGTGATCCCCTCATGTGATGGACTGAATCCACAGGGAGAGGGAGGAATGATAAGATCAAACAATATCCAGACTGTGCTTCCAGCCGCATCAATTCCATCTTAACAAGGAACGGCGAATAGACATCAAATCAAAGGTCAGTAGGGTGCAAAACGATGACGAGTATGGAAACAGCCAAAAACATGGACTCTACAATCTACACCGCTGAAGTCAGCAATAGACAACCGGAGCAAGCTGTCACCAGAAGTGATGGAAACTGCAGTTGCTTAAGAACAGTGTTAAATTACATATGTTGCAAATATCAGCATATGACCTTAAAAGAAAACCAGACACTTGTAGCAGTGGAATCCGTCACGGGCCTGTTCTCACTCACAAATCCTGGAGCTGCTCCATCAAACGATGCAATCTCTCATCATCTCGGAGCAACGTTGATCCCAGGGGCAGCCTCAGCAGATAGCCCGGATGTATTAAGTTTGAAGTGCTCCAGAGCTGAGGATGCCGATCAGGATCAAACCAAGCCAACTCCGGAAGTAAAGAGAAACACAGGTACATGTTGTGACACTTTATGGCCCGGATCTAATGGGGCCTATGACTACGAACGCAGAGCGTACGCGGTCGTAGGTGCCCCGTAAGTTCCGGGTTTCCGCGTGCGCTATGCATGCAAGCAAACCCAAAACTTGCGACCTGTCAAGTTTCAGCTGGACAGATCATCCACATGCGCAGGAAGTGGTCTTTTGCTGGCAGCGAGTTGGGCTATTTGCCCGACTACTGCCCAGCGAATGTCCACGAAACACTTATGCCTGGTAAAAGTAGGCGTAGGCCCTACCTTTACAAGCGTAAGGGTGAAAATATTTTTAAAAATCATTTAAACCTTCAAAAATCTTTAAAATTAGGTGAGGTTATTTTTGGCCCCTTTAAAAATGTTTAAGTTTATATTTCAAAAAATTACATTGCTGTTTTAAATGTTTAATTGAATTGTATCTTTATTAAATTTAAGCAAGTGTTTTTTTATTTTTATTTAGGTTGTGCGAAAGTGTGTTTTTATTTAATTCCTAATATGCTTATGCGGATTCCATGCGTAAATGGAAACCCCAGAGCATAATGGGAATCTTTTTTGTGATTGGTTGGACTGGCCCACGTGATCCCAGGGACGCTTGCGAACCGCGTGCGCTCCTGGGATGCATGGGCCTTTACGCAGGCGTACGCCTGCAGGCCCAGGACTGCAAGAGTTGGAAGATATGGAAGGACCAGGTAGGTGCGTACTTTTCTTGCGGATCGGAGGTATTCGCCCGCGGGAAGCCTCCGACCGCAATTTTAGGTCCATTATATTTTATAATAGAAGGTTTGGTCCTTCCCAACCATTTATCTAATGAATATGCCTCCCTACAAGGAAACGCGTTATGTCAATCATCATTTTATGGACTTTGGTGTCAGAATTCTTCTGGAGCTAATTATTTCCTCCAGCAACTTTGATTTGCAACTCTCTGAGGCTGAAATTGGTCTTGGACTGCAACGCAAAACGGGCGATACCTAATCGGCAGCCCACTTTTCAGGCTGCCGGATTTTGTTTACTGTTGACTTCAATGGCAAAGATAATTGAGAGCCAACAGGCTGCCGATTCGCTATCGCACGTTTTGTACTACCACCCACGAATAATTCAGCCCCCATAATCCTTTATCCATGTCATTAATATATCTGGTGAAAAGCTGACGTCCCATTAAAGATCCCTGGTGAACTCCACTTGTCACATCCCGCCAAACAATAACGTTCCATTTCCCCCGAGTCTTTCTCTCCTAACGCCCAGACCCCCGCCACCCTTTCAGGCAGTGAGTTCCAGACCCCCGCCAACCTTTCAGGCAGTGACTTCCAGACCCCCGCCACCCTATCAGGCAGTGAGTTCCAGACCCCCGCCACCCTTTCAGGCAGTGAGTTCCACACCCCCGCCACCCTATCAGGCAGTGAGTTCCAGACCCCCGCCACCCTTTCATGCAGTGAGTTCCAGACCCCCGCCACCCTATCAGGCAGTGAGTTCCAGACCCCCGCCACCCTTTCAGGCAGTGAGTTCCAGACCCCCGCCACCCTATCAGGCAGTGAGTTCCAGACCCCCGCCACCCTCTGGCTGAAAAAAAGTTCTCCTCAATTCCCTCTAATCCTTCTGCCAATTACTTCAAATCTATGCCCCCTCGTTATTGACCGCTCTGCTTTGGGAAATAGGTCCTTCCTATCGAATCTATCTCGGCCCCTCATAATTTAATACACTTCAATTTAGTCTCCCATCTGCCGCCTCTGTTCTAAAGAAAACAAACCCGCCTATCCAGTCTTTCCTCATAGCTAACATTCTCCATTCCTGGCAATATCCTCGTAAATTATCTCTGCACCCTCTCCAGTGAACTCACATCTTTCCTGTAATGTGGTGACCAGAAATGCACGAAGTATTCTAGCTGTGGTGTAACCAGTGTTTCATACAGTTCAAGAATAACCTCTCTGCTCTTATATTCTTTGCCTCGGCTAATAAAGTAAAGTATCCGGTATGCCTTCTTAACCGCCTTATCTACCTGTCCAGGTACCTTTAGGGAGCTGTGGATATGCACTCCAAGGTTATTCAGTTCCTCTACATTTCTCAGTATCCTACCTTTTATGTGTATTCCCTTGCATAGTTAGCCCTCCCCAAATGCATTAGCTCACACTTCTCCGGACTGAATTCCATTTGCAACTTTCTGCCCACCTGACCAGTCCATTGATATCTTCCTGCAGTCTCCCGCTTTCCTCCTCACTATGAAACACACGGCCAATTTTTGCAACATCTGCAAACTTCTTAATCATGCTCCCTACAGTAAAGAAAGTAAAGAAACAACAATTCATAGTTTATATTATTTGATGATATGTAATTCAATATTTAACCAGTCATCGCCGCCTCCAGTGATGCTAGCCAATATTTAAACTTGCACACCCATTGTATACATCTGAATGAAAGAAATACACACAAATGAAAGTGAAGGCTATTTTACAATTCATAATTTGGGGCTTATTTTTAAGCTATGATTGTTTAACAAAATGTTTGATAACCATGCTAGTAATTGCAAGTGAACGTTTGACTTGCCAAGATATCACTTTTGAAATAAATATGACTGACATATTTGTTTAATAAACTCCATCATCGTGAAACATTTAATTAAAGATCAGATATCATTTCCTTTAGATGCCAACCACCCATTGCCATCAGTCCAGATTACTCTGGCCGGTGAAGAACCGGATCATCTAAAGGGTAAGTAGGATTTCCCAGCAATAGCGTAACAGTTACCCAATTCGCAATGTTTAAAAAGAAAACTGTTCCAATGTAAGAATTTTAAAAGTGTCTGTAAAATTAACAAACGAGAGAAATTATAGCATCTAAGTCGATTCAATTCTGTAGGCTGAAAGAAAGATTGCAAACATCATATAAAAATCAGCAGAAATTGCAATAGAGGCATAAATACTGTGGCAACAAGAGCAGGTCAGAGCTAAGGTATTCTGAGGCGAGTATCTCACCTCCTGACTCCCCAAAACCTTTCCAACATCTACAAGGCACAAGTAAGGAGTGTGATGGAACACTCTCCACTTGTCTTGATGAGTGCAACTCCAACAGCACTCAAGAAGCTCGACACCATCCAGGACAAAGCAGCCCGCTTAATTGGCACCCCATCCACCACATTAACCATTCACTCCCTCCACCACCAGCGTACCGTGGCTGCAGTGTGTACCAGCTACAAGATGCACTGCAGCAACTCGCCAAGGCTTCTTCGGCAGCACCTCCCAAACCCGCGACCTCTTCCACCTAGAAGGACAAGGGCAGCAGGCGCATGGGAACACCACCACCTCCAAGTTCACCTCCAAATCACACACCATCCTGACTTAGAAGTATATCGCAGATCCTTCATCGTCGCTGGGTCAAAATCCTGGAACTCCCTCCCTAACAGCATTGTGGGAGTACCTTCACCACACAGACTGCAGCGGCTCAAGAAGGCGGCCCACCACCACCTTCTCAATGGCAATTAGGGATGGGCCAGCGACGCCCACATCCCATAAAAAAACGAATAATTTGTTTTTTTAATTTTAAGCGTCTGGTGAGGCGCTCATTTAGATATTGTTCAATATTCATTTTATATTCCAATTTCTACAATGTTACTTATTAAACTTCTCAAAGATGTAAAATCAAAGCTAAAAATTAATGCAGGGAGAGAGAAACGATTACAACAATGATCTAAACGTTTTCTTTTAAGTTTTACATTTAGACTTGGAACAGCGGCATAAAAAACCGCCTCGCTTTCAGAATGAGCGCCCGGAAATTCATTCCACTTTTGAGAATGACAACAGAATAGAGGGACTTTCTGGCCTGGAGAAAAAAGAATATTTCAGCAATTATTTTGGAAATGAAAAAAATGCGGCCGAAGCGTTTCGGCACGTGGAGCAGAATGCTATCTTGTACAGCCTGTGTGCAAATCCCTCCAACTGCGCAATCGTCTGCGCATCTTTGGCACCATTCTTTACGCACCAACCTGGACGTGTGGCAAAACTTCCGGTGACCATCACCCACCTGCTTTCAAATTACCTTGGCAACGCGTTAAAAACTCATTCCGGGCAAATCAAAGACCCACGTCAGTTACTGCTGAAAATGGGTGAACTGGCCTACGAGGGAATCTGTAATGAGAGCTCCGTGTTCGATGACTGCGTCTGTCGCCAGAAATTCCGGAAATCAGAATTGCGGTCCTCGTTTCTGGCGGAAATCCTGGAGCAGGATGATTCTGCTGCCCGAGTTACACACAAATTCCTCCATCCGCCAGTTCAACATTTCATAGCCGCGGTTGGACAGTTTCTGACCACAGACCCCGAAGATCTCATCAGAGTCCTAGAAAAACATTACAGGAAGGCAGAACGCCAGTCCGTGACATTTCTACGCTTTCTGTTCGGTCTTTGCTCACCGATTTCAGCTCATTTGCTTGAGGAATTCTCGGGTCCGTTTCCGGGCGAGACCACTCGCCGATTAATTTGGTTCCTCGAATCGCGGGTCAAATTAGATCTTCAAAATATGAACAGTGAACAGAGCAAAACAGACCTCCTGAACACTTTATACCACCTGTATGAATATCAGAATGAAGAACCAGCCCGGATCGCGGTCGGCTCTGTAAACCGACTTGCATTCGGAGGATGGAGCCCTCTAAAATTGAGCCCCATGGATTGTGCTGCGGTCGCGGTGGGTTTAGAATTATGCGGCACGGTTCTGGAGCTCAATCTCAACAGGTGTTATATTGAAGATGGAGGATTGCGTCTCTTAACAGCTGTGCTGCATAAGTGTAAAGTTCTGAGGTATGGTCACCTGTTGTTAAGTAATATATATAGCTATATATTTAATATGGTAGGCGTCACTCCTTGTTACAGATTTTACCAAGAGAGTTATTCCTGCAAGAAATGTTTTGAGATGGGGAGTTGTTGGGACAGAGACCATTGGGCCTGTTAAGCGAATCTGGCTCAACACTAGAAGCAGATGAAGACACGGGGCTATAGACAGAAAAATAAAGACTTGCATTTATATAGCGCCTTTTACGATCACCGGACGTCTCAAATCACTTTACAGCCAAATAAGTACTTTTAGAGTATAGTCACTGTTGTAATGTAGGAAACGGGGCAGCCAATTTGCGCACAGCAAGCTCCCACAAACAGGAATGAGATAATTACCAGATAATCTGTTTTTTTGTAATGTTGGTTGAGGGATTAATAGGAGAGAGAACGAGGCAATGGATTTAGCTTTTGGATTATTTTACCAACGAGCTGACACAAACAAGATGGGACAAATAGCGTTACTCTGGGGTGGAAATCTCTACGAGCCCATGTTCTGTGCAAAACATTTTCAAAGTGCAAGATGCTCCTGAACTGCAATCTGAATAGAACAAGCACGTTCTAATTTCCGAAGGGATCAATTAAGATATGCCAGTGGTAGTCATAGGAATGCTGATTTTTATAAGCAAGAAAAGTTCACTAGGCAAAGAAGTAAGTCGGCACTTCATTGGTCTCCAGCCACACTTGCCTTCCTTCTCACGGTGGCCGTTAATTACCAGAAACAAATTAGGTGCATAATTTAATTCATTTATATGGTCCGCTTCACAGATATTCCATTAGAATGTTGTCAGAGCTGTAGTGCGTTCTGTTTGAAAAAATGTTATACTCAACATTCGTTCTAACTCCAAACTTCCTCCTGCTTCAAAGGTGCTGCTTTCTGCTTCAGGCTTTCGCCAGAGTGAATAATTTGCTGATGTCACTTTCGTCGATTTGTTCATTTTCCTGGTGTACTGCAAATAATCCACACCAAGTCAAAATGATCGACTCCTCTTCCACACAAAACACTCATACAGGAAATTGCATTTTTTTCTTTAAATTGGAGTAATAACTGCATCGATTGCTATTTGAATGATAGAGTTCGATTATCGCCACCTTACAGGCAGTTTTGTACAATGTAGGGCAGTCTACAACTAATCAGGTTATGATTTGCAAAATTTCTCCGAAATCATGTTTAGCAAAGGCAATCGTAAATAATCCTGCTTTGGATCTCTATGTGGCCAGGGTTGAGATTAAAACCCAAATCACAATGTTCTAGTCATCTACTGAGTACTTATTCTGAAGTTGGATTTTCTTTTGTTTATTAAGGAAGAAACAAATCATTAATGATTTACGGTGGGATTTAATTAATTAACAGTCTCTTTCTAGGCTAAACGAGAACAAATTGAGCGATTCGGCATCTGAAGGATTTTTCGCTGCATTGAGTAGACCGGACTGCAAAATACAGACGCTGGAGTAAGGAGAACACTTTGTAACTTGCTTAAAAGAGCTTTTTTCCCGAGCATTTATCAGTTTGCTTAATTAGTTTGCGTCACTTGGCAACTCTCTCGCCTCTCATCCAAAAGACACTGGAATAGTCCGAAGCTGCAGCACTCCCTCAATACTGCACTGCAGTGTCAGCCGAGATTATGGTCTCAAGTCTCGGGAGTGGGACTTGAATCCACAACATTTTGACTTGGAGAAAAAAAGAAAGACTTGCATCTATGCAGAGGATTTCACGATATCCGGACATCCAAAAGCGCTTTACAGCCAATGAAGTACTTGTTTTGAAGTGTAGTCACTTGTAATGTAGGAAACGCGGCAGCCAATCTCACACAAACAGCAATGTGATAATAACCAGATAATCTGTGTTTAGTGATGTTGATTGAGGGCTGTATATTGGCTCGGACATCGGGGACAGCTCCCTTGGCTCCTCTTCCAAATAGTGTCATGGGATATTTTACGTCGATCTGAGAGGGCAGACGAGGCCTCGGTTTAACGTCTCACCTGCAAAACGGCACCTCCGACAGTGCAGCACTCCCTCAGTTCTGCACTGGAGTGTCAGCCTAAATTTTCGTGCGCAATTCTCGGGAGTGGTACTATGAACCCACAAATTTCTGAGCTAGAGGCGAGAGAGCTACTAACTGAGCCAAGGCTGATCGTTCGTGGAGGTCGGAGGATGTGAAACGGGCTCTATCAATGCACGTTTGTTTATTTTTTACAAGTTACCATTGTATGTTTTGAGGTGTGTCTTGGAACAAAAAGTTGTATCTCTGTGACCGATGCAGGTTGTGGGATAACCAACTTACCGATGTTTGCGCTGAACACCTCGCCTCTGCTCTAAGTATAAACCGGACACTCGAAGTATTGGTCTTGAGCCACAACAGTCTGGGCGATTCTGGAGCCAAACGACTGTGTGCCGCACTGAGGGATCCCGACTGCAAAATCACAATATTGAGGCAGGAGAAACACACTGAATCCGTCAAAGTATCGGTTGATAATGATTGTATAATGACATAGAGTTAATACATTTGAAATTATTATAAAGAGCACTATCACATAATTTATGTGCACAGAATAGTAATCCCTGAAGTTAAACTTTGACTCTCTCACATGTATAGATTGGATTACAATGGCCTCACAGACGCATGCGCAGAAGACCTTGCCTCTTCTGTCGGTGCAAATTGGTCCTTGATGGGGTTGGACTTGGACAGAAATTGTTTCAGGGATAAATCCATTGCCACCTTCACGCGCCTCATAAAAACCTGCTCAGGACTGAAGTGGATCAGGTGAGTGAGCCACTAGTTTCCCTTCATTTTTCCGCGCCTTGTTTATTTGTAAACTGGTATCATACTGACGAAATATCCATCCCGCAATGCTATAACTGTGCTTTACAATACTCACAGACAATTAATTGAAGGGCGTCCCACGCGTAGGTTTATTAATAAGTCCGTGCTATTAATGCATTATTGTACCGTTTATAACACGATTTCACTGTTTTGATATTATTTATATTAATTGCTGAATGCTCTTTCAGGTTGGTTGGCAACAACTTCACCGTATTTGGAAAAAAACAACTGAGGTCATTGCAAGTATCCAGAGCTGGACTGGAAGTGTGGGTGTGACTTTGGTACAAACTGCAAGTACAGTATCCGCAGGGACAATAAAAGTATTGATAACCGTTTCTGTAAACTAACTGTAATATATGTAAATGTTTTATGTAAATCTGTACATTCATCCAATCTCAGTGCTCTGTTGTAATTATATTTCCACTAAATGCACGTTTGTGTAATGATTGTACTGTTCCATATTGCCCCCTAAACTGATGTGAATCAAAAGTAGGAATTAAAAATAGTCAGCGGTCTGATTCTTAAATATGAACTAATATATTTTCATATAATCACTGACTCCATGGATGTTCACAGATTTACAGTAGCACTAATTAAAATGTTTGCAATATTACTTTGCACCATAAACACGAAGATACAGTACATGAAAATTGCAGCGAATCAATCTATAGCCGAGCATGTTGATTCGTAATGGAAAAGATGGGATAAACTGTCGAGAAAAAATGAAGTACTAACTGAATCCTTGACACAAGTGAGTGCTCATACTGCAATCAAAAAAAGCATTATGATCACAAAACAGCCCCCATATATCTGATATCAAATTAGAGATCACATAAGTACCTAAGAAATAGGAGCAGGAGTAGGCCATTCGGCCCTTCGAGCCTGCTCCGACATTCAATAAGATCATGGCTGATCTTCTACGTCATCTCCACTTTCGTGCACTATCTCCATATTCATTGATTCCCTTAATATTCAAAAATCTGTCGATCTCTGTCTTTAATATACCCAACGACTGAGCCTCCACAGCACGCTGGGGTACAGAATTCCAAAGATTCACCACCCTCTGAATGAAGACATTTCTCCTCATCTCAGTCCTAAATGGCCGACCCCTTATTCTGAGTCTGTGACCCCTGGTTCTAGACTCCTCGGCCAGGGGAAACATCCTCCTTGCATGTACCGGCTCAAGCCCTGTAAGAATTTGGTTTGTTTCGATGAGATCACCTCGCATTCTTCCAAACTCCGGAGAATATAGGCCTAGTCTACTCAAACTCTCATCATAGGACAATGCCCCAAACCCAGGAACCAGTCTGGTGAAATTTGCTGCACTCCCTCTATGGCAACAATAACCTTCTTTTATCAAAAAGGAGGGCCCCACATTCTGAACACAAGTCAGAGTAAATATTCTAATCGCCAATCACAGTCCAAATTCTGATCACAAATCACAGTCCACATTTGATCACAGATCACAGCCCACATTCAGATCTCAAATCTTAACCCAAATTCTGATCACAAATCACAGCCCACATTCTGATCACAGATAAAAGTTTACATTCTGAACAAAGATCACAGTTCACATTCTGATCACAATCATTGCCCTCATTCTGATAACAAATCACAGCAAACATTCTGAACACAAATCATAGCCCATATTCTCATCACTTATAAGAGCCCGCACCCTGACCAGAAATAAGATTCTACATTCTGATCCCAATCACTGTACACATTCTAATCACAAATCAAAGCATATAATCTGATCACATATCAGAGCTCACATTTTCATCGCGAATCACAATCTACGTTCTGATCACAAATCATATCCCACATTCTGATCGCAAATCACATCCAAAATTGTAATCACATATCAATGTCAACATTCGGATCACAAATCACAGTTAACAATCTGATCACCAAGGACAGTCCACATTCTGGTCATAAATCACAGCCCACGTTTTAATCATAGATCACAGCACATATTGTGATCACAAATCACAGAGCACATTCTGATCACAAATCACAGCACATATTGTGATCACAAATCACAGATCGCATTCAGATTACTAACCACAGTCCACATTCTAATCAAAAATCATAACCCACATTGTGATCACAAATAACAGCCCGCATTGTGATCACAGATCATAGTCCACATTCTGATAAAAAATCAGAGTCCACATTCAGATGACAAATCTAAATCCAAATTCTGATCACAAATCACAGCCCACATTCTGGACTCAAATCACAGCCAACATTTTTATCACAGATCACAGTCCACATTCTGATCACAAATCGCATCCCAAATTCTGATCACAAATCATAGTCCACTTTCTCATTACAAATCACAATCCGCATTCTGAACACAAATTACAGTCCACACTCTGATCACAAACGACAGTTCACATTCTGATCACAAATCACAGCCCACAAACTGGACACAAACCTTAGCCCACATCTTGACCACAGATCACAGTCCACATTCTGAACACAAATCACAGCACACGTTCTGAACACAAATCACAGTCCACATTCTGAACACAAATCACAGCACACATTCTGAACACAAATCACAGCACATATTCTGATAACAAATCACAGTCCACATTCTGATCACAAGTCACAGTGCACATCCTGATCGCAAATCACAGCCCACATTCTGATCTCAAATTACAGTTCACATACTAAACACAAATCACAGTCTACATTCTGATCTCAAATCATAGCCAACATTCTGACCTCAAATGACATCCCAAATTCGGACCACAAATCAGACTACACTGAGATTACAAATCACATCCAAAATTCTGATCAAAAATCACAGCCCGCATTCTGATCACAAATCAACTCCACATTATGATCACATACCACAATCAACATTCTGATCACAAATCACAGCAAACATTCTAATCACAAATCATAGCCCATATTCTCATCACTATTTAGAGCCCACACTCTGACCAGAAATATGATTCTACATTCTGATCCCAATCACTGTACACATTCTAATCACAAATCAAAGCATATAAGCTGATCATATATCAGAGCCCACATTTTCATCGCGAATGACAATCTACGTTCTGATCACAAATCATATCCCACATTCTGATCACAAATCAAAGCATATAATCTGATCACATATTAGACCCCACATTTTCATCGCGAATGACAATCTACGTTCTGATCACAAATCATATCCAAAATTCTAATCATAAATCAGTGTCAACATTCTGATCACAAATCACAGCTCACATTCTGATCACAAATCGCAGTCCACATCCTGATCACAAATGACAGCCCACTTTCTGATCATAAATAACAGCTCATATTCTAACAACAAACCGGAGTCTAAATTGAGATTACAAATCTCATCCCACATTTTGATCACAAATCACTGATCACAATCTGATAACTAACCACAGTCGACTTTCAGATCATAAATCATAGCCCACATCTGATCACAACTCATAGTCCACATTCTGATCATATATCACAGTCCACATTCTGATCACAAACTATAGCACAAATCTGATCACAAATCACAGTCCACATTCTGATCTCCAATCATAGCCAACATTCTGACCCCAAATCAGACTATACATTGAGATTATAAAACACATCCAACATTCTGATCAAAAATCACAGTCCACATTCTGATCACAAACCATAGCCCACATCTGATCACAAATCATAGTTCACATTCTGATCACAGATCACAGTTCACATTCTGATCAGAAATCACAGTCCACATTCTGAACACAAATTACAGCACATATTCTGATCATAAATCACAGTCCACATTCTGATTGCAAATCACAACCCAAATTCTTATCACAATTCATAGTCCACTTTCTGATCACATTCCACATTCTGATCACAAATCACAGTCCACATTCTGATCACAAATCACAAGCCAAATTCTTATCACAAATCATAGTCCTCTTTCTGATCACAATCCATATTCTGATCACAAATCACAGCCCACATTCTGATCACAAATCACTGTCCACGTTCTGATCAAACATCACAGCCCACATTCTGATCACACATCACAGTCCACGTTCTGATCACAAACGACAATTCACATTCTGTTCAAAAATCACAGCCTACATTCTGGAGACAATTCACAGCCCACATTTTGACCACAGATCACAGTCCACATTCTGATCACAAATCGGAACCCAAATTCTGATCACAAATCACTGTCCACTTTCTGATCACAATTCACAGTCAACGTTCTGATCACAAAACACAGTCCGTATACAAATATATAATCACAGTCCACATTCAGATCTCAAATCATAGCCAATATTCTGACCACAAATCACAGCCGGCATTCTGATCACAAATTACACTCCACATTCTGATCAAATATCACAGTCCACATTCTGAACACAATTTACATCAAATATTCTGATTACAAATCACAGTCCACATTCTGAACCCAAATCATAGCCAACATTCTGACCACAAATCACGTCCCACATTCTGACCACAAATCAGAATATACATTGAGATTACAAAGCACATCAATCATTCTGATCACAAATCACAGCCGGCATTCTGATCACAAATCACACTCCACATTCTGATCAAATATCACAGTCCACATTCTGAACACAATTCACATCAAATATTCTGATTACAAATCACAGTCCACATTCTGAACCCAAATCATAGCCAACATTCTGACCACAAATCACGTCCCACATTCTGACCACAAATCACATCCAACATTCTGATCACAAATCACAGCCCGCATTCTGATCACAAATCACTGTCAACGTTCAGATCACAAACCATAGCCAACATCTGATCACTAATCACAGTCCATAATATGATCACAAATCGCAGACAACATTCTGATCAAGAAATCCTGCCCGCATTCTGATCGCAAATCACAGTTAACATTTTGTTCAGAAAACAAAACCCACATTCTGAACACAAAACGCAGACCCCATTCTGATCACAAATTACAGCCAACATTCTGATCACAAATCGCATTCCACACATTCTGGTCACAAATTGCAATGCACACATTCTGATCACAAATAACAGCCCACATTCCGATCACAGATCATAGCGCACATCTGATCACAAATCAAAGTCCACATTGAGATCACAAATCACTGCCCATGTTCTTATCACAGATCACAGCAGTCATTATGATCACAAATCACAGTCCACATTATGATCACAAATCACAGTTCACATTCTGATCACAAATCACAGCCCAATTCTGATCACAAATCTCAGTTAACATTCTGATAACAAATCACATCCCACTTTGGGATTTCAAATCACAGTCCACATTCTGATCACAAATCATAGCCCACTTTGGGATTTCAAATCACAGTCCACATTCTGATCATAAATCATCGCCCACATTCTGATTAGAGATCACAGTCGACATTCTGATCACAAATCGTAGCCAACATTCTGATCACAAATCATTGCCCACATTCTGATTAGAGATCACAGTCGACATTCTGATCACAAATCGTAGCCAACATTCTGATCACAAATCATTGCCCACATTCTGATTAGAGATCACAGTCCACATTCTGATCACAAATCAGAGTCCACATTCTGAACACAAATTACAACCCAAATCTGATCACAAATCACATCCCAAATCTGATCACAAATCACTGCCCAAATCTGATCACAAAACACAGCCCAAATTCTGATCACAAATCCAGACGACATTCTAACCACAAACCAGAGTCCACATTGAGATTACAAATCACATCCTACATTCTGATCACAAATCACAGATCACATTCTGATTAGTAAGGACAGTCTACATTCTGATCATAAATCATAGCCAATATTCTGACCACAAATCACAGCCCACATTGTGATCACAGATCACCGCCCACATTCTGTAAAAGTCAGCCTCCAAATATAGATCACAAATCGCAATTCACATTCTGATCAAAAATCACAATCCACATTCTGATCACAAATCACAGTCCACATTCTGAACTCAAATCACAGACCACATTCTGTACTCAAATCACAGCAAACATTCTGATCACAAATCACAGTGCACATTCTGATCAAAGATCACCGTACACATTCTAATAAAAAAATCACAGTCCACATTCTGAACTCAAATCGCAGCCCACATTCTGATCAAAGATCACCGTACACATTCTGATAAAAAAATCACAGTCCACATTCTGAACTTAAATCGCAGTCCACATTCTAATTACATATCACAGCCCACATCTGATAACAAATCAAAGCCCACATTCTGTACACAAATCGCAACCCAAATTCTGAACACAAATCACAGGACATATTCTGATCAGAAATCACAGTCCACAATCTGATTACAAATCACAGCACATATTCTGAGCACAAATCACAGTCCACAATCTGATTACAAATCACAGTCCACATTCTGATCACAAACAACAGTTCACATTCTGATCACAAATGACAGGACCTATTCTGTTCACAAATCACAGTCCACAATCTGATCACAAATCACAGTCCACATTCTGATCACAGACGACAGTTCACATTCTGATCACAAATCACAGCTCACATTTTGACCACAGATCACAGTCCAGATTCCGATCACAAATTGCAACCCAAATTCTGATCAAAAATCACACCCCACATTCTGGACACAAATCACAGCCCACATTTTGACCACAGATCACAGTGCACATTCTGATCACAAATTGCAACCCAAATTCTGATCAAAAATCACACTCCACATTCTGATCACAAATCACAGTCCACATTCTGAACACAAATACACAGGACATATTCTGATCACAAATCACAGTCTACATTCTGATCACAAATCACAGTCCCTATTCTGATCACAAATCACAGTCCACATTCTGATGACAAATCATAGCCACATCTGATCACAAACCACAGTTCGCATTCTGACCTCAAATAGCAACCCAAATTCTGGTCACAAATCATAGTCCACATTCTGATCACAGATCACAGCCCACATTCTGATCCCAAATTAGAAACCACATATTAAACACAAATCACAGCCCATATTCTGATCACAAATCACAGCCCACATTCTGATCACAAATCATAGCCTACATTCTGACACCAAATCACGTCCCACATTCTGATCATAAACCAGACTCCACGTTGTGATTACAAATCATATCCAACATTCTGATCACACATCGCAGCCCACATTCTCGGTACATATGAACAGGAGTAGTCCATTTAGCCTCTCGAGCCTGTTCAGCCATTCAATGAGGTCATGGCTGATCTGCGACCTAACTGCATATACCCAACTTTGGTCCATTTCGCAATATACCTTTAATTAACAAAAACCTTTCAATCTCAGCTTTAAAATTAACAATTGATCTCGCATCAATTACCGTTTGTGGAAGAGAGTTTCAAACTTCTAACTTACTCTCTATCTACCTTATCTGTTCCGATTAATATCTTGAAAACTTCAGTCAAACCACCCCTTAACCTTCTAAATTCTACGGATTACAACCCTAGGTTGTGTAATCGTAATTTAAACCTTGGATTCCGTGTATCATTCTTGTAAACCTATGCTGGTCTCCGTCCAAGGCCTATATAGCCTTCCTAAGGTATGCTGCCCAGGAATGTTCACAGTACTCCAAGTGTGGTCTAACCAGTGTTTTGTATAGCTGCAGCATAACGTCTGCCCCCTTGTATTCTAGTTCTGTAGATAAAAAGGCCAGTGGTCCATTAGTCTTTTTGATGACTTCCTGTACCTGGAGCACGGATTTGGCAGAAATTGACACTAGTGCCTGTTTCCTGAAGATAAAGACAGGGGAGCAAATGCTGCGGCTTCTGCCAATGGATCCAACATCCACAGATGATGACTGTGTTTACACATCCCTATTTGTGGGGAAATAAAACAGGCACGGACAATAGCTGACTGACTTCCACGAGCAGTACAAAGAGCGAGTAAAACTTTCCTGCTGTAAGTGGGTACAATTATCACACCTGAAGTGTAGTCTGATCACCATTTAGCAATGAAACAGAAGCCGTGGTGATCTCCAAGAATAACACAACAATCAAAATTGACCAATAAATGGCCTTTTTAAATGTTTCACATTTAGGAGTCAGCAATGGTACCACTGAGCCAAATGGTGCTGTTTTCGGAGCCCACTCCAGAGACCCGAGCACATATTCTTGTCTGACACTGAGGGATTGCTACTCTACCGGAACTGCATCTTACCGATGTATTGTTAGAATGAGGTCCAGGCTGATTTTTTAGATAATGTCCAAAAGTCCCACGGTATTATTGAAAGACAGCAGGGAAGTTGGCCGTGTACTGGAGAGTAAGGAAGAAATGAACATAAAAGAGACAAGGAGAGAGAGGAAACGAGAGACTGGGAGAAATTAAACAAGAGACACAGGGGAGATTGAAAGGAGGGAAGAGGAAATAAAGGAAGTGCGGACAGGAGGAAAGCGATTAAAGTAAATGAGGAAAGAGGGCAAGTCGGAAGACCAAATCAATGAACGAAAGAGGGAATGGGAAAGTGCAAGAGCCTGATGTAGAAAAGGGAAACAGTGAGGAAGGGCGAGGGAGAGCACGGGAAAAAAGAACGTATAATGTGAACGAGAGAGAGAGGGAACTAGAAACGAGCAAAGTGTGAATAGTTGGCGTACATCAGACAGACAGAAGGTCTGTGGCAGAATAAAGGTGAACCGTGTTTGCAAAAGGAAACGTGAATAAAGAGAGTGGATCAGAGGCAGAAGACACACATGTGGAGGAAGGAGGGGAAAGGTGAAAGAGAGAGGATTTGACGTGTGCAGCATGAGTGAATGTAAGAGTGACGGCAGCCAATCGAATACAAGAAAGAAAGTTAGAAAAGGAAAGAGAGACAGCGCAAGAGGTAAGGAGAGAGAAACAAGATTGAGAAGGAGCGAGTGAATGGGAGATAGAGAGACGCATTGGGGGTAGATCTAGACCTTGTGCACAAGTGTCAGCTGCGGCTGAATGGGTAGCACTGTCGCCTCTGAGTCAGAAGGTCATGGGTTTAAGCACAAAATCCTAGGCTGACACAACAGTGCAGCACTGAAGGAGTGCCGCGCCGTCGGAGGTGCTGTCTTCGGATGAAACATTAAACCGAGGCCCCGTCTGCTCTCTCAGGTGGACGTAAAAGATCCCCTGGCACTATTTCGAAGAAGAGCAGGGGAGTCATCCCCGGTATTCTGGCCAATATTTATCTCTCAATCAACATAACAAAAACAGATTACGTTGTCATTATCACATTGCTATTTGTGGGAGTTTGCTGTGCGCGAATTGGCTGCCGGGTTGGCTACATTGCAACAGTGACTGCACTCCAAATAATACTTCATTGGCTGCAAAGCGCTTTGAAACGGCTGGTGGTCGTGAAAGGCGCTATATAAATGCAATGTTTTAAGTATAAAACGGGTGATAGCGAGATGTTTTAATTCTCTACCGGTTTTATTTTTATTTCCATTGAAATCAGTGACAGTCTTCTGCCACAGCCTGAATGGCCCGTCCACTTAATATCAGTAAACGCAGTATATCCTGTTCCCAGAAAATGTAATATAAATAGTTTTCATGTTTTCAGAAACGACTGAGCATGAGCTTTGTCATTAATTGTTCCTGATTTAATTTTTAAAGCAAACTAAGCATAATCAAATTAGGACATGAAGGTCATGTTCTCCTGATAACACACGCTGTAGTTAATATATAACTACAGGGCATGCCAATACAGCGGACTCTATGGCAACCGTAAGATTAGCATGACCTAGCTGTAAGATTTGTAGCCGGTTTTGAAATACAAACTTCAGATATCGAGTCAACGTTAACTATGAGAAGACCAAAGGTATAAAAATATTATTAATACATGATCCACAGAAGGAAGTTTCACGTAAACTACAACCGTTTGGTATAAGGACAGAGCTGCACCCTGTTTAAGTCTCCCAGCTCCTTGAGTAAACCAGCTGTGGACTTTGTGCTTTATGAATGTTTACACAGTACTGGATAGATTAAATCTTGGAATTTACAAGCTGACCTCTGAAAAGTTGCTTCTGCGGTAAACAGCTTTGTTATCTGGTGACTTCCAGATATGGAAAATTGCCAAGCTTACTCGCCCTGTTTAATAACTTTTTCTCAAGATTATACACGTGCTTAAATACATCTGTGTCAGAGCTGTGCCGATATAAATGGGGACATATCTGAACATGATAGAAGTATCCATATCGAATTGTAGCTTCTGCATTTTATAATCGATGTTATCTCCTCTTCAATAGATGACAATTTCTCGCTTTATGTCCCTCGTCCCGTCCCTAATGCGTTGATTCCTATCTGGGTGTTCAGAGGTCTCCTGAAATAGACTTTTATAATATATTCTACAAACCCTTTGAGTCGATTCTGCGAAATTCTATTGCTGGTTATTGTAACACAGTAATTTGCCGAATCCCATGCTTAACTCCTCGCTCAGAGGTCCTTCAATCGCTATCTGTAGCTCATCGTAAATGGCCTCCCGAATACCTTGGCTATTTTTACCTGAATTGTACTACCACACAGAAGGCTGGTTAACAAAATTGAGGCTCATGGAATAGGTGGGTCAGTGGCAGCTTGGTTAGAAATTGGCTTAAGGACAGAAAACAGCGAGTTGTGGTAAATGGCTGTTTTTCAGACTGGAGTGATTCGTGTACAAGGACACCCAGGTCCCTCTGAACATCAACATTTCCCAATCGCTCAACATTTAAAAAATAATCTGTTCTTCATTTTTCCTACCAAAGTCGATAACTTCACATTACTCCACATTATATTCCATCGAAATAAGAACTCGAAATAAGAAAAGTTTTTAGTTTGATCGTTGCCTCTCTCTGATCTATAGCATCCTCCTGGAAATTTTCGCTGCCTCCCCTTAGATGAACAATATTGGTATTGTCTGAACTTCCCTCCCCACTGTTTTCCCTTATAACACCAGTGTACGCTTTCCTATATGCCGTTTGTCATTCTCCATCCTTCCTGTGTTAAAATCAACATTCTTCGGCCATCCTTCCCCTCAAACTCTTTCCTTTCCAGGCCATTAGAATATCTGATCTTTACTGAACAGGCCATTTAAAATCTTCAGGCCTTTAAAATCCAACCATGTCAAGATTTCACCAGTGTTCCCTCACGTCGATGTCTCGACAATTTAGAAAGGGGATAAATTCCCTCAAAATACTGCTTGATCCTTTTAATATTGAATATTCAGGAAAAGAGCTTCTTAATTTATCACTTCTTCGTTACAAAGTAACATCTTGGGAGGCCCTGCTCTATAGGACTTTTTTTTAATCGTTTTTTCTTTAATAGTACTAAGACAGACACTTCAGTTTACCACTACAAAAACACGTTGCATTTATATGGCGCCTTCAATGTGATAAAACGTCCCATTGTGCTTCACAGTAGCATTATAAAATAAAATTTGACACCGAGCCACAAAAGGAGATATTTGGACAGGCAAAGGTAGGATTTAAGGAGCGTCTAGAAGGAGGAAAGAGAGGTGGAGAGGTGGCCAGGTTTAGGAAGGGAATTACAGAGCTTTGGGCTTAGCCAGCTGAAGTCACTGCCACCAATTGTGGATTCTTTAAATTGGGGAGGCGCAAGCGGTCAGAATTGGTGTTCAGGGATCTAGGCGGGTTGTAGGGCTGGAGGACGTTACATAGATAGGGAGGTGCGTGGTCATAGGGGATTAAACAAAAGACCATAAGGATTAGGAGCAGCAGTAGGCCATACGGTCCTTCGAGCCTGCTCCACCATTCAAATTAGTTAATGGCTGATCTTCGAACTCAACTCCATTTTCCCGCCCGATCCCCTTTTCCCTTGATTCACCTAGAGTCCAAAAATCTATCTTTCTCAGCCTTGAATATATTCAATGACTCAACATCCACAGCCCTTTGGGTGGAGAATTCCAAAGATTCACAACCCTCTGAGTGAAGAAATTCCTCCTCATCTCAGTCTTCAATGGCCGATCACATTTGCTGCGACAATGCCCCCTAGTTCTTGACTCTCCAGCCAGGGGAAACAACCTCTCAGCATCTACCCTGTCAATCCCCCACATAATCTTATCTTTTTCAATTAGATCACCTCGCATTTTTCTAAAGTCCATAGAGTATAGGCTCAATCTACTCAATCCCTCCTTATCGGAGATCCCTCTAATCACAGGGAACAATCCACTGAACCTTCGTTGCACCACCTCTAAGGCATGTATGCCCATTTTCAAATTAGGAGACCAAAACTGTGCACAGTACTCCAGGTGTAGTCTCATCAAGGCCCTGTACAATTGTAGTAAGACAGCCTTACACTTGTACTCCAAACCCCTTTCAATAAAGGCCAGCACGCCATTTGCCTTCCCAATTACTTGCTGCACCTGCATGCTAAATTTCTGTGCTTCCTGTATGTGGACAACTAAGTCTCTCAGAACACCAACATATATTCAGTTTTCTATTCTTCCTACCAAAGTGAATAACCTCACATTTCCTCACATTAAACTCCATCTGCAAACTTATTGCCCACTCACTTAACCTGTCTATAACCCTTTGCAGGCTCTTTGCGTCCTCCTCGCAGCTTACTTTCCCACCTAGCTTTGGAGCGTCAGCAAACTTGGATACATTGTACACTGTCTCTTAATATAGATTGTAAATAGCTGAGGCCCAAGCAGTGATCCTTGCAGCACCCACCCCCCCCACCCCTAGTTACAGCCTGCCCACAGCAAAATGACCCATTTATACCTACTCTCTGTCCGTTAACCAATCCTCTATCCATGCTAATATGTTACCCCCAATCCCATTATCCCTTATTTTGCATAGCAACCTTTAACACGGCACGTTCTCGAATGCCTTTTGGAAATCCAAATATACAACCTCCACTGGTTCCACTTTATCAACCCTGCGAGTTAGATCCTCAACAATCTCAAATAAATTTATCTAATAGGATATCCCTTGCATAAAACCATATTGACTCTGCCTAATTATGTTATCATTTTCTAAGTGACCTGTTACCACTTCCTTAATTTTGGATTCCAGCATTTTCCCGACGACTGATGTCAGGTTAACTGGCCTGCAGTTCGCTGTTTTCTGTGTCCCTCCTACTTGAATAGTGGGGTTACATTTGCTACCTTCGAATCTACTGCGACCATTCCAGAATCAAGGGAACTTTGGAAGATCAGAACCAATGTATCCACTATCTCTGCAGCCACCTCCTTCGGAACACTAGCATGTAGGCCATCAGGTCCAGGGGACATATCGGCATTTAGTCCCATTAATTTCTCCATTACTTTTTCTGTACAAATATTAGCTACATTAAGTTCCTCACTCTCATTAGACCCGTGGCTCTGCACTATTTCTGGTATGTTTTTGTATCTTCTACTGTGAAGGTAGATACAAAATATTTGTTTAACATCTCTGCTATTTCCTTATTTCCCATTATATTTCTCGTGTCTCAGCCTCTAAAGTTCCCACGTTTGATACTCTCTCACTTTTGACATGCTTGTAGAAGCTCTTAAAATCTGTTTTTATATTTCTTGCTAATTTACTCTCATGTTCTATTTTCGCCCTCTTCATCAATTTTTGGTCATCATTTGCTGGTTTCCAAAACTCTACCAATCCTCAGGCTTACTACTTTTCTGGACAAAATTAAAAGCCTCTTCTTTCAATATAATACTATCCTTAACCATTTGAGTTAGCCACGGATAGATCACTTTTCCAGTGGAGTTTTTATTTTGCAATGGAATGTATAAGCTTTCAGAATTAAGAAATATTTCGTTAAATTTTAATGATTGCTTATCTACCATCATACATTTTCATCTAATTTACAAATCTAGCTTAGCCAACTCGCTCCTCATACATAGAAACATAGAAACATAGAAGATAGGAGCAGGAGCAGGCCATTCAGCCCATCGAGCCTGCTCCGCCATTCAATGAGATCATGGCTGATCATCCAAATTCAGTACCCTCTCCCTGCTTTCTCCCCATATCCCTTGATCCCTTTAGCTTTAAGAAATATATCTAACTCCTTCTTGAATATATTTAATGAATTGGCCTCTACTGCCTTCTGTGGTAGAGAATTCCACAGGTTCACCACTCTCTTGGTGAAGAAATTCCTCCTCATCTCAGTCCTAAATGGCTTACCCCTTATCCTTAGACTGTGACCCCTGGTTCTGGACTCCCCGGACCTCGGGAACATTCTTCCTGCATCTAGTCTGTCTAGTCCTGTTAGAATTTTATAAGTTTCAATGAGATCCCCTCTCATTCTTCTAAGCTCCAGCGAGTATAAGCCCAATCGACCCAATCTCTCCTCATACGTCATTTCTTCCAACCCATGTAATAGCCTGGTGAATCTTCGCTGCACTCCCTCCATGGCAAGAACATCCTTCCTCAGATAAGGCGACCAAAACTGCACACAATACTCAAGATGTGGTCTCAGCAAGGCCCTGTACAACTGCAGCAAGACATCCTTGCTCCTGTACTCGAACCCTTTCATTACGAGGCCAACATACCATTTGCCTTCTTAACCGCCTGCTGCACCTGCATGCTTACCTTCAGCGACTGGTGCACAAGGACACCCAGGTCTCGTTGCACTTCCCCTTCTCCCAATCTATTGCCATTCAGATAATAATCTCACTTCCTGTTTTTGACACCAAAGTGGATAACCTCGCATTTATCCACATTATATTGCGTCTGCCATGCTTCTGCCCAATCACCCAACCTGTCCAAATCATACTGGAGTTTATCAGCATCCTCCTCACGGCACACACTCCCACACAGCTTTGTGTCGTCTGCAAAGTTGGAGATATTACATCCAAATCCCTCGTCTAGATCATTAATATATATTGTGAATAGCTATGTAACTAGCTCTATTTAAGTTTAATACTCAATTTTCGGAATTAAGTGCATCACTCTCGAACTCAATGTGAAATTCTCACATATTATGATCAATCTTCCCCATAAGGTCACTGACTGTGAGATTACTACTTAACCCTGTCTCAGTACACGAGACAAAATCTAAGATAGACTCTTCCCTGTCTGCTTCTATGAAGACTTGTTCTTGGAAACTGCCTTGAATGCATTCCAGAACGCGTCCACCAAACTACATTTGCCAATTTGATTTGTCCAGTCTATATGAAGATTAAAGAACCTCAAAATTATTTGATTACCGTTGTTACAAGGTCCTCTTATTTCTTGATTAATACAGAATAGCTAATACGCCCAGTTGTGTTTTCTGCCCCTTGTTATTTCATTTCTCCAGCGATATTGATTCTACTTCCTGCTCTTCCGAGCCAAGCTCCTTCCTCAATACTGTCCTTATACCATCCTTTATTATCAGAACAACCCACCCCACCTTTTCCATTTTTTCTGTCCTTTATACAAAGGGTCAGCATGGAAGGCTCCCAGGGCAGGTAAAATACAGAGCTCCCTGCACATTACCCTCAGATTACCACAGTTACTCCCTCCCTATCCCCGCTCCCTACCATATCTGCTCCTGACCCAGCTCCAGCTCGGGTTCCCCCAGCCACAGTTTCTCTGCAGTCTGTTCCAGGTATTCCTGGGCCCACTTTGCTGGGAACTTCACAGCAGGGTGTGGAAAGAGGAAGATTCAGAGCTCAAACTCCTTTTAAAATCAAACACCTACAGGAGGCTATAATCACCCTATGGAACTTAAGCACAATAAATTGTGGGCCCAGTCTGCAGCCCTGTGTCAGTGAAACATCACCCACAATGCCAAGGGTCAATGGCCTTACCCTCAATGCCCAGGTTCCGTGAACATTTTTACCCAATGTCCGCGTTGAAAACTCCCAGGGCAGTTACAATACAAAACTCGTACTATTTTGCCCCGAGAGTGTACTCCCACTTTATACACAGAGTCACCTTTATACCTGTGCCCACAATGCACAGGGTCAGTGACCTAACCCACAATGCCCAGAGTCAGTGAACCTGTACCCCAATGCCCAGGGTCAGTGACACTGTATCCACAATGTCCAGGTTCAGTGACCATGCAAACACAATGTCCAGTGAGAGAGACACCGTACCCACAATACACAGAGTCAGTGATTGTCAACCAGTTCGATACTCACGTCTGGATGGGAATAAGCCCCCCACCCCATTCATTCTATGTTGTTGCGGAGGCCTTCACAATGCACCCACAGCATAGGACTGAGCATCCCTATCGACTGGCATAAAGACATTTAGGGTCATGGAAAGAGCGCCCACGTCATGTTGTATCAGCCGGCGAGTCCTTCCACAACTTCACACTATTCTATCCGGGAGGAGTCTGAGAACAACGACTCTTCATGCAGTGAACCCCCAACTCATTTTCGCTTCTTGAGCTTAGAGAGTATCGCTATTGTCAGCTGAAGGAACCTGATGTATTGCTGTAAAATTTCTCTGCATTAATCATAACTCTACAGCTTTCTAATTTTAACTCGGTGATAACCACTAAACTGCTAGTTAGAGCCAATGCATAAAGTGCGGCTCCATTTATATGCTAGCAGTAATACTGATGTTCTTTTCTTGTGCAACTTGGGAGAGTACTTTATTGCGATAGTCTTATGACAGAAAATTATGTATTTTGATGTAACTTAAAAAAGCTTTATTGTTGAATACACCGTATGTTTTAAATTTGATATAACACAATTCCGCCCGTCATATTAAGACTGGTATCTGAGCTTTAATTCTGATCAGGCAGCCCAGTCCGTTGGTCAGTTTTATTCTTTAATTTACCAATTGCAGTGAACGCGAATTTCGCCGCATTTCTCACCTCCTCTCGGAATTTCGTCTGAGTCAGCGCATAAATACAGGTGTTTGTACAACAGCTGAAAAGCTGGAGCATCTGAGAAATTTCTTTGAGGACAAGAAGTAAGTTCTCCAAAGTGTATTGTTTCCGTGAAAAGAATATCACGATATGCGGCGCCCACAGCAGTACAAAATTTGCCGAAATAGCGAAGAGCAGGATCATCGACTTGCGTCGCCTTGCCATCTCTGGATCATTGCCCGTGTCATCATTGCCTTGAGAGCGGAGTCCTTTGCGCCCTCTACTGGCCACTAGAATGTATCTGACAGTCGCCGCGTTTAGCAACAGAATCAACGCGAAGGGTATTAATGGGTTTAATATACTGTCAACCCAGTCAAATATTTGCCATTTGTTTACAGCAGCAAAACATTGTTTCGGCAAACACTGACTGTAATCAGCACCATGTGAAAAATAAAGCCGAACATTTTTGAAACACAACAGCACGTACAACGTCGAAATGACAGCAGCCGCGATTTTCTCGGTGCAATATTTCCTTTTGAACTCATGGCAACAGATGGAAACAAACCGATCAAAGGTGAAAGCGACCGTGAACCAGACGGAGCAATCCAGGGCCGTACAGCACAAGACCAAATGGACGGCGCACTGCGGACTGTACAACAAGGGAGTAAAGAAGAAGTAAATACGATTAATCTGCCACAGTATTACATAAAGGATAACGATGGTCAGATCTGCTATTCCCATGGCCACCAGGTAGCGAGTGACGCATTTGGATAGACCGCACTTTCCTCTCCATAAGATGACAATTGCCAGCAGGGTAACTGTGAGAATGAGAGAGAGAAAATAATCCAGAAATTGTTGATTAGCCTCACTCACACAGGGTGAATAATCACAGTAATTTACAACTTGATCACATAATCCTTCCTTGAAAACAGAGATCTGGGCATTAAACAAGCTGAATTAAACTGGTATTGTGGAACCTGAGGGTAATTTTAGTTTTGGACGACGCCACGCCCGATTTTCCGTAACATTTACTTCACTGTAAAAGGAAATTGGGGCTAAGTGTAAAAGGGGCGGCTAATCCCATGTCGACCATTTAGCACCACGGCCGTGAGTTAAATTATACCCCCGCCCCTGTATTAACCAGCTCCTTTCAGATTAGTCTGTTCCATAACTAATAACGACTGAGCGCGTACCCAGTGATCAAGCCTGCTATTCCCCCCTTTACTTTCATTATATGTTAAAGTTAAAATTACGCCCAATATTCCCACCGCTTTCAAAGTTCTGCAGCGAAGTTAAGTTACCTGCTGGGGTCATGACAATTAACGGACCGCAATGTGCTTCGAGAAGCTACATGATTTTGCACAAAATGGTCAATCTAGTCCGCATCATCATATAGTTGGGAAATAACTCAAATTGTAATCATCAGCAATTTCAATAACGTTACAGTAGGAGGTGATAGAGAAAGCGCCTGATCTTTTCAGCCTTGCTTCACTTAGTGTCCGAAGAAATATTTCAAAGTGCCTTTGAGAGCACCATCGTGCTACCAAGAATTTAATTATGGCCAGTATTCGGTATGGTGGTGTAGTAGTTATGTCGCTAAACTAGCACTGCAGGGGTTTTGAGTGATAATGCAGATAAGGCGAGTACAAATCTCAGCATTGCAGTTTGACATTTTGAAATAAGTTTCATTCTGGAAATAATAAAAGGTATCAGTAAAAGTGATCATGAAGCTGTTGGAATTGGAGTAAACTTGCCGTCCTTACCCGTTCTGGCCAATATGTGACTCCAGTTTTACATCAAAGTCGTTGACTCTTAAAGGCCCACTGAAGTGGCCGACAAAGCCATTGAGTTGTTTCGGAGCAATCAGCGATGGGCTTTCACTGCTGGCCTTGCCAGCGACGCCCATATCCCGAGACTACATTTTAAAAACTCTGACCGAGTAATTCGTTTCGGGCGTTAGCGAAATACGGGCGGTATCGGTTCGGCCGCCCGTTATTCGCAGCGCCTGATATTCAGTTCCATTGACAAAAACAGAAAATGCTGGAAACACTCAACAGGTCCGGCAGCATCGCGGAGAGAGAAACAGCGTTAACGTTTCAGGTTGTTGACCCTTCGTCAGAACTGGAAGATAGTTGGAGAAGTGACAGATTTTTAAGCAAGTATGGGTCAGGGAAAGGGAGGAGGGGAGGAAAGAACAAAGGGATGTTCTGTGATAGGATAGTAGGCAGGAGAACTTAAAAAACAAAAGGGATGATGGTGCAAAGGAAATGGTAATGGGTCAAGTTAAGAAAAAAAAGATGATTCTCGATGAGGTGTAAATGGCAATGGCAGAATCATCAACAGCTGCCCTGTGAGAGAAAGAAGAAAACATCGGGGCCGAGGGTGCAGTCTGAAATTGTTAAACTCCATGTTGAGTCCAGAAGGCTGTAAAGTACCGAATCGAAAGATGAGGTGCTGTTCCTCGAGCTTACGTTGAGCTTCGTTGGAACAGTGTAAGAGGCCCGAGGACGGAGAGATCAAAGTGGGAGTGGAGTGGAGAATTAAAGTGATAGGCGACCAGAATCTCGGGGTCACGCGCACGGACTGAACGGAGGTGTTCTGCCAATATTCCGCCTAATATTGAGTTTGGCTGACTGCAATAGAACTAAATATGGGGCGTCGGTTACAAAAGGCGGCCCATGCTTTCTCGCCCATTTTGTGTTGCCTCCCAAAAATGATTTTCTACCCCAAATTTAATTGCTGCTGTTATTCCGAGGGGGTATTCTTAAATAACATTCTGATATAGGCGGGTTATCATTGTTAACAGTGATTTCTAGTCTTAGATAATGGAGACATCCAGGTAAAAATGTTTCATCATCACAGAAGCAGTAGGGTTACAGTTCGACAAGTTCTAAAGCAAATGCAAATATTATATTGACTTACCAGGGGTACCGACGGCTGAGAGGATGGGATAATAAATACGTTTCGCCAATAGAAATGTCTGCAATCTCATTTTACGTGCGACGAGATGATTTTTGTTTGTACACTGAGTCTCACGGCTGTGCTGACACGATGCTTTCCAAGATAACACATATATATATATATACATCATGGTATGCTCCAATGGGACAGACATGTTGCATAACCCCAATTAGTCCCTGTTATTTCAGCCATCACATAATCTGCTGTTTTCAGTTTCCACTGATCGACAACAACATTTTATAGAGCTAGTTCACAGATTGAAACATAAAAGCTAAAAAGACACCTGACTTTGATCGAACAAGAGTTACTTATGTATATTTTTCACATGCGTTAGGTGTTAAGTGCCAGTCCGTAAATGTACAGAAACAAATTAAAGAGGCATTATTTTCCTGCGCCATTGAGGACCTCAGGCCAAACCAAATGGTGTACTGCCAACCAAGTACTTTTTGAAGGTAGTCACTGTTGTCATACGGCAAAGAGATAAATGATCAGATAATCTGCTTTCAGTGATTTTGGTTGAGAGATATATGTAGGTATGGACACCAGGAGAGCACCCCAGGTCCTCCACAAAGTACCATGTGATTTTTACATTCACCTAAGAGGACAAATGGGACCTCGGATCGAATCTCATTCCAGATCTTGTGATGGTATTTTCCATATGAATGAGTAACGCTGCTTACGTTGGATTGTAAATCAGGTCCACCCTTCACCTTATAATGTCAACGGGGATCAGATAATTTGATTTAACGTTTGACCCCAGAAAGGTCAGATTGCTCAATGTTCTGCTTTCCTTTCAGATGTTCTGTGTGGCCATTCAATGACATCTGGTGTCCACCAATACCGATTATCATATTGTTGGTTCAAGTCCACTAGGCTACCTCAACCAAAAAAGTATATTCAAAAACCTTTAAAATCAGATGGAATCGGAAGCCCAGCGAGCTATCTGAAATGCTTCTAAAAATCAGTTGGCAGCCGACTTCCTTCTGCCATTTGAATAGGTGTCAACGCCACAAAATTATGATCAATATCATATTCAAATATACACGGGCAGTCCTGAAATATCGTTGGGAAATCAAACCACACCAGACAACTTCAAAGGGAGATGACTTTAAGTGGGGGTAATGTTTAACTATCTCGCTCGACGAGAGACTGACGGGATCGGGAGGAACGCTAGTTTTACACATCGCCCAATATTACTGTCCATTGACTAAAATCGGGACGAATGTATAACCAGCGTTGCATCGGATCCGGTCACTTTCTCGTCTGGTGACTTGCTGCTGTCAGAGGGAGAGGCAGTTAAGCTGCAGATGGCAGCCTTAGAGGGGGCTTCACTAGCTGGGGTGATTGAACTTTGACCTGGGTGGCAGAGCCTCAGCTGTCCGTGTCCGAGTACAGATCTGAATCGGCCGTGAGGGCTTCAACAGTTGGATTGCTCCCCTACACGCACTGCCGAGGGTCACACCTGCATTGCCGCTTCAGTAATAATAAATCAACACAAATAAAAAATCTGAAGAATCTGGCCGCCATTAAGCAGCTCTCAATAACTTATGATTCACCTCCACTACCTGTGAAACACACTCACTGGCGTAGATTTCTCTCTCTACAGCCCGAATGCTAATCATTGACATTTATTTGGAAGATTACATAAGGACAGGTGGAGGCCATTGAGGTCTTCGAGCCTGCTCCCTCATTCAATTAGATCATGGCTGATGTGAATCTCAACTTCACTTATCTGATTAAGCACCATGTCTCTTCATACTCTTAGCCTCCAAAAATCTATCGATCTCAGTCTTGAAAGCTTCAATTGTCCCCGCGATCCAGAAACTTTTAGGAGAGCGACCCACAGATTTACTCCAATTCTAGAATTCTACTCCAGTTCCAGATTTCTACTACAATTCCAGGTTTTTACTAGCTGGGCAGCCTCTGTTCAATATTTCTTCACCCTTCTTTCTTCAAGCATCCATCTAACCTATTCTTCAATATTGATTTCAATGAAATTGAAAATTGTGCGGGTGCATAACGGGCCGCTGACCCATTACATTACATTTTGCTCCCCTGCAGAAGTTGATTGGCCCATTTATGGAGGTGGACTTAAATCCCTGGCGGCCCCGCGGTGTCAGTGCGAGCGGGGGAGAGTTAAAATGGTGGGCAAGTGAATTGTGCCAGAATTCCGAATCGTTCCCATCGCGCAGCATCATGACATACATTAATCGAGGCACGGGACGGTCGCCTGTTCACGGCAGCAAGGGTTCTGCTTTACATCAACATTCAACGGCCCGGTGATGTAATCGTCGTGGGGACGAAATTTTGAGATCCGATTTAACTTTGGGCTATTGTGTAAAATGAGGAATATTGAATAGGACTCCAATAATAGGCCTCGACCGGATTTTCCCTTTTATTGACTTCAACACAAAGGCTTCTGGTTTGTGGCATATTATTAGCAAAACCACATCGAAAATAAGAAGGGCGATAGAACATGTCCAGCGAACTATAGACATGTAAGTTTAACATCGGTGGTCGGTAAAATAATGGAATCCCTACTAAAGGATAAAATGCAAGAGCATCTAGAAGCCAAAAATATAATAATGAATAGTCAGTATGGATTTCAAAAGCGAAAGCCTTGCTTGACCAAACTCATTGATTTTTTTGAAGAGGTAACAGAGAGAATAGACAAGGGTAATGCAGTAGATTTAATATATCTAGATTTTAAAAGGCCTTCGATAAGGGAGCACATAATAGACTAATAAATAAGGGCAGTGTATGAGGAGTCAGGGGACAAGTAGCAGGATGGATAGCTAGCTGGGTTCAAGACAGGCAGCAGTGTGTAGGACTAAATGGTAGCTATTCACAGTGGCAGAAGTTGGGTAGTTTCTAAATTTGTGGATAACACCAAATTGGCGGGGATACTTAATACTGAGGAGGACTACAACAAATTACAGGAAGACATTAAGGAACTTGGAGAATGGGCATATAATTGGCAAATGAAATTCAACACAGATAAATGTGAGGCATTACATTTTGGTAGGAAGAATAGGGAGCTTACTTATTACTTGGAGGGTGCGAGCCTGGGTGGGGTGGAGGAGCAAAGGGATATCGGAGTACAAATACATAAATCACTAAAAGTAGTGACACAGGTTAACAAGGCCATAACAAAGCAAACCAGGCACTAGGGTTTAATTCTAGAGTGAAAGATTTAAAAAGTAGTGAAGTTATGCTAAACTTGTATCGAACCCTGGTTAGACCATTCTTGGAGTACTGCGTACAATTCTGGTCGCCATATAATAATGATGATATAGAGGCACTGGAATGGGTGCTGAGAAGATTTACAAGGAAGATACCAGAAATGCAACGGTATACCGATCAGGAAAGAATGAGCAGGGTGGGTTTCTTTTCGCTTCAAAAATGAAGGCTGAGGGGTGACCTAATTGAAATCTTTAAAATTATGAAAGGTTTTAATAGAGTAGGTAAGGAGAGAGTTTTTGCACTTTTGGGGGAGAGCACAACTAGAGGCCATCAATATGTGATAGTCACCAAGAAATCAAATAAGGAATTCAGAAGAAACTTCTTTACCCAGAGCGTGGAGAGAATGTGGATCTCGCTACCACATGGAGTAGTTGAGGCAAATAGTATAGATGCATTTAAGGGGAGGATAGTGGGAGAAGGGAACAGAGGGTTATGCAGACAGAGTTGGATGAGGAAAGACGGAAGGAGTCTTGAGTGGAGCCTAAACGCCGGCATGGACTGGCTGGGCCATATGGCCTGTTTCTGTGCCGTATATCCTATGCAGTGGCCAGTAGAAGCTAACCTAAGTTTTGCAAAATCACTCAACTGTGAAATCATAGGAAGGCCAGGAGCAGCAGGACTGCTTCATTGGGCCCTGCAAGGAATGCTTAGTCATCCCCAGCCCGGACTTACCTCTCCTTCTAAGCGCCCACATCGGTTTCTCAATCCACTACCCAATATTGATTTTATGCCGGGGCCATTCCCATACCTCCGACTGTCCTGGCTTCACAACCCGATCTTTGCTCCCGCCGATGAGTGCTGTAATGGCTTCCACCAGTTTTGGGTGGGAAACGGTCCTGGATTTAATAAAGACTTAAATTCCCCCTGCTCCACGCTGAGCTGAACATGGGGGTTTCCCGGACACTCACCCCGAAGGTGCCCACAGTTAAAATTGCTCCCCGTGGTCTGGGCTTCACAACCTAATTCCATTCTGCCTTGGATAGTCTCACAACGCTCTGTTTAAAAAGGTTGCAGGATAGAGTGTACCAGTAGAATTTAGTAAACATTGTTAAGATTTTGTAACCATTGTTAAATAACTGTAATATGTGAAATTGTACTTTAAAAACCTAAAAAGCCTGTCCAAAATGGCGAATGGCTGAGAAGCAAAGCAGGATGGGAAATTATGCTCCCTGGCTAAACTCTGTTAGAATATGCTGAAGTAATGGAATGTTGTGTTAAGTAAACACAGAGACTGTAGGAGACATGGAATTCAGTAATGTTATGAAGAAGAGATAAGAGCATAACCTCACACTTTCCAGTATTGTATTCCATCTGCCAAATCTCTGCCCACTTACTTAGCCTGTCTATGTCCCCTTGCAGATTTTTATGTCCTCCTCACTCACTACTTTCCCTCCCATCTTAGTATCATCTGCAAACTTTGATATGTTAACCTCGGTCCCCTCCTCCAAATCGTTAATATAGATTGTAAAGAGTTGGGGACCCAGCACTGACCCCTGCGGAACACCACTAGTTACTGATTGCCAGTCTGAGAATGAACCATTTATCCCAACTCTCTGCCTTCTGTTAGATAGCCAATCCTCTATCCATGCCAGACTATTACCCCCAATCCCGTGGTTTTTTATCTTAAGCCATAATATTTTATGTGGCACCTTGTCAAATGCCTTTTGGAAGTCTAAATACACCACATCCACTGGTTCCCCTTTATTCACCCTGTGTGTTACTTCCTCAAAGAACTCCAGCAAATTTGTCAAACATGACTTCCCCTTCATAAAACCATGCTGAATTTGTCCTATTAAATTATGATTATCCAAATATCCCGTTACTGTCTCCTTAATAATGGACTCCAAAATTTTACCTCCCACAGATGTTAGGCTAACCGGTCTATAGCTTCCAGCCTTCTGTCTACTGCCCTTTTTAAATAAGGGTGTTACTTTAGCAGTTTTCCAGTCTGCCGGGATCTTTTCTGAGTCCAGGGAGTTTTGGAAAATTATTACCAATGCATCCACAATCCCTACCGCCACTTCCCTCAAAACCCTAGGATGTAAGCCATCAGGTCCAGGTGATTTATCCGCCTTGAGTCCCATTATTTTACCGAGTACCACTTCCTTAGTGATTTTGATCGTGTTTAGCTCTTCCCCCTCCTGAGCCCCCTGTTTGTCTAGTGTTGGGATATTCTTAGTTTCCTCTACTGTAAAGACTGATACAAAATATTCATTCAGTGTATTTGCCATCTCCATATTTCCCACATTTTAGTTTCCCGGTCTCATCCTCTAGGGGACCAACATTTACTTTAGCCACCCTTTTTTTTTTTATATAACTATAAAAACTCTTACTATCTGTTTTTATATGTTTTGCTAATTTACTTTCATAATCTATCTTCCCTTTCTTAATCAATCTTTTTGTTATGTTTTGCTGTCTTTTAAAGTTTTTCCAATCCTCTATCCTCCCACTAGATTTGGCTACCTTATAAGTCCTTGTTTTTAGTCGAATACTATCCTTAATTTCTTTACTTAGCCACGGATGACTGTCTTTTCTTTTACACCCTTTTCTTCTCTGTGGAATATATATTTTTTGGAAGTTGTAAAATAACTCCTTAAATGTACACCACTGATCATGTATCGTCTTACCCTTTAATCTATTTTCCCAATCCACTCTACTAAATTCCGCTCGCATACCTTCATATTCTCCTTTATTCAAGCTTAGCACGCTTGTTTGAGATCAAACCTTCTCACACTCTAATTGAATATGGAATTCAACCATGTTATGGTCACTCATTCCAAGGGGATCCTTTACTAGGACATTTTTAATTAATCCTGTCTCGTTACACAGGACCAGATCTAAGGTTGCTTGCCCCCTGGTCGGTTCAGTTACATACTGCACAAGAAACCCATCCCTAATACACTCAATGAACTCATCCTCAAGGCAGCCCTGCCCAATTTGATTTGTCCAATTAATATGATAGTTAAAATCCCCCATAATTATAGATGTTCCCTTATTACAAGCCTCAACTATTTCCTGATTGATACTCCGTCCAACAGAGTTGCAACTATTCGGAGGCCTATAGACTACGCCCACTCGTGTTTTTTCCCCTTATTATTCCTTATCTCCACCCAAACTGTTTCATTATCCTGATCTTTTGACCCAATATAATTTCTCTGTATTACAGTGATTCCTTCCTTTATTAACAGAGCCACCCACCTCCCCTTCCTTCCAGCCTGTCATTCCTGATCGTTAAATAACCTGGTATGTTTAATTCCCAGGTATTGTCACCCTGCAGCCATGTTTCTGTAATGGCCACAAGATCATACCCATATGTAGTTATTTGTGCCATTAACTCATCTATTTTGTTACGAATGCTACGTGCATTCAGATAGAGAACTTTCAAATATGTTTTGTGACACTTAGTTCCTGTTTTTGCCCTTTTTATTACTTTACCTTTTACACCATACCTTCTGCCCCTTCCTGACAGACTCTAGTTTTTAATTTCCCCACTGCTACCTAAGTCTATGACCTTCTCTGTTGTCATTTTTATTATTTGCTCTCAAGGAACCTCCCCCCCACTAGTTAGTTTAAAGCCCTCTCTACAGCCCTAGTTATATGATCCGCCAGGACTCTAGTCCCAGCACTGGCCAAGTGTAGCCCGTCCCAACGGAACAGCTCCCTCCTGCCCCAGTACTGGTGCCAGTGTCCCAGGAACCAAAACCCATTTCTCCCACACCAGTCTTTGAGCCACTCATTTAACTCTCTAATTTTATTTGTCCTAGCCAAATTCGCTCGCGCCTCAGGGAATAATCCAGAGATTATTACCCTTGAGGTTCTGTTCTTTAATTTGACCCCTAGCTGCTCATACTCCTTTAACAGAACCGGCTTCCTTGTCCTATCTACGTCGTTTGTACCAACATGGACCACGACAACTGGATCCACCCCCTCCCACTGCAAGTTTCTTTCCAGTCCAGAGGAGATGTCCTTAACCCTGGCACCGGGCAGGCAACACAGCCTACGGGACTCTCGCTCTCGGCTGCAGAGAACTCTATCTATCCCCCTAATAATACTACCCCCTACCACTACAACATTTCTATTTACTCGCCCCTCTTGAATGACCCCCCGTTCCACGGTGCTGTGGCCAGGTTGCTCATCCTCCCTGCAGTCCCTGCTCCCGTCCCGACAGGGAGTAAGAACCTCGAACCTGTTGGACAAGAGCAACAGCTGCGGCTCCTCCAACACTACCTCCTGGATCCCCGTACCTGCCTCACTCGCAGTCACACCGTCCTGTCCCTGACCATGGGCTACATCTGAATTAATTAACTTCATAGGTGTGACCACCTCCTGAAACACAAAGTCCAGGTACTTCTCCCCCTCCCTGATGTGTCGCAGTGTCCGAAGCTCAGACTCCAGCTCATCAACACAGAGCTGGAGTTCCTGTAGCAGCAGACGCTTGTCACAGATGTAATCACCATGAGCCTCAATGGGGTCCACCGGCTCCCACATTCGCAACAGTAAAACATCACCTGCTCCATTCTATGTAATTAATTAATTTTTTTATTATTAGTTATGGACACTCTCTGCCCGATTATAGATGCTAGTATCCCCTCTATTTAATTGGATTTTAATTAAATCAATCCCTCTAAATTACACCAGTTAATGGTTTACCAATACTCACTCTGCACCAGAAGGGCCTTATTAACTACATCCCACAGAGTTTAAGTTTAAAAAGAGAGAAATACTCACCAACCAATTACTTACCTGCTTTCTGGTGACGTCACACCTCGATTATTTTTACCTCTCTCCCTCGCTCCGAGTTCGGAGACTGGTCCCGCCTTACCTGGTCTCTGGAGCCTTTTAAACCCTCTGCCGCCGCCTCGCCTCACGCAGGTCCGCCGCCGCACCAGGAAACTGACAAAGATGGAAAATGGAAGGCACACCTCCCTCCCCGAATTCCATCCATCTATTCATCCATTCATTCATCCATCCAGCCATCCATCCATTCATCGTTCCATTCATTCATACATTCATCCACGAATAGGAAATAGGAGCAGGAGCAGGCCATTTGACCCTTCGATCCTGCTGCGCCATTCAATAAGATTATATCTGATCTTCTACCTCATCTCCACTTTTCTCAACTCTCCCCATTTCCCTTGATTTCCTTAATATTCAAAAAGCTATCGATATCTGTCTTGAATATACTCAACGACTGAGCCTCCACAGGTCTCTGGGGTAGAGAATGCCAAAGATTCACCACATTATGAGTGAAGAAATTTCTCCTCCTCTCAGTCCTAAATGGCCGATACCGTATTCTGAGACTGTGACCCCCGGTTCTAGAAACCCCAGTCAGGCGAATCATCCTCCCTGCATTTACCCTGTCAAGCCCTGTAAGAATGTTTTATGTTTCAATGAGATCGCACCCCATTCTTCCAAACTCTAGAGAATGTAGTCCTAGTCTACTCAATCTCTAATCATAGGACTGTCCCTCCATCCCAGGAACCAGTCTTGTGAACCTTCGTTGCACTCCCTCTATGGCAAGTATATCCTTCCTTAGGTAAGGAGATCAAAACTGTACACAAAACTCCAGGTGTGGTCTCAACAGGGCCCTATATAATTGCAGTCAATTGTCTTTACTCATATAGTCAAATTCTCATAATAAAGGCCAACATACCAATTTGCTTTCCTAATTGGTTGCTGTACCTGCATGTTAACTTGCAGTGATTCGAGTACAAGGACATCATATCCCTCTGGACACCAACATTTCCCAGTCACTCACCATTTAAAAAATACCCTGTTTTTCTATTTTTCCTAACGAAGTGCAGAATTTCACATTTCTCCACGTTATATTCCATTTTCCATGCTCTTGCCCACTCACCTAGCCTCCTGTCTATGTCCCACTGAAGCCTCCTTGCATCCTCCTCACAACTTTCATTCCCACCCAGCTTTGTATCCTCAGCATACTAGGATATATTACATCAGGTCCCCTCATCCAAATCGTTGATGTAGAATACGATTAGCTGAGGCCCAAGCACTGATCCCGGCTTTACCCCACTAGTTACAGCCTGCCAACCCGAAAATGACCCGTATTTCCTACTCTCTGTTTTCTCTCCGTTAAACAAATCTGAATCCATGCTCGTATAGACATGCATCCATCCAATAATTCATCCATCCATCAACCCATCCATTCATTCATTCATCCATTCATTCATTCATCCATTCATTCATCCATTCATTCATCCATCCATTCATTCATTCATCATTCTATCATTAATTAATTCATTAATTCGTTCGTTCGTTCCTTCACTCATTCATTCATACAATCATTCATCTATCCATCAATCCATTCATTCGTTCATTTATTCATTCATGCATTCATTCATGCATTCTTTCATTCATTCATTATTTAAATCACTCATTCATTATTTCATTCATTTATTCATTTATTCATTGTTCCATCCATTCATTAATTAATTCTTTCATTCATTCATTCATTCTTTCTTTCTTTCATTCATTCACTCATTCATTCATCCATCCATCCTACCATCCATTCATTCATTCATTCATCCATTCATTCATCTTTACATCCAAACATTTGTTCATTAATTCATTCTTCCATCTTTTCATTCATTCATTCATTCATTCCTTTATCCATCCATCCTCCCAATCAAAGTTGATATGTCTCTCTGTCTGTCTGTCTGTCTGTGTATCTGCCTGTCTGTCTGTCTGTCTGTCTCTCTATCTATCTATCTATCTATCTATCTATCTATCTATCTATCTATCTATCTATCTATCTATCTATCTATCTATCTATCTATCTATCTATCTACCTATCTATCTATCTATCTATCTATCTATCTATCTATCTATCTATCTATCTATCTATCTATCTATCTATCTATCTATCTATCTAAATATCTATCTATCTATCTATCTATCTATCTATCTATCTATCTATCTACCTGTCTATCTACCTGTCTATCACCCACATCTATTAATGAATATAATTATGCGTTAATGGCGAGTGGAGTTTCACAACATAAACCGATTTATTTTCCCACATAATAAAGCAATGGTTCCTGGTTGGGCTCGCTTGTCCTTACATCTTACTCCGAAGTATTCATTCAAATCAGCATAAATAGACGTTTCCCGTTCGCCCTGCGTGGAGACAAGATGCGAATTCATTGAAACGGTTCTGTTGCAGGCACTTTTACTGTGAGTTTTAACAGCGAATGATTGGTGCTCATAATCCTTCCTCTTTGTGTCACTTTCAGAGACGGTGGCAGTACCGATATCGGGTTGGCAGCGTTGTTTGGAGGACTGGTCAGTTGAAAGAACAGCTAAACAATATCACGGTTTTCGCGGGAAACGCGTATTATGCGGTTACTAGGGAATTTGTTAACCACGTGTTGAGGAGCCCCGAAATCCAACATTTCTTAAAGTGGTCTGAAGATACCTACAGTCCCGATGAACACATTTGGGCCACCATCCACAGAATGCCCGGCGTTCCCGGCTCTGGCCACTTTAGTGGCCCTTCCCGTCCCCCAAATGTCCCTGTCGTCCCGCGGTTGATAAAATGGCAGGTCCTGGAACGTGTGGGGAAGGAGGGAGGCAGCTACTCGCCCTGCGCAGGTATTCACCGCCACGGTATCTGTGTCTACGGCGCTGGAGACTTGCACTGGATCCTGCAGCATCAGCACCACCTGTTTGACAACATGTTCGACGCTGCAGTGGACAGCACAGCAGTGAAATGCATTGAGGAATATCTCAGAGAAAAAGTCATGAACGGAAACAGTTTTCTGCCCTGTGAAGAAGAGGAAACGCGACTGGATGATTCCACCAGTCGTTTTGAGTGAGCAACGGGTTGAAACAAGCCGGCACGGTTCCACACGTTCGCTGCCGCAAGCGAAATGCTAACAGCTCTCTGAATAAACGATTGCCTGTTTTGAGAGAAATGGGCATTGGAGTAATTATCGCTTTGTTTACGAAATCGCTGAAACAAGTGGACTAGAGAACAAACTTCTGGATTTTTTTGCGAAAGCTTTTCGTTTCTTCGTATGTCCAATGATACAGTAATCACAGTCTAAAATAATTCATATGAACAGCTCTCGGCCATTCCGCCTATGGAGCCTGCTCCGCCATTGAATTAGATCGTGGCAGATCTGTACCTTTGCTCCATTTATCCACTTCAGCTCCAAAGCTCTTTATAACATTACCTAACAAAAATCTATCTCAATCTTCAAAGCTCCATTTCGCCGAGAAGCCACAGCATTTTGGAGCAGAGAATTCGAGGTTTCTACTGACATTGTTTGTCAAAAGCTTTCTTCCTAATTTCCCTCTTAAATGGCCTACCTCTTGGGCCAGAATTTACTGTAGCCGGCGGAGAAAGGAGACTTGCCCATGCCCATTTAATTTCCATGAGCTTTTGCACTGCCAGTTGCTGTAAGTGTGAGTTGCACATGGTGTAGTGCCCTCTATAAGGCATCTGGGGCCTGTGTCAACAGGGCAAGCAACTGTGTATCACCTTAACCAATCAGATTGACGTATGGTTAATGAACAGCGCAGTCCAAACCAGGACGTTTACGTCAGAGTAATAAATTCAATGTCAAATCAGGTACAGAAAGCAAAAAAAAGGGAGGGAAATAAAGACTGGCTGAATAGAAAGAGAACAATAGATGGAAAGAAAATGTAAAAGTAGAACTCCAACAATTAAAATCTGAAGGAATGAGACTCCACAATTGTAAATGTTAATTTTCAGAGCTAGAGAGATTGTTTGGCAGTAATTAAAACTTACCACGCCGTTAAAACGCGTACTTAGACGAAATTGAGTAGATTGGGCCTTTCCTCTCTGGTGTTTAGAAGAATGACAGGTGATCTCATTGAAACATATAAGATTCTTAGGGGGTTTGATAGGGTAGATGCTGAGAGGGTGTTCCCCTTGTCTGAAGACTCTAGAACGAGTGAGCATAGTCTCTGAATAAGGGGTCGCCCATTTAAGACTGAGAAGAAGAGGAATTTCTTCACTCAGAGGGTTTTAAATCTTCTGATTTCTCTACCCCAAAGTGCTGTGCATGCTGAGGCGTTGAGTATATTCAAGGTTGAGATCGATAGATTTTTGGGTTATAGAGGAATCAAGGGATGGGGATCGGGTGAGAAAGTGGAGGTCCAAGATCAGCCATGAATGTATTGAATGGCGGAGCAGGACCGAGGGGCCATATGGCCTACTCCTCCTCCTAGTTCTTATGTTCTTATGTTCTAAAATGGAAAAGCCCTACATTTCTGCAGCGAATTTATTTCATATCTACCATGCAAGTACAGGAACTTCACACAGTTCAATATATTGGAATAGTGAATCAGAAAGCGAGGTGCCGTTTTCACGAAGCTAACGACAGGGGCTCGCATTTCAGACAGCAACTTTCGGATTTTCGCGTTAACCACGCATCTGCCCTCGCCTGAAGTTGCTGTAGGACTTGCGCATAAATAATGGCAAACGCCGTTATCCTCGCCGTTATGTTGACAGTGAAATCTGTCCTCTTATGTCCCCTCGTTCTTGATTTGTCAACAGAAGGAATAGTTTCTCTGCATCAACCCTATCTTATCCTCTTGACATTTTATGCACCTCGAACAGCTCACTCCTCAATCGCCTATACTCAAGGGAGCGTTTAAACAACGTGTTATGAGAACTTACCCATCGAAGCAGCGGCATCATTTTGGTGAATCTGCACTGCACCCCCTCCAAAGCCAATAAATCCTGCCTGAGACCTGGTGCCAAAAACTGAACGCAGTACTCGAGAAGAAGTTCAATCAAGGCTTATACAACTGATGCATAACTTCCAACCATGTGTATTCCAGACCCCTAGAGATAAAGGCCAACACTACATTAGCCTTTTAAATTATATTTGCACCAGTCCACTGGCTTTAGTGATTTCAGCACTTGGATCCATAAATCTCTCTCCTAAGAACATAAGAACATAAGAAATAGGAGCAGGAGTAGGCCAATCGGCCCCTCGAGCCTGCTCCGCCATTCAATAAGATCATGGCTGATCTGATCCTAACCACCAATCTACTATCTATCACAGAACCATCTCCTGCATCTAACAGAATTGCACACACGAAATAGGAGCAGAATCAGGCTACACAGTCCCTGGGCCCGCTCCACTACCCACAGGGCCATGACCGATCCGAACCTAGACTCATGTCCAAATTCCTGCCCGCTCCCCGTAACCCTTAATGCCCTTTACTTCCACAGACCATAGTTTCTCATCATTTATAAAGTAGTCTGGTCTATCATTCTTAGCCACAAAGTAGATGACGACACACTTCCGCACATTGATCTCCATCTGCCACAGTATTACCCACTCACTTAATCTATCAATGCCCCTTAGCAACTTTCTGCTTCCATCTACATTACTTACTGCGCCACCTAACTTGGTGTTGTCATCAAACCTGGATATATGGATCTCCAGTTCTTCAGCTAAGTCATTTATTAATATAGTGAACATCTGAGACCAAAGTACAGGAACCTGAGGGACATCTCTACTCACTTGCTGCCAATTGGAGTATTTACCAATAATCCCTACGTTTCCTATTTCCCAAACGATTCCCTATCCATTTCAATAGCTTCTATCCAATTTCATTGTGTCTAATTTTTGTTTACAGTCTCTTATGTGGAACCTTATCGAATGCCTTCTGGAAATCCATCTAAATAAATTCCACAGACACTCACGTATCTACCACGTTAATTGCCTCCTCCAAAAAATCAACCAGTTTATTTGGACATGACTAAAGCTTTAGAAATCCATGCTGGCTCTCTCTGATCAGTTCACGCTAGTCCAAGTGCTCAGTCACTCTGTCCCTAATAATAGATTCTAGCAACTTCCCCACAACAAACGTTAGACTAATATGGCTAAAATTTCCCAGTTTATCTCTATTACCCTTCTTAAATAGTGGGTTGACATTGGCAATTTCCCAATCCAAGGGGACAATTCCTGAATCCAGAGAGTTTGAAAAGATCATGACTAGAGCATCTACCATGTCATCACCTGTTCCTTTTAATACCCTGGACAGGAAACCATCAGTTCCTGGAGACTTGTCCACCTTTATTCTCATTATTTTCTCCATTATCATTTTAAAAACTTATATTAAATTTAGAAATTTGCTCTCCTTGAATTATTTTTCCTTTTCCTTGTATCTCTGGTACTTTATCCTCATCCTCTGCTGTGAAGATCGATAAAAGGTGAATATTTAACAAATCTGCTATTTCTGCTTTTCAATTACAATATCATATGTATCTGTCTTTAAGAGTCTCACATTAATCTTGGCCACCCTTTTACTCTTAATACACTTGTAAAAAAACTTTAGTTTTGTCCTTGCTTCCCCTCGCAAGTTTATTCTTATATTCCCTATTAGAAGCTCGGATGACTTTCTTTGCATCCCTTTGTGTTCTTTCTATCTCCCCTAGACCTCGAGATATTCACTGTTCTTTGCGTTAATATAAGCCCCTTTGTTTTATTTCAGACTATCCATCACGTCTCTTGTTGACCAAGGTTTTTAAATTAAACAAGTAGCGCTCTTGCCCTATAAAGGTATGCACAGGTGCAGTGTTCTATCAAATTTGTAGTTGAAAACCTCTCACCATTCATCTGTAGTTTTAGCCATGACTAGTTCAGAGATGTTTATTGTTGTAAATTTTTGCCTCATCCCTCTACCGTTCATTTGACCTAAATTTAGAAACTTGGTTCGTGACTCATCTTTCTCCCTCCCATGACTAATCATGTTATGGTCACAGTTAGCTAGGTGTTCCTTACCGTTATCTTATTGGAAGATTCGGGGCCCATTACTCATCACTAAATCTAGTAAGACCTGATTTCTTGTTGGGTCAAATACATAATGTTACAAAAAGATTGAGGTACAGAGTAGCCATTGAATGGCGAAGCAGGCGCCAGAGGGTGTATCCCTGTTCTTAATGTTCCTGTTTTCCTGTGAAATTGGATATTGAAGCTTAATATAATGGGTGTGTTACAAGAACGAGGCACCTTGGGGAGGAGCGATCATAATATGATAGAATTCTTCATTAAGATGGAGAGTGAATCAGTTGACTCAGAAACTAGGGTCCTGAATTTAAATAAAAGAAACTACGATGGTGTGAGGCGCGAATTGGCTAGGATGGATTAGGGAACGTTACTTAAAGGGTTGATGGTGGATAGGCAATGGCAAACATTTAAAGATCGCATGAATGAACTACAGAATTTGTTCATCCTAGATCGGCATAAAAAAAAGGTGACTCAAGCGTGGCTAACAAGGGAAATTAGGGATAGCATAACAGCCAAGGAGAGGACATATAAATTGGCCAGAAAAAGCAGCAAACCTGAGGATTGGGAGCAGTTTAGGATTCAGCAAAGGAGAATAAAGCGATTAATTAAGAGGGGGAGAATAGAGTATGAGAGTCAGCTTGCTGGGAACATAAAAACTGACTGTAAAAGCTTCTATAGATATGTGAAGAGAAAAAGATTAGTGAAGTCAAGCGTAGGTCCCTTGCAGTCAGAATCAGGGGAGTTTATAATGGGGAACAAAGAAATGGCGGACCAATTAAATACATACTTTGGTTCTGTCTTCACAAAGGAGGACACAAATAACCTCCCAGAGATGTCAGGGAACATAGGGTCTAATGAGAGGGAACAACTGAATGAAATCAGTATTTGGAGGGAAATGGTGTTGGGGAAATTGACGAGATTGAAGTCCGATAAATCACCAGGGCCTGATAATCTACATCCTAGGGTACTTAAGGAAGTGGCCCTAGAAATATTAAATGCATTGCTGATCATCTTCCAAAATTCTATAGAGTCTGCAACAGTTCCCATGGATTGGAGGGTAGCTAATGTAACCCCACTATTTAAAAAAGGTGGGAGAGAGAAAACGGGGAATTATAGACCGTTAAGTCTGACATCGATAGTGGGGAAAATGCTGGAGTCCATTATAAAAGATGTAATAGCAGAGCACTTGGAAAACAATGATAGGATCGGACAAAGCCAACATGGATTTACAAAAGGTAAATCATGCTTGACTAATCTACTGGAATGTTTTGAGGATGTAACTGATAGAATACTGAAGGGAGAACCAGAGGATTGGGTGTATTTGGACTTTCAGAAGGCTTTCGATAAGGTCCCGAATAAGAGATTAGCGTGCAGTTAAAGCACATGGGATTGGGGGTAAGGTATTGACTTGGATAGAGAACTCGTTGGCAGACAGGAAGCAAAGAGTTGGAATAAACGGGTCTTTTTCTGAGTGGCAGGCAGTGACTAGTGGGGTACCGCAGGGATCGGTGCTAGGAACCCAGTTATTCACAATATATATTAATGATCTAGATGAGGAAACTAGATGTAATATATCCAAGTTTGCAGACGACACAAAGCTGGGTGGGCGTGTGTGTTGTGAGGAGGATGCAGAGAAACTCCAGTATGATTTAGACAAGTTGGGTGATTGGGCAGATGCATTTCAGATGCAGTATAATGAGAATAAATGCGACGTTATCCACTTTGGTGGCAAAAACAGGAAGGCAGATTATTATCTGAACGGCAATAGATTGGGAAAAGGGGAAGTGCAACGAGACCTGGGAATCCTTGTGCACCAGTCGTTGAAGGTAAGCATGCAGGTGCAGCAGGCGGTTAAGAAGGCAAATGGTATGTTGGCCTTCATAGCGAGAGGATTCGAGTACAGGAGCAAGGATGTCTTGCTGCAGTTGTACAGGGCCTTGGTGAGACCACATCTTGAGTATTGTGTGCAGTTCTGGTCCCCTTATCTGAGGAAGGATGTTCTTGCCATGGAGGGTGTGCAGAGAAGATTCACCAGACTGATACCTGGGATGGCAGGAATGACGTATGAAGAGAGATTGGGACGATTGGGCTTGTATTCGCTAGAGTTTAGAAGAATGGGAGAGGACGTCGTGGATAGCACGTTTAGCAAGTTGGTCACACCGCAGGTAAAGGGTGTACAGGCAGGAAGTGAATGGGTGACCACCAGGCAGAGTAAGAGATGCAGGCAGGAGGTGCAAAGGTCCCCTGTGGCCATTCCCCTCTCAAACAGATATACCACTTTGGATACTGTTGGGGGGGATGACTTATCAGGAGAAGGCAGCAACAGCCAACTTCCTGGCAACATGGGTGGCTCTGCTGCACAGGCTGGGAGGAAAAAGTGTAGAAGAGCTATAGTGATAGGGGACTCAATTGTAAGGGGAATAGATAGGCGTTTCTGCGGCCGCAAACGAGACTCCAGGATGGTGTATTCCCTCCCTGGTGCAAGGGTCAAGGACCTCTCAGAGCGGCTGCAGAACATTTTGGAGGGGTAGGGCGAACAGCCAGTTGTCGTGGTGCACATAGGCATCAACGATATAGGTAAAAAAACGGGATGTGGTCCTAAAAGTAGAATATAGGGAGTTAGGAGGTAAATTAAAAAATAGGACCTCAAAGGTAGTAATCTCTCAGGATTGCTACCAGTGCCACGTGCTAGTCAGAGTAGAAATAGGAGGATATTTCAAATGAATACGTGGCTAGAGGAATGGTGCAAGGGGGAGGGATTCAAATTCCTTGGACATTGGAACCGGTTCTGGGGGAGGTGGGACCAGTACAAACTGGACGGTCTGCACCTGGGCAGGGCCGGGACCGATGTCCTAGGGGGAGTGTTTGCTAGTGCTGTTGGGGGGGGCGGAGTTAAACTAAAGTGGCAGGGGGTTGGGAACCTGAGCAGGGAGACAGAGGAAAGGTAAACAAGTATAAAAGCAAAAGACAGGAAGGAGAAAAACAAAAGTAGAAGGCAAAGAACTCAACGGTTTAAATCAAATATGGTCACAGTAAATAATAATTCATACAGGTCTGAGAGCATTAAAAAAACAACCCTGAAGTCTTTGTGTCTTGATGCAAGGAGCATTCGGAACAAGGTGGATGAATTAGCTGCGCAAATAGAGGTAAATGAATACGATGTCATTGGGATTACAGAAACATGGCTCCAGGGTGGCCAAGGCTGGGAACCCAACATCCAGGGGTATTCAATATTTAGGAAAGATAGGCAAAAAAGAAAGGGAGGTGGGGTAGCATTGCTGGTTAAAGAGGGGATTAAAACAATTGAAAGGAAGGATATTAGCTCTGATGATGCGGAATCTGTATGGGTAGTACTGAGAAATATCAAGGGGCAGAAAACGTTAGTGGGAGTGGTATATAGACCTCCAAACAGTAATACGGAGGTTGGGGACGAAATTAAAATGGAAATTAGAGAAGCATGCAGTAAGGGCACAGCAGTCATTATGGGTGACTTTAATTTACATATAGATTGGGCCAACCAACTTAGTAAAAATACTGTGGAGGAGGAATTCCTAGAATGTTTACGGGATGGTTTTCTGGAACAATATGTCGAGGAACCAACCAGAGATCAGGTCATCTTAGACTGGGTATTATGTAACGAGAAAGGATTAATTAGCAATCTTGTTGTGCGAGGCCACTTGGGGAGGAGCGATCATAATATGATAGAATTCTTCATTCGGATGGAGAGTGAAGTAGTTGAATCAGAGACTAGGGTCCTGAATTTAAATAAAGGAAACTACGATGGTGTGAGGCGCGAATTGGGTAGTTTTGATTGGGGAATATCACTCAAAGGGTTGACGGTGGATAGGCACCAATTAAATGCATATTTTGGTTCTCTCTTCACAAAGGAGGAAACAAATAATCTCCCAGGGATGTTGGAGAACATAGCGTCTGATGAAAGGGAGTAACTAAAAGAAATCAGTATTTGCAGGGAAATGGTGTTAGGGAAATTGATGGGATTGAAGGCCGATAAATGCCCAGGGCCTGATAATGTACATCCTAGGGTACTTAAGGAAGTGACCCTAGAAATAGTAGATGCATTGCTGATCATCTTCCAACATTCGATGGAATCTGGAACTGTACCCATGGATTGGAGGGTAGCTAATGTTACCCCACTATTCAAAAAGGGTGTTAGAGAGAAAGCGGGGAATTACAGATAGGTAAGCCTAACATCGGTAGTGGGGAAAATGCTAGAGTCCATTATAAAGGATGTAACAGCTGAGCACTTGAAAAACAGAGACAGGATCGGACAAAGTCAACATGGATTTACAAAAGGTAAATCGTGCTTGACTAATCTACTGGAATTTTTTGAGAATGTAATTGGGAAAATAGATAAGGGAGAACCAGTCGATGTGGTGTATTTGGACTTTCAAAAGGCTTTCGATAAGGTCCCGCATAAGAGATTAGCGTGTAAAGTTAAGTCACATGGGATTGCGGGCAAGGTATTGACTTGGATAGAGAACTGGTTGGCGAACAGAAAGCAGAGTGTAGAAATTAATGGGTCTTTTTCCGAGTGGCAGGCAGTGACTTGTGGGGTACCGCAGGGTTCGGTCCTTGGAACCCAGCTATTCACAATATACATTAATGATCTAGATAAGGGAACTAAATGTAATATCTCCAAGTTTGCAGATGACACAAAGCAGGGTGGGCTTGTGTGCTGCGAGGAGGATACTGAGAAACTCCAGGATGATTTGGACAGGTTGGGTGAGTGGGCTAAGGCTTGGCAGATGCAATATAACGTGGATAAATGCGAGGTTATCCACTTTGGTGTCAAAAACAGAAAGGCAAACTATTATCTGAATGCCAATAGAGTGGGAGAAGGGGAAGTGCAACGAGACCTAGGTGTCCTTGTGCACCAGTCGCTGAAGGTAACCATGCAGGTGCAGCAGGCGGTGAAGAAGGCAATGGTATGTTGGCCTTCATAGCGAGAGGGTTTGAGTACAGGAACAAGGATGTCTTGCTGCAATTGTACAGGGCCTTGGTGAGACCACACCTTGAGTACTGTGTGCAGTTTTGGGCGCCTTATCTGAGGAAGGATGTTCTTGCCATGGAAGGAGTTCAGCGAAGATTCAGAAGGCTGATACCTGGGATGGCAGGAAAGACATATGAGGGGAGATTGCGTCGATTGGGCTTATACTCGCTGGAGTATAGAAGAATGAGAGGGGATCTCATCGAAACATATAAAATTCTGACAGGTTTGGACAAACTAGATGCAGGAAGAATGTTCCCGATGATCGGAGAGTCCGGAACCAAGCATCATAATCTAAGGATAAGGGGTAAGCCATTTAGGACAGAAATGAGGAAGAATTTCTTCACCCAGAGAGTGCTGAACCTATGGAATTCTCTACCACAGAAGATACTTGAGGCCAATTCATTAAATATATTCCAGAATGAGTGAGATATATTTCTTAAAGTTAAAGGTATCAAGGGATATGGGGAGAAGGCAGGTACAGGGTACTGAGTTTGGATGATCAGCCATTTTCTCATCGAATGGCGGAGCAGGCTCGAGGGGCCGAATGGCCTACTCCTGCTCCTATCTTCTATGTTTCTATGTTTCTGTGATCTAATTGAAACTTATAAAATTCTAACAGGACTAGACAGACTAGATGCAGGAAGGATGTTCCCGATGGCGGGGGAGTCCGGAACCAGGGGTCACAGACTAAGGATAAGGGGTAAGCCATGTCGACCTGAGATGAGGAGGAATTTCTTCACCCAGAGAGTAGCGAACCTGTGGAATTCTCTACCACAGAAGACAGTTGAGGCCAAGTCATTAAATATATTCAAGAAGGAGTTAGATCTATTTCTTAAGGCTAAAGGGATCAAGGGATATGGGGAGAAAGCAGGGACAGGGTACTGAATTTGGATGATCAGCCATGATCTCATTAAATGGTGGGGCAGGCTCGATGGGCCGAAAGGCCTAAACCTGCTCCTATCTTCTATGCTTCTATGTTTCGATGTAATAACAATCCTGGGGGTACTGTAAGATTCGCAGCTCTAAACAGATTCACGAAGCAATCAGAAGTGAAAAGAGAAAGAACTTTTACAGAGAAGGATAGTGATGGAGACACACGGTAAATACGGAAACTTTCAGATACGCGTTGGACAGACGGACAAACATAAATCTCAAAAAAAGCACATCTGCAGATTGTAGCATTAACTGCAAGAATTTGTTCCAGTAATATGCCCCAAAAACAAGATGGAGATCAGAGGAGAGTCGCATAGCAATATAAGGATGTCAAATCAAATCAAGTATCAAATCAAACCAATCAATTATCAGAACCATTCTGTTGCATTAGTGTGAAATGACCAGTTTCCATGTTGGATCTTCTGTCGATGTTCGAACCGGTTCTGCTGATTTAGTGCGAAATTATGCCTGATTTGCTGCAATTACCTTGTGCACTCAGTCCTCTAAAGGGCTGGGTGGAAAATGTGCTAACTTATCTCAGTGAGGACCACTCCAGCCAGCAGAGAGAAGCCCCTACCCGCCATCATTCTAGGCGTGATGTGCACAAATTTCACTCGTTAATGAGAGTGCAATCCCATTGAATGACCCAGACCCCTCTACAGCGGAAAGTATCCGGTTTACCAAATGTCACCAACGTACATTTTAATTCAGCTCTCAATAGAAAGATAACGTTTACCAAGACCAGTAAACATTATCACTACATGAGTCCAGCGAGAGATAGCCACATTATATTTCCTGCAGTGTCTAATGCGAAAGACCAGTAACACCAAGTTGACGCACAACAGGAATTCTGCTCTCCAATCTCCAGCGAGAGAATTCGGAAGTTCCGAGGAGACAGCGTTGTCTTAATTTTACAGCAGTTTGTGTCCCTTTGAGAATTCCCTGTCCTGTAAAGACAAGGAAGGAAAAACCTCTTAAATAATGTGTACGTACACAGAAGCATCGTAAGGTAGTCCTATTGTTTTTAGATGAATCAATGAGCCTGATAGAGTTTGGGCTTTCCAGGTTAAGCTTCTGTAATGTTTAAATGACGTTAGGATGTTAAGAGACCGGCACAGCTAAATTCTAATCATGTAACTTTCTAAGCATTAAGTAAAGTTAAGAATAAATAGAAAGATAGACTTGCATTTATATAGCACATTTCACGAAATCAGGACGCCCCAAAGCGCTGTACAGGATGTTTGAAGTCTAATCACTGTTGTAACGTGGGAAACGCCGCAGTCAATTTGCGCAGAGCAAGGACCTACAAACAGCAATGTGATAATGACCAGATTATCTGTTTTAATGATGTCGGTTGAGGGGTAAATATTGACCAGGACTCCCCTGCTCTACTTCGAAATACTGGATCATTTGAATGTCGAACGTCAAATCCCCTGTAATGTTGCGGAATTCTTGGAGTACTGCATAGAATTCTGCTCGCCATATTATAAAAAGGACATAGAGGCACAGGAGAGGGTGCAAAATAGATTCACAAGGATGGTACCAGAAATGCGAGTGTATACCTATCAGAAAAGGATGGACAGGCTGGGTCTTTTTTATCTTGAAAAGAGAGGGCTGAGGGGTGACCTAATAAAGGTATTTAAAATGATGAAAAGTGTTGATAGAGTAGATACAGAGAGAGTGTTTCCACTTGTTGGGAAGAGCAAAACTAGACATTATCCACATAAGATAGTCACCAAGAATTCAAATAGGGAAATCGGAAAGAACTTGTTTACCCAGAGAGTGGTGAGAATGTGGAACTCGCTACCACAGGAAGTGGTTGAGGGAAATAGTATAGATGTGTTTAAGGGGACGCTAGATAAGCATATGAGGGAGGAGGGAGTAGAAGGTTATGCTGATCGAGTTAGATGAGCAAAGACGGGAAGAGACTCGAGTGGAGCATAAACGCCGACATGAACTGGTTGGGCCGAATGGCCTGTTTCGATGCTGTATATCCTATGTAATCCTATGTAATATGTAATTTGATTTTGGTGCCTTGCTGTGTGCCTCATTGGTTTCTGTATTTTTATCCCTAACAAGAGTAGCCGCTCTTGAAACACAAATGATAGGCAGTGAAACACATTTTGCGCTCCGAGGAAGTAAAACGCTATAAGATGCAATTACCTTTTTAGTTCTATAAGAAAGGTTACATTTTCAGAGTCACAGTAAGTACTTAATCGTACAGAGAAATACATTGAAGTATTGGAGTTTGAACACGGAAACAGGCGACTGCGCCCAAAAAGTCCATGTCCGTGGTCACCTTCCGTCCCGCAAATACATCTAATCATAGCTACCCGCCCTGGTGCCATATCCCTTCAATCCTTTTTTTCCTTCATCTGCCTATCATATATAATTTAGGTGTCAAATGTTGCTCAGTGGAAGCACTCATGCATCTGAACCAGATGGTCATGGGTTCAAGAGACCTGAACACAAGATCTAAGCCGACACTCCAGTGCAGTACAGAGGGAGTGCTGAAATGCCGTAAGTGCTGTCTTTCGGATGAGACTTTAAATTGAGACACCGTCTGTCTTCTCTGGCCGACGTAAAAGATCCCGTGGTGCTCCCGGAAGAAGTGCTGGGGAGGTCTGCAGGTGTCCCAGCCAATATTTATCCCTTTACCAACATTCATTAAAACAGATTGTCTGGTCATCGTCTCATTATTGTTTGTGGGATATTGTCGTGCTCATATTGGCTGCGATTTTCCTACATTACAACAACTTCCAAAGTAGTTCATTGGCTGTAAAGCGCTTTGGGACGTCCTGAGTTCCTGCAACGTGCTGTATAAGTCCAAATTATTTCTTTCATTTAATCTTGAGTGTTGACATGATTTGTGCCCCAGCCATTGTCCTATCATTTGAGGCATAACCGTAACTTAAGTGTATCAGCAGCTTTAGCTGGATTTAGCTTGCTTACAGCATCACAGAGCGATGTTTAAATCTAAGTTTGCAGTAAGATCGAACTCGGCCGAGTGTTGCAGTTTGTATTCAACGTGTTACTGGAAACACCCCAGTATTTTGGCCGTTGCTGTGACATCTAACCATGAAACCTCCCAGTCCTTTCTTTTGCCCATTCATTTAGGGCTAGAAATTCATCTCGGGCGGTGGTGAAAACGGGCGGTATCGGATCGGCAGCCCGTTATACGGAGCGCCTGATATTCAGTTCTATTACAGTCGATGGAACTGAATCCGATACTGCACGTTTTTTGCCACCGCCCTAGACGAATTTCTCGGCCTTAATCTAGTAATGTCTCTTTGTAATTGTATGCACTCGGCTACACTACTTACTATGCCACCAATCTGTGATTCATCGGCGGACTTGCATTTGTGGCTCTCCATTGTGTTATCGAAATCATAAATACATATAGTGAATAGTTGAGGCACCAGCACGGTTCCTGGTGGGACACCACGATTCTCTTCCCTCCAATTCGAGTACATATACTTAATGCACATCACAAGGAATAAAATACGCTCGCCAGTCCGTATTAGCACCCATAAACATAGATAACAAGGAAGAATACATTGGCCGTAATTTCCGATGCCTACGGGTGTGTACGAGCTGTGTGCTGAAAACCGGCACTTCCGATCTGTCAATAATTCTCTTGACAGATCGCACGCCTGCACTGAAGAATGGCTTTTGCGGGTGGAGTGTTCCGCTTTCTGCAGAACCTCCGACCGCTGAAATCCCTTAAAAATATTACACCTGGTAAAAGCATAAGGATTAAAAAGGTTAAAAAAAAAATGTTCCACTAATTTATAATTGAAAAATACGTTTAAAAATGCTAAGTTTATTTTTAGCCCCGTAAATACATTTTTGTTTAACATATTTAATTTAATGTAAATTTGACGCATTTAAAAACCGTGATTTTTAAAGATGTATTTAATGTTGTATCTTTTTCAGTGATCCATTCATACTTTTGACAGGTCTACCTATCAAAAGTATGAAGGGGATTCCCTTCTCCCATTCTCCCATTGGCTCGCCTGGCCCACGTGATCCCAGGGATGCTTTCGAACCGCCTGCGCCCCTGGGATACCTGGGCCTTTGCGCGCGCAGCAGGAGAGGCCAAGGAGCGGAAGAGTCCGGAACTCGGGAGCCCTCAGGTAAGGTCGGAGATTTTTTTCCCGCACGCAGGATGCCTCCTATCGGAAATTACGGGCCAGAGGCGGCGGACCTGGGTGGAGCAACAGCGGCGAGGCGGCGGCGGTAAAAGGCGGCAGCGACCAGGTAGGCCCACAGAGGCGGCGGACCTGGGTGGAGCAACAGCGGCGAGGCGGCGGCGGTAAAAGGCGGCAGCGACCAGGTAGGCTTTCACCAAGCCGAGAGCAGGAGAGAGGTAAAAAATAATCGAAGTGTGACGTCACCAGAAAGCAGGTAAGTGATTGGTTGGTGGGTATTTCTCTTTTTTTTATACAAAACTTCAATTCCATAGTTTATAGTTTCTCGGGTATCTGTGGTGTAGCGGAGACTGCTGGCATAAATTAACTGAAGGGTAAATAATAAATTTTTAATTAATTACATAGAATGGGAGAGCAGGTGATATAATACTGCTGCAATATGTGGGAGCTGGTGGACACCATTGATGTTCACGGTGCACACATTTGCAGTAAGTGTTGGCTGCTCGAGGAACTCCGGCTCCGTGTTGATGAGCTGGAGTCCGAGCTTCAAACACTGCGACACATCAGGGAGGGGGAGAGTTACCTGGACTCCTTGTTTCAGGAGGTAGTCACGCCAATTAGAGTAACTAATTCAGAAGTAGCCCGTGGTCAGGGACAGGAAGGTGTGACTACGAGTGAGGCAGGTACAGGGATCCAGGAGGTAGTGTTGGAGGAGCCGCAGCCCTTGCTCTTGTCCAACAGGTTCGAGGCTCTTACTCCCTGTGTGGATAGGAGCGGGGACTGCAGGGAGGATGAGCAACCTGGCCACAGCACCGTGGTAAGGGGGGCCATTCAAGTGGGGGGAGTAAAAAGAAATGTTGTAGTGGTAGGGGATAGTATCATTAGGGGGATAGATAGGGTTCTTTGCAGCCAAGAGCGAGAGTCCCGAAGGCTGTGTTGCCTGCCCAGTGCCAGGGTTAAGGACATCTCCTCTGGGCTAGAGAGAAACTTGGAGTGGGAGGGGGAGGATCCAGTTGTCGTGGTCCATGTTGGTACCAATGACATAGATAGGACAAGGAAAGAGGTTCTGCTGAGGGAGTTTGAGCAGCTAGGGGCCAAATTAAAAAGCAGAACCTCGAGGGTAATAATCTCTGGATTACTACCTGAGCCACGAGCAAATTTGGCTAGGGGAAATAAAATCAGGGAGTTGAATGCGTGGCTCAAAGACTGGTGTGGGAAAAATGGGTTTTGCTTCTTGTGACACTGGCACCAGTACTGGGGCAGGAGAGAGCTGTTCCGTTGGGACGGACTTCACTTGGCCAGTGCTGGGACTAGTGTCCTGGCGAATCGAATAACTAGGGCTGTGGAGAGGGCTTTAAACTAATTAGTGGGGGGGAGGTTTCAAGAGAGCAAAAAATAAAAATGACAACAGAGAGGGTCATAGACATAGGTAGCAGTAGGGGAATCACAAATCAGAGCGTGGCAGGAAGGGACAGAGTGTGTGGAGTAAAAGGTAAAGTGGTAAAAAGTGAAAAAGCAGGAACTAAGTGCCACAAAGCATATTTGAAAGTTCTCTATCTGAATGCACGTAGCATTCGCAACAAAATAGATGAGTTAATGGCACAAATAACTACATACGGTTATGATATTGTGGCCATTACAGAAACATGGCTGCAGTGTGACAATGCCTGGGAATTAAACATACCAGGTTATTTAACGATCAGGAAGGACAGGCAGGAAGGAAGGGGAGGTGGGGTGGCTATGTTAATAAAGGAAGGAATCACTGTAATACAGAGTAATGATATTGGGTCAAAAAATCATGATAATGAAACAGTTTGGGTGGAGATAAGGAATAATAAGGGGAAAAAACACTAGTGGGCGTAGTCTATAGGCCTCCGAACAGTTGCAACTCTGTTGGACGGAGTATCAATCAGGAAATAGTTGAGGCATGTAATAAGGGAACATCTATAATTATGGGGGATTTTAACTATCATATTAATTGGACAAATGAAATGGGGCAGGGCTGCCTTGAGGATGAGTTCATTGAGTGTATTAGGGATGGGTTTCTTGAGCAGTATGTAACTGAACCGACCAGGGGGCAAGCAACCTTAGATCTGGTCCTGTGTAACAAGACAGGATTAATTAAAAATGTCCTAGTAAAGGATCCCCTTGGAATGAGTGACCATAACATGGTTGAATTCCATATTCAATTAGAGTGTGAGAAGGTTGGATCTCAAACAAGCGTGCTAAGCTTGAATAAAGGAGACTATGAAGGTATGCGAGCGGAATTTAGTAGAGTGGATTGGGAAAATAGATTAAAGGGTAAGACGACACATGATCAGTGGTGTACATTCAAGGAGTTATTTTACAACTTCCAAAAAATATATATTCCACTGAAAAGAAAAGGGTGTAAAAGAAAGGACAGTCATCCGTGGCTAAGTAAAGAAATTAAGGATAGTATTCGACTAAAAACAAGGGCATATAAGGTAGCGAAATCTAGTGGGAGGACAGAGGATTGGGCAAACTTTAAAAGGCAGCAAAAAATAACAAAAAGATTGATTAAGAAAGGGAAGATAGATTATGAAAGTAAATTAGCAAAAAATATAAAAACAGATAGTAAGAGTTTTTATAGTTATATAAAAAGAAAAAGGGTGGCTAAAGTAAATGTTGGTCCCTTAGAGGATGAGACCGGGAAATTAATGGTGGGAAATATGGAGATGGCAAAAACACTGAATGAATATTTTGTATCAGTCTTTACAGTAGAGGACACTAAGAATATCGCAACACTGGACAAACAGGGGGCTATAGGGGGAGAGGAGCTAAACACGATCAAAATCACTAAGGAAGTGGTACTCGGTAAAATAATGGGACTCAAGGCGGATAAATCACCTGGACCTGATGGCTTACATCCTAGAGTCTTGAAGGAAGTGGCGGTAGGGATTGTAGATGCATTGGTAATAATTTTTCAAAACTCCCTGGATTCCGCTAAGGTCCCGGCAGACTGGAAAACTGCTAATGTAACACCCTTATTTAAAAAGGGCAGTAGACAGAAGGCTGATAACTATAGACCTGTTAGCCTAACATCTGTGGTAGGTAAAATTTTGGAGTCCATTATTAAGGAAACAGTAACAGGACATTTGGATAATCATAATTTAATAGGACAAAGTCAGCATGGTTTTACGAAGGGGAAGTCATGTTTGACAAATTTGCTGGAGTTCTTTGAGGAAGTAACATATAGAGTGGATAAAGGGGAACCAGTGGACGTAGTGTATTTAGACTTCCAAAAGGCATTTGACAAGGTGCCACACAAAAGATTATTGCTTAAGGTAAAAAATCACGGGATTGGGGGTAATATTCTGGCATGGATAGAGGATTGGCTATCTAACAGAAAGCAAAGAGTTGGGATAAATGGTTCATTCTCAGACTGGCAATCAGTAACTAGTGGTGTTCCACAGGGGTCAGTGCTGGGTCCCCAACTCTTTACAATCTATATTAATGATTTGGAGGAAGGGACCAAGTGTAACATATCAAAATTGCAGATGATACAAAGATGGGAGGGAAAGTAGTGAGTGAGGAGGACATAAAAAACCTGCAAGGGGACATAGACAGGCTAAGTAAGTGGGCAGAGATTTGGCAGATGGAATACAACACTGGAAAGTGTGAGGTGATGCACTTTGGCAGGAAAAATCCTAGAGCAATTTATTATCTTAATGGCAAGAAACTGGAGAGTACTGAAGTGCAAAGGGATCTGGGGGTCCTGGTGCACGAAACTCAAAAGGTTAGTATGCAGGTGCAGCAAGTGATTAAGAAGGCAAATGGAATGTTGGCTTTCATTGCTAGGGGGATAGAATATAAAAATAGGGAGGTATTGCTTCAGTTGTACAAGGTATTGGTGAGACCGCACCTGGAATACTGCATACAGTTTTGGTGTCCTTACTTAAGGAAAGACATCCTTGCTCTCGAGGCAGTGCAAAAAAGGTTCACTCGGTTAATCCCGGGGATGAGGGGGTGGTCATATGAGGAGAGGTTGGGTAGATTGGGACTCTACTCATTGGAGTTCAGAAGAATGAGAGGCGATCTTATTGAAACATATAAGGTTGTGAAGGGGTTGGATCGGGTGGATGCGGGGAGGATGTTCCCGATGACGGGTGAGACTAGAACTAGGGGACATAGTCCTAGAATAAGGGGCTGCTCTTTCAAAACTGAGATGAGGAGGAACTACTTCACTCAGAGGGTGGTAGGTCCATGGAATATGCTGCCACAAAAAGCTGTAGAAGCTACATCATTAAATAAATTTAAAACAGAAATAGACAGTTTCCTAGAAGTAAAGGGCATTAAGGGTTACGGGGAGCGGGCAGGAATTTGGACATGACTCTAGGTTCGGATCGGTCATGGCCCTGTGGGTAGTGGAGCGGGCCCAGGGACCGTGTAGCCTGATTCTGCTCCTATTTCGTGTGTGCAATTCTGTTAGATGCAGGAGATGGTTCTGTGATAGATAGTAGATTGGCGGTTAGGATCAGATCAGCCATGATCTTATTGAATGGCGGAGCAGGCTCGAGGGGCCGATTGGCCTACTCCTGCTCCTATTTCTTATGTTCTTATGTTCTTATTATGTACAATAACATCTAAATACAAAAACCTGCAAAATCCCAATATTCACACGCTCGCAGGTGCCTGCCATCTCCACAGTGCGGCCAATACATTTCTTTTGAACAAAGTTAATAGTAACTTTCGAAAGGGAATTGGATAAATACTTGAAGGGGTAAAATAGGGCTTTGGAGAAAGAACAGGAGATTTGGACTACTTGGATAGCTCTTTCAAAGAGCCAGTTCAGGCATGATGTGCCGCATGGACCCTTCTGTGCTGTGTCATTTTATGATTCCATCATTTGGGTTCTAAGAGGCAATATACAATGTGCAGAAGAGGGAGATATTTGGCTTGTCGCGGGACTGCTAGAATGAGTGCGGGCTCAGGTTGGATGTGCAGATCAAAGGGAAACGAACATGTTGGGTCTTTCAGGTGAGTCCTGTGGTGGAACTCTATCCCCTCTGAGTCATAATGTCTCGGGTTGAAGCCCGCCCCAGAGACCGAACACATATTCCATACTGACACTCAGAGGAAAAGTTGTATCGAGCCCAATTGTAATATTGCAAGAAGAGTAGGAAAGTTGTGTTGGTACACGGGACACCGAAACATAGAAACATAGAAAAATAGGAGCAGGATTAGGCCATTCTGCCCATCGAGCTGCTCCGCCATTCAATATGATCATGGCTGATCCTCTAACTCAATACCATATTCCTGCTCTCTCCCCATACCCCTTGATGCCTTTTGCTTCTAGAAATCTATCTATCTCCTTCGTAAATAAATTCAGTGACTTGGCCTCCACAGTCTTCTGTGGTAGTGAATTCCACAGGTTCACCACACTCTGAGTGAAGAAATTTCTCCTCATCTCATTCCTAAATGTCCTGCCCCGTATCCTGAGACTGTGACCCCTCGTTCTAGACCCCCTAGCCAGGGGAAACATCCTCCCTGCATCCAGTCTCTCTAGCCCTGTCAGAATTTTATACGTTTCAATCAGATTCCCTCTCATTCTTCTAAACTCTTGTGAATACAGGCCTAGTCGACCCAACCTCGCCTCATACGACAGTCCTGCCATCCCAGGAATCGGTCTGGTGAACCTTCGCTGCACTCCCTCTTGAAACATGGAGAAGGGAGAGGCAGAGAGCTTGATGGGAAACTAACAGTTAGCTGAGCAGACAAACTAAAAGCATCAGGTAACTGAGACGATAAAAAATAGTTTAGCAGAAAAATAGGTGGGAAATTAAACTAGTTTAGCATAGAGAATATGAAACATTATTGCAAGAGAGTGTGTGTGTGCGTAATTAATTGAAATAAAGCATTGTACCTGGATCCTGGAAGCCTGCCAGAAGAAAGCCTTTTGGTTGTAAACGTTTGAAAGAAAATAAGTTGTTAAAATGCAACTGCTTTTCACACAGAAAGCAGACAGATGAAAGAATGAGGACAGACGAGATAAGGGAATGCTACGTGCAGGATAACCGAGGCCTTGGATCAGTCTGGTGGCAATGGAAAGTTACTGAAGGGAGAGGCATGTTAAGTCAGGTGACACAAGGAATCCAATCAAGGGAGAAGAAACAGATTCAATTTTACTAGGGGTACAAAAATCATGTGAAAAGAGACATTTTGTGTTTAGAAAAATGCATGTCTACATTTCTGTATTCGTATCTGTTTAATCTACTCTGCTGGTAACGTGCTTTGCATGCTGACTGAAAAAATAAAGGTGTTGAACCTGAAGCAACGACTAAATTCATTACGACTCATGTAAAAAGACAATATGTGTGTTTTACCAAGATTATTGGCGAGCCACCAGGGCCTCAACTTCCAGCTTTTTTTTTGAACACTGGGGGCTCATAGACATCGGATAGAAGAAACCTCATGCATCAAGAACACAATTGCGAGCGAGCTCTGGGACAGGAGGTAAACTTCTACCGCCGTCTGCATCTTACGGTAACAACTACGCTGCAGGGTACAGGATGAAGAACATCTGTAAGTATGTGCTGTATACATTTTGTATTTTATACTGGGAGTAGAACAGATACAAAAGTATGGGGTGCTCTGACGTAACAGTGGAGGAGACATTGTGCTCGCCACGTACACCACAATCTATTGCAGACATCACAGACATTCAGGCCTGGATTTATAAGTGGCAAGTAACATTGATCCCACACAAGTGCCAGGGTGTGCTTTGTACTCATCACAGTGAGATTAATTTTTAGGTGATTTCCTCAGTTAACTTTTATTTTAAATCAACGGAAGCATAAAATTACAAAGAGATATTAATAGATTAAGTAAATGGTCAAAAACTGTGGCAAATGAATTTCAATGCAGGCAAACGTGAGTTAATTCACTTTGAACATAAAAGGATAGAACAGAGTACTTTCTAAATGGAGAAAAGCTAGAAACAGTGGCAGTCCAAAGAGACTTGGGGGTCTATGTACAGAGATCATTAAAATTTCATGGATAGATACAGAAATAATCAAACAGGCTAATGGAATCTTGGCCTTAATATCTGGAGGACTAGAATACAAGAGGGTAGAATTTATTCTACAGCTGTACTAATCCCTGGTTAGACCATATCTTAGGAAGGATATCTTGGCCTTGGATGGAGTGCAGCGTAGATTTGCCAGAATCTATGGGTTAAAATACGAGCAGAGATTAAATAAACGACGGTGATATTCCCTGGAATTTAGACGGTAAGGGGTGATTTGATCGAAGCTTTCAAGGTATTAAGGGGAACTGATGGGGTAGACAGAGAGCAAGTTGCAGATTGTTGACATTGGTCCGTTTCACAGGACTCAGAAAGGTAACCAGTTCGTCTTGGTTATAATTGACTGTTATTCGAAATGCGGTTAATTAGCAAACATCAGAAATTAAAAATTGGTTCGAGAGAAAAAGGATAAAGTAGTCTATGATGGAATATAGAAGGAGAAAGGGAAAGATTCTGTCCCTTTTCTACTGCGAAAGGCTGCAAGATTTCAGTGTACTGTCTCTTTATAAAGCCTGTGTCAATGTTTCGGTGCTGCTGGATGTGGTTCCGCCCTCTTTCCCTTTTGTGTAAAAATGTTAAAGGTTTTCTTTAACTGTGAAAGCCACCATTTTCTTCAATTATGTTACAGTTATTTGGAAAGGCGCCTGAAGAACAAAAGAAAACAGATGACGTAATTTTCTTAGATTTTGTAAGCATGCGCTTTTTTGATTATTTTATCTGTTCTGTATTGTTGTCAGTTAATAAATTATTGGTCTGAATTACAGTGGAGCCATTGAGGTGAATTAACCTATTAAATTGTGAAAACCCGACATTCATTTTGGCCACATTGAAATTCTGCTTATTATTTTAAATTATGGGAAGGTTTCTAATTCCGGACGTGAGACTTTCACCTATTAAAATTGGCAGTTTGAATTTTTAGAACGCTAATGATTTGAATTGGAATTTTAGGACATTTGAGATGATTCTGCTTCTTTAACCATCTTGGTTGTACTGGCAAATCTTGGATTTCGAAACATCCTTATGAAGGCTAAAAAGTTTAAAATGAGTTGTATTTTTGTTCTTTTTATCCACAAGTTGTTGTAACCAGTCCTGACATGTGGCCTGGTCGCCAAGTTGTAGGGCATCCGTTTTGTAAACTCGATGATCGCTGGTTCAAACCTATATCTGTAGCGGTTTTATGACTCCAATCTTTAATGACATGATTTTCCCCGAGCCACTTAATCCCCTGTGTCCTTGTCTCTCACCATCACAGGTAAAATCTTTAACTCCCCGTGTAAACTTTGGATATTTAACAAATCTGCTGGACTAGGTTTCCCGGCGGTAGCATTTCCTTCATTTTGTGGTTTGAAACAGGAGCGAGGCATAATTATTTTCCCATCTCTTAACTTCTTTGATATTCTCAAATCTGCTGGTATTAGAGACAGAGAGATAGTCAATCTCGCTTGGAGTCCCCCCTGTCTATTAGTACCAAGTCTACAGTCACACCTAATGCATCAGTACCACATATAAAAGGGACAAAGCAACTTGGACCTTAAATCAGACAAAGAGACTGAGACTGATAGTGGACGGCAGAATACTTGCATTTATATAGCGCCTTTGGTGACCGCCTGACCTCCCAAAGCGCTTTAAAACCAATGAAGGAAACGCGGCAGCCAATTTGCGCACAGCACAGTTGCACAAATAGCAAACTGTAAATCCTGTTTTCCTTGTTTATTGATATTGAGGGGTAGCTATTGCCCAGGACACCGGGAAGCACTTCACTGCTTTTCTTCGAAATCGTGCAATGCGATTTTTATGTCCACCTGAAGGAGCAACATCCACCTCTAAAGAAGACTGCACCTCCGACAATGTAGCACTCCCTCAGTACTGGGAGTGACGACCTTGATTTCGGGCTCAGGTCTCACGGAACAGGAATATGAAACCATGACTTATTGACCCAGAGCCGAGAGAGCTCATGAGAAACGGACGACAATCGGGCTGATCATTGACAAATGAACCCACGACGTTTCGAATCTGAAGCTCTGGCTCTGACCCACTGAGCCGACTCTCAGACGGGCGGAAGGTGCAAAGTGACACGCCAGAAGCAGTGACAGACAAACTGACATAGGCAAAGGTACAGTCAGACATAAAGGCAGCGGTTGGTTTATCAAACTATCGATAATTCGTAAAGCATTGGCATTCCCAATCGTTGACATTATTCCACACTATTACATCTCGATCTGTTAACATTCCCAGGTGGTTGCAGTTTGTGAAAGCATTGATGCTTTATACACCTGACTATCCTCATCCATTTATTTATCCCAGTCCATTAACTTTCCGAATTTTAATGAACTTTCACTTTATTTACCTGGATAGACGAGAGAAGCTGGAGTTGTTCTCCTTGGAGCAGGGAAGGTTGAGGGGAGATTTGATAGAGGTGTTCAAAATAATGAGGAGTCTAGACAGTGAAGATAGAGAGAAACTGTTCCCGTTGGTGGAAGAGACGAGAACCAGAGGACACAGATTTAAGGTGATAGGCAAAAGAACCAAAGGCGACATGAGGGAAAACTTTTTTACGCAGCTAGTGGATAGGTTCTTGAATGCAATGCCTGAAAGAATGGTGGAGGCAGACTTAATCGTGGCTTTAAAAATGGAATTGGATAAGTACCTGAAGGATAAAAAAGAATTGCAGGGCTACGGGGAAAGGGCGGGGGAATAGCACTTGCTGAAGTGCTCTTGCAGAAATGCGGCACGGTCTCGACGGGCCGAATGACCTCCTTCTGTGCTGTAACCATTCTATGATTCTATGATTCTACGAATCCATTTATATATCCTAGTCCATTGATTTCCCCAATTATTGACAAATCCCAATCCATTCACTTTTCCAATCCATTTATATATCCCAGTCCATTGACATTTCCAATCCATTGAACTTTCATAAGGCCTTTGATAAGGTACCACATAGTCGACTCCTAACTGAGGTCGGAGCATGGAGTCAGGGGGCAAGTAGCAGAAAAAAAAGCAATCTGGATACAAAACGATAACTAGAGAGTGGGGGTTAAAGTTAGACACTTCGACTGGTGGAAGGTGGAAAGTGGTTTTTCACAAGGGTCGCTGCTGGGACCACGGTTCTCCACCATTTAACCAATTTTACTGGACTCGAGAATCTGAAATACAATATCAAAATTTGCATTTGTCACCAAATTGGGAGATATAGTTAATACTGAGGAAGGCTGCGACAACATACAGTTAGACTGTAAAATGGAAGAGCAAATGACAAATGAATTTCAATATAAGTCACTGTGTGGTGTTGTATTTTGGTAGGAGTAATAAGGTTTCCACCAAACCAATCAGAAATGTTGTTAAATTTGTATAGAACCTTGATTGGAGCCCACTTTTAGTACTGTGCACAGTTCTGGTCTACATATTTTCAACATGATACAGTGGCACTGAAGATGGCATAAAAACGATTTACAATGATGCTGGGAGAACGTACCTATCAGAAAGGATTGAGCAGGCTGGGGCTCTTTGCTCTAGAAAACGGAAGGCTGAGGGGCGACCTGGTAGAATTCTTTAACATTATGGCAGGATTTTATAAGTTAGACGTAGAGAAGGTGTTTCCACTTTTATGGGAGACCAATACTAGGCGTTATAAATAAAAGAAAGTCGTTAATAAATCAAATCGGAATTCAGGATTAACCTTTTAACCTGAGAGTGGATAGAATGTGGAACTCGCTAGCACATGGCGTAGATTAATTCAAATAGCATAGATGTATTTAAGGGAAAGCTAGGTAAGTACCCAATACTGGTCGGAACTCCATCTCCGAATATTGGAAGGTCCATTCCGATATTAAACTTGAAACATGTTTGACATCTTGTGTCTGACAACTGCAGTGGAACAACCGGGTTCGCCAGGTTTGCAAGTAGTTGGTGCGGTGGCCAAACGGTAAGGCGTCGGTCTAATGAGCCGAAAAGCGCGGGTTAACATTCTCAATCCGTTTCTGCTTGTGAAAGCATTGATGCTTTATACACCTGACTATCTTAACCCATTTATTTATCCAAGTCCCTTCACCTTCCGAACCACGCGGAGACCGTGCCTCTGTTAGATTTTAATATTTATGTAGATTGTTTACTCTGCACCTGCTTCAAGACCAATATATCCGTGCGCTGCCCAATACCGAATGAAGCACTCCAGATGGGGTCTGACAAAATCTCTACATAACTGAAGCATGACGTGCATTGAATATCAGTCCACTTGAGGTCTTGAATTATAAATACATCTTTGTTTCTGTATCGTCGATGTCAATTCAAAATGTTGATGTTTGCCCAGATACTTCCCATGGCTGGACTGATACCTTACCACTCTGTTACCAAATGATTAAAGGTATCTGAAATTTATGAATCAGACTTTAATCAAGTCTCATTATTACATCACACTGAACCTTAACATACTTACAGAGTCAATCCTGTCCCAACAACCTAGTGGAACTTTAAGCTGACGTTTACTTCCTCGTTGAATAGGTAAATACTAATGGTTAGAATTAGTACTATATGAAGAGTAACCAATAGAGTACAACATTAGCAGACGTCAGGACAGTCTGATGAATGCTTTCCTTACAGTGACCCTTTTTGGGTGTAAGAGTATTAACGGCCAATATTAAACTATATCTCACCAGCATCATACATCTATCTCGGTCGATTCTTCGACCCAGATCTCTACCCATTGCTTTTACCGATATCCTCACTCTCCAGAGTTACATTAATCGTTTCCTGTTGCCATGTTTTCAGCGTGACCGACCCTGTCCTGCACCCGTTCTTCAGGGCATATTCATGATGCATATCGCATGCTGGATGCTTCACATGCAACAAGGCACTTCTGCACACAAAGTGATATCCCAAGAACTTACAGCAAGAAACATCTCATAAAGTACCATCCCTGACACTTCTGGACATCTAGCAAATGATCGGGGTCTTATGATTAGTTTCGCTCCCTGCCTGGTCCCTATGTTTCGGGATAGCATCGACACAAGCAAACTACTCCCATTAATTGAGGGATCAAAAAGTAACGGCCACAGTTTAAATAATAAATGTAAGGGAATTAGAACTGAGGGTAAGTGAAATATCTCCATGCATGGAGTGTCGTCCGGCTGTGGAATTCACATAGGCAGAAATTATACCAATATTCAAGAATAATTTGGGAAGATCCAGGAATAAAAATAGATTGAAGATATGTCGAGGCAGAGTCGGGAACGTGATTCGAACCTTTTGCTCAGGTGGAGGGTGAACGGCGGCAACGACTGGTTGGGTCGAATGGTCAATTCCCCAGTTATAACATTCCAACATATTGATGACCAGTTGAGATTTTATGTTAGTATCTGTGAACAAAGATTTCTATTGTCTCATTGACGAGTCAGGTTCCTACTGTCTCCATCATTAGACACAGATCAGGAGACAGGGCCTCATTCTATTGGTCCAGGAGACAATGGGATCGGAGTCTGATGGAGAGATCAGCGCCCGCAAGATTACAGAAGAATTAAAATAACCAGGATTGTGAAACCCTTCATTGTTTCTACACTAGATAAAGCTTTATCTGTTAATTCAACTGCGCGGGTCATTCCAGTACCTGCCGGGTGAGGTAGTTAACGCTGACGTCCACATATTCCACTCCACTACTGAAGCTCAATCATGACTGTTCCCTTTGAATCATGAGCGCGAAGGGCGCTGTTTTAGGAGAAATCGATTATGTTCACGCGGGGAAAGCAGCAAACATCAAACGCACGGCACAAAGTGGAGAAAATGTTTCCTGGTACCTGTTTATTTAAACCGAACAATCCATTGTCATGGGAGCAGAAAGAGGGTCATTCTAAAGCGGAGCACGGGCTGCAATTGAGCTCTAGTTAGGACAGGAAGCTTCAGTTTGATTTTACATTTAATTTAACCAAAGTCAGAATCAATGCCCAAGGAGATGTCACCAACTTCTTCAGCTCTTCCCTGAATTTAGTTTGGGTCGCTGCATAAATGCAGGTGTTTGTACAGGAGCTCAAATACATGAGTAAATATCCGGTTACTGTGGCGACATACGCAGGGGCTGCATAATCGCCTCGCTTATGCTCGGGGTTTGTCAGTCTGGTAGTTAAAAAACTCACGGCAGCTGTCAGCCACAACACTATAAAACTACCTGATACACTGAACAGTAAAATAATGGATTTCCTTCGATTCTCCATCTCTGGATCGCTCTGATTCTCACTGCTGTGATCCCGGAGTCTCCTGCGGGCTCTGCTGGCCACTAAAATACGTCTGACTGTCAAACAATTAAACAGAAATATCAAAGCAAAAGGTAGCCATGGAATAAAAATACTTTGTAACCAGAAGAACGCTGTACCTGCAGCTGATAGAAAAAAGTCCACTCTGGAGCGACATCCCCAGGGAACATTGTTAGTTATTCGCTCAGGTTCATATGCAAACCAAAAGGTGATGTTCTTTAAACAGAAGAGGACAGTGGCGGTTGTTACAACAGCGACAGCCGTTTTGACTGTGCAATACTTTGTTTTAAACTTCTCACAACATATAGCTACAAATCGGTCAAATGTGAACAGGACTGTAAGCCACACCGACATATCTAGTGCGAGAGAATTCACGTACACAATTAACTTACAGACGGCGGTGTAGGACAGGAAAGAACCTGGAAAGTGATATGTAAAAGTGTGATACACTATCACATTGTTGATCATGACCAGTAGATCTGCTGTTGCCATGGCCACCATGTAGACAGAGATACATTTGGAAAGGCCGCAATTTCCTCCGCACAGAATCACGATTGTCAGTAGGTTCGCTGTAAGGAAGAGGGAAACGAGGTATGTCACGGGAACACCCATCTATACATTAAAACATAAAGTGGGGGAAAGTTCAGATGTGTCCCTATTTAGGGTTATGCACATTAATACTTTTTTATACATCGGCGAGCGTTGACGGCATCATGTTTAAAAAGAATAAATCTTTGAACACTAGAGGGACTTAAAATCCCGCGTCCTTCCAGCATAGTTCCTTCAGTCCTCGAAAAATATTAAAAATCATTTTACAGCATTTACTGCAAAGATATGAATTCAAAGCTATCATTCAACTGAAATGCAAGCATACTACAAACGTCGATAACCTGGGATTTTCCGATTTATAATCACCGCGAGCGGATCTACTCGGGAACAGAGCGAGACCTGATGGAACCGCAGAGGTTCTTTGCAGCCGAGCGGCAGTATTGCTCAAAATCTCTTTCAAAGCCCCCTGTTGGGTGGAGGTGGCTGCAATCCGAGCAATTATCAACTTAGAATAGACAGGGAACAACGGCACAAATGAGATGATCACCATGGGCACAAAACATACACATTCTGCAGTGAACAATATACTGTTGGAGGGGCCGGGGAATCAACCTCGCCCTCCCACAGTAAAGGGAGGAATCCTGAGCGCACGATGCTCAGGATCGAATGTCCAGAATGCGTGGACTGGTCGGATTCCCGCTGATATTCCCCGATTCAGCTCGCTGGGATAAGTGACTCTGCAATGAGAGTATTCTCGGAATCTGTTACATAATTATTAGCAGTGAGATAGTCAACAGCTATTAAGCAACAGAATAAACGGACTTACCGGGAATACCAAATGCTGCGAGAACTGGATAGTAAATTTCCTTTATCTGTAGAATTATTGGCCGTGCCATTTTATAGAAGGTTGTGTGAATTCTGTCCGGTTCACGTTTCTGACTGGAGTGTATCTGAGATCCGGAAATGCTCCCCCTTTATAGAACACTCGGTGCCCCGTGAAAAAATCAGCTTCCACAATAACTGACGTTTCTTACAATCACGTAACAAACAATTTTTCGCTACAGTGCACCGGGGATGCCAATGGGGAAAATGTGTCCCTCAGTACATGAAAATCCGCCCTTTAAAATTAATGATCGGAAAGTGATCTTTGCGCCAGAGATGTGATTTCTGAAGGGAGCACCACTCCCGGTCAAGGCGTTAGGTTCTTGGGGCCTCATAATAATCGGGTGAAATCCTCTGTCATCCATTACATATTTAAAATTGGTTTTACATTGTGAAGATGAATCGGCGCTAACACTGCTGTTGTGAAAAGGATCTAAAAAAAACTGGTGGTGACCCTAATCTAACATTACTGCTGGTGACTCTACTGTAACATTACTGGTGGGGACTCTACTCTAACATTACTGGTGGTGACTATACTGTAACATTACTGCTGGGGACCCTACTCTAACATTACTGGTGGTGACTCTAAACTAATATCTCTGGTGCTGACCCTACTCTAACATTAATTGTGGTGACTCTTCTCCAACATTACTGCTGGGGTCCCTACTCTACCATTAGTAGCGGTGAATCTATTTCAACATTACTTCTGGTGAATCTGCTCTAACTTTAATGCTGGTGGCCCTACTCTAAGATTACTGGCGGTGATCATACTGTAACATTACTGGTGGTGACATTAACATCGAAACATAGAATCTAGGAGCAGGAGTAGGCCATTCGGCCCGTCGAGCCTGCTCCACCATTCATTACGATCATGGCTGATCATCCAAATCCAGTACCCTGTCCCTGCTTTAATCCCCACAGTACACATATCCCACCCTACCCCCGAAACCCCACATATTTAATACCCCCCTAACACTAAGGGTCAATTTATCATAGCCAAATCAACCTAACCCGCACATTTTTGGACTGTGGGAGGAAACCGGAGCACCCGGAGGAAACCCACGCAGACACGGGGAGAATGTGCAAACTCCACACAGACAGTCACCCGAGGTCAGATTCGAACCCGGGTCCCTGGCGCTGTGAGGCACCAGTGCTAACCACTATGCCACCGTGTTGCCCTCGTTTAACATTATTGCTGGTGACCCTACTCTAACATTACTGGTGGTTACCCTACTCTAACATTACTGATGGTGACCCTACACTAACATTAATTGTGGTGACTCTTCTCTAACATTACTGCTGGGGACCCTACTCGACCATTAAAGGCGGTAACCCTACTTTAGCATTACTTGTGGTGAGTCTATTTTAACATCACTGGTGATGACTGTACTCCAACATTACTGACGGGGAATCTGCATTACCATTACTGGTAATGGCAATACTTTAACATTACTGGTGGTGATCCTACTTATATTTTACTGGTGATGAACCTTCTCTAACATTAATGCTGATGACCCTACTTTAACATTACTGGTATTGACCCGACTCTAACATTACCGGTGTTAAACCTAGTCTAACATTATTGGTGGTGACCCTACACTGACATTAGTGCCGGTGTTCCAACTATTACATTACTGGTGGTGAACCAACGCTGACATTATTGGTGGTGACACATATATAATATTACTGTCGGGTATCCTACTTTAACATTACTGGTGGAGAATATATTCTAACATTACTGGTGGTGAACCTTGACTATCATTAACGCTGCCGAACCAACACTAACATTAATGGTGGTGGACCTAGTCTAACATTAATAGTGGTGACCAGACCCTATCATTCCTGGTGGTGAGCCTACTCTATCATTACTGGTGGTGACCCTATTTTAACATTACTCGTGGTGATTCTAAACTAACATTACTGGTGGTGACTCTATTCTAACATTACTGATGGTAATCCTACTAACATTACTCGCGGTGAACCTACTTTTACATTACTGCTGGTGACCCTCCTCTAACATTAATGATGGTGAGTCTACTCTAACATTACTGCTGATGATCTGATAAGAACATTACTGGAGTTACATCTACTCTAACCTTATTGGTGGTGAACTGAGTATAACATTACTTGTGGTGACACTATTCGAACGGTACTGGCACTGAGGCTGCACTAACATTAGTGTTGATGTCCCAAGGCTCACATTACTGGGGGCGAACCTACTCGAGCAATACTGGTGGTGAATGTACTGTGAAATTAGTGGTGGTGAACCTTCATAACATTACTGGTGGTGACCTAATCTAACATTACTGGTGGTGACCCTAATCTATCATTACTGGCAGTGACCCTACAATAACATTACTGGTGCTGACCCTATTCTAACATTACTGGTGGTGAACCTACACTAACATTAATGGTGGTGACCCTATTCTAACATTAGTGGCGGTGACCGTACTCTAACATTACTGGTGGTGAACCGACTCAAACATTACTGGTGGTGACACTACTGTAACATTACTGGTGGTGACCCGTCTCTGACATTACTCGTGGTAAACCTAGTCTAAATTTACAGGAAATATCCCTACTCTAAAATTACTGGTGGTGACCCTACTCTTATATAAACGATGGCGACCCTACTCTAATATAAATGATGGCCAATTCACACAATCTTCTAAAAATGGCACGGCCAATAATTCTACAGATAAAGGACATATACTATCATGTTCTTGCAGCCTTTGGTTTTCTCAGCAAGTCAATGTATCCTGTTGTTTAATAGCTGTTGAGTGTCTCACTGCTAATGATTATGTAACAGATTCCGTGAAGGTCCCCGTTGCAGAGTCATTTAGCCACCGGGATAATTTGATAAATATCTGTGGGAATCCTACCAGTCCGCGCGGCCGGTGAAGCGCTATTCTGTCAGGTAGATCGTGGGCACCGGGCGCTCAACTTTCCTCTCTATACTGAGGGAGGGCGAGGCTGATTCCGCGGCCCCTCCAACACTATATGGATCACTACAGCATGTGCTGCCTAGTGTGCATGGTTACAATCTCATTTGTACATTTGTTCCCTGTTTATTATCAGTTGGTAATTGCTCGGTTTGCAGGAGACTTTGAAAGATATTATGAGCAACAATAGCCGCTCAGGGAGTTGCTCCCCTCCGCTCGGCTGTAAAGAACCTTCGCGGCTCCACCAGCTCCCGCTCTGTTACCGAGCAGCTCCCCCCTGGGGCGACCGTAAATAGAAAAAGCGCAGCAGAGTTTTCGACATGTATGGAAATATATGTTTCTCAGCTGAATATTTTATTGCAGCCATATCTTTCCAGCAATTGCAGCGAAATTATATATAACCGCTGTCTGAAGTACGGTGGAAGGGAGTCGGAATTTGAGACCCTCTATATTGAATATTCAGTGTTTCATTTCTTCTAAATCAAATCTCCTCAACGCTCGCCTATATAGTAAAACAAATGGGGGTACGTAACGCTAAGTAGGGACACATCTGAGCATTCCCCCACAATATCCTGTGAGATTTATCTGAGTATCCCCGTTACTGGCCTCTTCTCCCTCTTCCTTACAGCGAACCTACTGACAAGCCTGATTCTCTCCAGCGAAAATTGCGGCCTTTCCAAATGTATCTCGGTCTACATGGTGGCCATGTCGGCAGCAGATCTTACGTCATCATCTCCCAGTTACTGGTGTTTCTGATTTTCTGTTACCACGTTCCGCATTCAGTCCTGTCCTACACTGCCATGTGTAAGTCCATTCATTACATCAATACTGTCACACTGGATATGTCGGTGTGGTTCACAGTCTCGTTCAATTTTGACCGATTTCTAGCGATATGTTGTCAGAAGTTGAAAACAAAGTATTGCACAGTGTGAACTGCCGCAGCAGGTTTAATAACTGTCACTGTGCTGTTCTGTATAGAGGATATCCCCTTTCGTTTCTCCCATGAATCTCAACGAATCATTAACAATGTTTCCTGGGGTTGCCGCTCCAATGAAGCCTTTTTTTCATCGTCTGGATGTGTATCGTTCTTCCAACTGCGAAGTATTTTAGTTCCATTGCTGACTTTTGCTTTGATATGAATGTTTAATTGTTTGACAGTCAGACGCATTGTAGTAAGCAGTGGGGGCCGCAGGGGACTCCGGGGCCACAGCAGTGAGAATCAAAGCGATCCAGAGAGGAGAGCCGGAGAAAATCCATCATTTTACTCTTCACTATATTGGGCAGCTTTTTACTCTTGTGGATTACAGCTACCGTGAGTATTTTCACGGACAGCCTGGCCGTTTACTACAAGGATGATTATGAAGCCCCTGAATACATTCTGGCTGAAAGCGGATATATGCTCATGTATTTGAGTTCCTGTAGAAACATGTGTATTTATGCAGCGACCCCGAACCGAATTCAATGAAGAGCTGAAGAAGGTGGTGAAATCCCCTTGGACATTGATTTTGATATTGGTTAATTAAATGAAGAATTAAACTATATCTTCCTGTCCTAATTCGAGCTCAATTACAGCCCGTGATCCGTTTGAGAATTGCCGCCTTCTTTTGGGACATAAACCGATGGTTCTTGTGAAAATCAACAGGTGTCAGGAAATATTTCTCGCACTTTGGATAGGCTAGACGGGGAAAGGTTGTTCCCACTAGTTGGTGTTACAAGGGCAAGGGGACACAGTTGCATAGTTGTCAGGCTGAGTGGTCTAAGGCGCCAGACTCATACAACATGTTAATCCTTACCAAAGGTTGGTGAATTCTGGTCCCTTTCGAGCAGACGATGTTTCGAAACCCTCTTCTGACATTACCTTTTGATACGTAGATTTCTAGAAGCAAAAGACATCAAGGGGTATGGGGATAGAGCGGGAATATGGTACTGAGATAGAGGATGAGCCATGATCATATTGAATGGCGGAGCAGGCTCGAAGGTCCGAATGTCCTACTCCTGCTTCTATTTTCCTGTGGTTCTACACAGATTTAAGGTTTTGGGAAAGAGATACAACGGGGTGTGAGGAAAAACTGTTTTACGCAGCGAGTGGTGAGGGCCTGGATCTCACTGTACGACGGAAGTGGTGGAAGCGGACACACTCATTGTTTCCAAGGGGAGACTGGATAGGCACTTGAGGGAAATAAATCTGCAGGGATACGGGGATACAGCGGGAGAATGGAACTGACTGAATTGCTCTACAGAGAGCCGGCACGGCCTCGATGGGCCGAATGGCCTCCTTCTGTGCCGTTATGACTCAATGACTCTATACAGCACAGAAACAGGCGATTCGGCCAACCTGTCCATGCCGGCGTTTATGCTCCACACGAACTTCCTCCCGTCTTTCCTCATCTAAATCTAGCAGCATAACCCTCCATTTGCTTTATCCCTCATTGACTAGCCTCCCCTTAAAAGCATCTATCCTATTCGCTTCAAACACTCCCTGTAGTAGCGAGTTTCACATTCTCACCAATCCTTGGGTAAAGAAGTTTCTTCTGAATTTCCGATTGTATTCTTGGTGACTTGCTTTTATTAATGTCCTCTAGTTATTCTCTTCCTCATAAGTGGAAATATTCTCTCTGTATCCACTCTATCAACTTTTTTCATAATTTTAGAGACCTCTATTAGGTCACCATTTAGCCTACTTTTTTCAAGAGAAAAGAGACCCAGCCTGTTCGTCCTTTCCTGATATGTATACTCTCACATTTCTAGTATCATCCTTGTAAATATTTTCTGCACCCTCTCCAGTGCCTCTCAATTCAATGCTTTTTAAAATATGGCGACCAGAACTGTACGCAGCACTCTAAGTGTGGTCGAACCAAGGTTCGATACAGGTTTAGCATAACTTCCCTACTTTTCGATTCTATCTCTCTAGAAATAAACCATAATGCTTGTTATGCTTTTTATGGCCTTTCTAACCTGTGTCGCAACTTTGAGAGATGTGTGTATTTGTACTCCTAGATCCTTTGTCTCTCTACCCCACCTAGACGCAAACACTCCGAGTGATAAGTGACCTCCCTATTCTTCCTACCAAAATGTAATACCTCACATTTATCATTGTTGAACTTCATTTTCCAATTATATGCCCATTCTGCAAGTTTATTCATGTCCTCCTGTAACTTGTTGCAGTCCTCCTCAGTATTGCCTATCCCCCCACCCTCCCCCGCCCCCGTAATTTGGTGTCATCCGCAAATTTAGAAATTGTGTTTTTGATTCCTAAGTCTAAATCGTTACTGTAAATTGTGCACTGCAGTGATCCCAGCACTGATTCTTGTGGAATACCTCTACTCAACTTCTGCCACTGTGAATAGCTACACTTTAATCCTACACTCTGCTTTTTTTCAGAAGCAAGCCAGCAATCCATTCTGCTACTAGTCCCCTGACTCCGCATTCTCTGACCTTGTGCATCAGTCTATTATGGGGTACCTTATCGAAGGCCTAAACTCACCGCCGGGAGTTTATGTCCACAAATCTTTGACGGTGGCAGGACAAGTTGAGAACGTAGTTGAAAAACAAATGGGAACTTTGGCTTTATTAACAGAGGAATAGAGTACAAAGCAAGGAAATTCTGCTAAATGTTTATGATGTATTGGATAGGCCTCAGCACCATAAAAAAAACTGTCAATTCACGCTGATCTTTCCTGTAGCCTCAATATAATACAAGAATATTTTTCATTTTTCTTGAAATATAAACCAACTTTACTGATAGGTTATAAACAAAGTCGTTGCTTAGAAGTCTAAATCAAATGGTGTTTCCATTGATAGAAAGCAGCGCTCGAACAGGGACTTGAAGCCTGGACACTCAGAATAAAAGTCTGATGCTCTACCGACTGAGCTATCGGGGCTCTGATGGGCGACGGAAATAGCGACACTGAGTGGCTCTGGTGGGAACTGCAGCCGCTTCATTCCGTGCCCACAGCTGCCCTGATAAAGCCAAGTCTGTGTGAATCTGTCTGCGTTCTGTGTGACGTCGGTCTGCAGTCTGTGTGACTCTGTCTGCAGTCTGTGTGACGCTTTCTGCAGTCTGTGTAACGTCAGTTTGCAGTCTATGTGAAGTTGTCTGCAGTCTGTGCGACTGTCTGCAGTCTGTGTGACGTCAATCTACAATCTGTGCGAGTCTGTCTACCGCCTGTGTGACGTCAGTCTACATTCTGTGTGACGTCTGTCTGCAGTCAGTGTGACGACCGTCTGCAGTCTATGTGACGTTTACTGCAGTCTGTGTTACTCTGTCTGCAGTCAGTGTGACGTAATTCTGCCGTCTGTGTGATTTAAGTCTGCAGTCTGTGTAACTCTGCAATCTGTGTGACTTCAGGCTGCCGTCTGTTAGACTCTGTCTGCAGTCTTTGTTACTCTGTCCGCAGTCTTTGTTACTCTGTCCGCAGTCTGCGTGACTCTGACTGCAGCCTGTGTTACATCAGTCTGCAGTCTGTGTGGCATCAGTCTGTGTGACGTCAGTCTGCACTCTGTGTGACGTCAGGCTGTGTGTGTCATTGAGCTTTAGTCAGCGTTATTCTCTCTCCCTCTGTGTTCGAGGAACGTGTGTCTGCTGGCTGTCTGACGTGCCGTCGGCCATGTTTCTCCGACGTGCTGTCGGCGATGTTATGACGGATATGGGAATTGAGGGAAATGCAGCAAACGTTTATTTAGAAATAGAGGAGATGAGAATATCAGGGACACACAGTAACTTTAATATTAGAAATAGGGGGACTCAAGGAAACCCAACAACTATTAAATTAGAAACAGGAAGAAGAAGCACAACCGTATGGGATTGAATTTGACACGGTAATGCAATGGTTACTTCTGCATGGCTTTGAGTTGTATAATACTTGTTTATATTGGATGATGTCATTGATCACAAGGCGCCGTCTCACGATTGTAGCTGGGTGCAGATACATCACTGACTGACGGAATTAAAACCTCAACCTGCTGCCTGACTCTTGGCATAAATAGTGTTCGTCGTCTAAAACTACTTAAATGAGAATCAACTTCCTGCTCAGTCCTACCAGCAACACATCACCACTTCTCCCAGAAGATGGATGCGAGCCGGATTGGCAGAGCCGGGGCTCCGGGGACCTGAAAACAAATGGAGTTTGTTTGTTTTGAGAACGTCAGCATAAAGTGGAACGTGAACGAGTGACGGGTAAAGGGGCACTTAATCACAAATAATATATGAACCCCACGGACTATTAAAGTACGCATGCTGTTGTTAGAGTAAAGTTTTCCATAACGTGCTTGAAAATTGACGTGAGGTGTCACAGGTTTATTGAGCACACGGTACATGCAATAGTACTTAAACATATGGTTAAAAGGTGCAAATTGCAGCCACACCTGATGATGGTTGCATTGCGATTGAAACATCTTACAGTTCTCAGCTCAGTATCTTAAGCTTTTAAGAATCAGAATACTCAGTACAAACAGCCAGTTTTATTACAATTGCCTCACTCCCTCTCTGTGACCATCCACATAATGTTGCATGATATAAATATATGATAGTTAAAATGTAAATTCATATATGAGACTTTCATCGAAATATCCTTTATCAGTAAGGTTAGTTTTCCCTGCATAACGTTCTCTTTGTCTGGTGGGCTTAGAAGCGAAATTCCCTCTTCCCACTCCTGCATCATTACCTCTGAGGACCCACAAGATCTATCCTTGACCCCCTCCTATTTCTCCACTATATGCTGCCCCTTGGCGACATCATCCGAAAGCACGGCGTCAGTTTCCACATGTACGCTGACGACACCCAGCTCTACCTCATCACCACTGCTCTCGAGCCCTCCATCCGTCTTTAAATTGTCAAACTGTTTGTCCGACATCCAGTACTGGATGAGCAGAAATTTTCCCCAAATAAATTTTGGGAAGACCGAAGCCATTGTTTTCAGTCCCCTCCACAAACTCCATTCTATAGTCACCGACTCCATCCCTCTCCTAAAGGGGAGTGTCGATCTTGCTCTCCATCCACACCCTGCTCATTGCAGCCTTGCATCTCGCCCTGGAGAGAGCTGTACATCAAATCTGCTGGAAAGAACAATGAGGATACACAGGGAAAGAGCTCAGAGTGCAGCCCACATAGTCGCTTCTAAATCGATGCAAGGAAGGTCAAATCAAAATCAGCCTGCAAACTGCTGCTCAGGACCCAAAACTCGTTCACACAGCGTTGAATCTCTCCAGAAGTCTCTCCCTCTCTCGCAGAATGCGTGGTGCAAAAATGTCGCAGATAAAAATAAGGCAGGAAGCGATCGCCTGTAAATAGCGCTCCCCAGTCCCTTCCAGACTGCAAAACGCTCCCCTCAACATGTCGCTTCTAGCGGCAGGAGGTAAGGCAGGGGGCACCATTCAATCTCCGGTCCGGGACACTACCGGGGCCTTGCACGATCGATTGAGGTCACGATCAATTTCGCGAGCGGCGCAAAAAAAGCGGCGCGCCCGGGCACTAGTTGTTTCGCACCCCATCAGCGCCCTCGACTTATCGTTGATCAATAAGGATAGTTTTCCTTCCGAAACAATCTCTTTTTCTGGTGGGCTTACAAGCGTAATTCCATTCGAGTCATTATCTTATCAATAGTTACACTCTTGATCCACAGCATTTCAATTCTACCAAGTGAAACCATTAATTATAAATCTACTTTTATTTCTGTATCATTCGTACCAATTAAAATGATGATGCTAGCCCCGATGTTTCCGTTCTGGAACTAACTATCTTCCCACATTGTAGCAAATGATTAAAGTTCTCTGAAATGTATGAATCAGTTTGCAATGACATGTGTTGTATAAATCTCTTATTGCTTCCTCCTGAGACTGACCATTGCTGCATGAACGGCCCTGGCACATCAGTCCACTGTTACTTTAAGTAGACTTGTACATCCCTGCTTAACAGGCAAACGCAAAATATTATACATTAACGCTATAGAAAGATAAACCAATATAGCATAACATTAGCAAACTTTAGGACAGTCTAATTAACTCTTTCCTTACAATACCCGAATGTTGGCGTTAGATTACTTAAGGCCAACACAAAAACTAAATCTCATCAGCATCATATATCTATCTCGATCTATTCTCTTCTGCAGATCTCTACCCATTTGCTTTACACATTACTTTATCCAGAGCTACATTAACCATTTCTTGTAGTGCTGACTTCAGCGTGACTGACCATGTCTTGGACCCATTCTTCAGGGCATCTTCATCATGCACATCGCATGCTGGTATCGCATTCACGAGCAACACCACACTTCAGCATACACAGCGATAACCCAAGATCAGGCAGATGGAGGCATCCGATACAAGCCATTCCGAATTAAATAACTAAAACGAGGATGTATAGTGAGGGAAGTGCAGGTTGTGTGCCGTGACAGCATCAAGTGGAATGTTTGTGACGAGCATCGCGATCCCTGACGACCATGTCTGCAGTTAGTGCCTGCACCTCGAGGAACTTTAGCACGGAGTTGTTCAACAGGAGACCGAGGTGCAGACAGTGCGAGGCATCAGGGCGGGGGGGGAGTTACCTGGTAACTTTGAACCTGGAGTCAGTCACACCCCTTAGGTTAGGTAGTGCCACAGGCCTGGCTAGTGGTCAGGGAGAGGAGGGTGTGACTGTGACTCAGGCAGGTAAGGGGACCCCAGGTGCAGTGCTGGAGGAGCCTCGGCTTAGTACGTATTCAGCAGGTATGAGGTTCTTGCTGCCTGTGTGGATGAGGGCGAAGTCTGCAGTATGGATGAGCAAACTGACCACGGTAGCGTGGTGTAGGAGGCCATTCGAGTGGGGGGAGTGAAAATGAATGTAGTTCTGGGAAAAGAGTGAGCTGTTCCATTGGGAGGGGCTCCACTTAAACCGGGCTGGGACCTGTATCCTGGTGAATCGAATAACACGGACTGTTAATGGGGATTTAAACTAAAAGTCAAGGCAATTGAGCAGTGTATCGATTTGGGTAAAGATAAGCAGAGTGTGACAGGAAAGGACAGAGAGCTTAACGGTAATAGGGCATCAGCGAATGAGGAGAAAGCAGGGAATAATGGTAAAAAGTTAAAATTAAAGGCTGTTTATCTGAATGCACGAAGCATTCGTAAAAAGGGATCTATAAGAAATTAAACCAGACTAAATATAAACGAAACAGGAACGGAGAGCATAGGAAGGAATAAACTAAGGGAGGGCATAGACTCTAGTTAATAAATAGAGTTATTGAACTAGAGAGTTAAAATATGGTTAAAAATAAAGTGACAAGAACTGCAATTAAGCATGAGTTAAACACCCTGTACAGCAATGTGCACTATGTCCGTAATAAAACAGGGGAACTGGAGGCACTAATACGTTGCGAGGAACCAGATATTGTAGGGAATGCAAAGACATGGCTACAGAAAAATCAGGACTTGGAATTGAACATTGCAGGTTATATTTAGAAAAGATAGAGAGGGGAAAAGGGAGATGGAGTAGCTGTGCTTATTATAGGTAACATAATGGCAGTAGAAAAAATTACGCAGCTATCAGTAAGACAGAAATAGAATCCAAGTGCATAGAGATAAAAGAAAATGAAGGTTGAATCACACTCCTAGAGGAAGTCTACAGACCACTAATGGTGGAAGAAGAGATGAAGGAAGAAATTTGGAAACAAATGAGAGAAATTAGTAAAAACGAAACATGAGATTAAACTGCCCCGAAATTAATTGGGCAGAAGAGCTAGGTAAAGGGGATAAGGGAATGGAGTTCCTACTATGTGCAAAGGACTCCTTTCGAACCCAATAGGTAACATAAGAACATAAGAACATAAGAAGTAGGAGCAGGAGTAGGCCATATGGCCCTTCGGGCCTGCTCCGCATTCAATAGGATCATGGCTGATCCGAAGCTAGACTCACGTCCACTTCCCTGCCCGCTCCCCATAACCCTTAATTCCCTTATCAGCTGGGAAACTGTCTATCTCCGTTTTAAATGTATTTAATTTCGCAGCTTCCACAGCTCTCTGAGGTAGCAATTTCCATAGATTTACTACCCTCTGAGTGAAGAAGTTTCTCCTCATCTCAGTTTTGAAACGGCAGACCCTTATTCTAAGATTATGCCCCCTAGTTCTAGTCTCACCCATCAGTTGAAACATCCTCCCCGCCTCCACCCGATCAAGCCCACTCACAATCTTATATGTTTCGATAAGTTCGCCTCTCATTCTTCTGAATTCCAATGAGTAGAGGCCCAACCTACTCAACCTTTCCTCATAAGTCAACCCCCTCATCTCCGGAATCAACCGAGTGCACCTTCTCTCAACTGCCTCGAGAGCAAGTATATCTTTTCTTAAATATGGAAACCAAAACTGCACGCAGTATTCCTGGTGTGGCCTCACCAGCACCTTGCATAACTGAAGCAAGACTTCCCTGCTTTTATACTCCATCCCCCTTGCAATAAAAGCCAAGATTCCATTGGCCTTCCTGATCACCTGCTGTACCTGCATACTAACCTTCTGTGTTTCATGCACCAGGACCCCCAGATCCCTTTGTACTGTAGCACTTTGCAGTTTCTTTCCATTTAGATAATAACTTGCTCTTTGATTTTTTTCTGCCAAAGTGCATAACCTCACACTTTCCAACATTATATTCCATCTGCCAAATTTCCGTCCACTCACTTAGCCTGTCTATGTCCTTTTGCAGGTTTTTTATGTCCTCCTCACTCACTGCTTTTCCTCCCATCTTTGTATCGTCAGCAAACTTGGATATATTGCACTTGGTCCCCTCCTCCAAATCGTTAATATAGATTGTGAAGAGTTGGGGTCCCAGCACTGACCCTTGCGGAACACCACTAGTTACTGATTGCCAACCCGAGAATGAACCATTTATCCCAACTCTCTGTTTTCTGTTAGATAGCCAATCTTCCACCCATGCCAGTATATTACCCCAATCCCGTGATTTTTTATCTTGTGCAGTAATCTTTTGTGTGGCACCTTATCAAATGCCTTTTGGAAGTCCAAATACACCACATCACTGGTTCCCCTTTATTTACCCTTTTGTTACGTCGTCAAAGAATTCGAGCAAATTTTCAAGCATGATTCCCCTTCAAGTCGAAAAGGGAGAATTAGCTACTGGATCGAGTAATGGGGAATGAACCAGAGCAGATAAGAGAAGTAAAAGTGGGACAGCACCTTGGTAATAGTGACCATAATGTAATACGATTTCAGGTAATAATTGAGAAGAACATAAGTATGACGACGAACAGGGTAATAGATTGGAGAAAATGCGATTTTGAGGGGCTGAGAATAGAAATTGGGAACATAAAATGTAACAACAATATTGGCAAGCAATGATGTAGAACAACAATGGGAAACTTTTATTCAGCAGGACCAGGAAAATATATTCCACTAAAAATCAAGAACAAACTAAACACTATTGGGATGCCATGGATGAATAAAGACATAAGGGAAGAATTGAGGATAAGGAGAGGCATACACTAAGAAAATGGACAACAGGGGAGATCATGGCAAGGGAGAATGCGAAGATAATAGAGAAGTCAAAAAAACAATAGGAAGGCAAAGGGGAATTGCGATTAAATTAGTAAGGAACATAAAACAACGTAATAAAATATTCTACAGGCACATAAATAAAAAGGAAATTTGGGATGGGAATACGGCCATTCAGGAACGGTCAGGAAAAAATCAATGGCAGCGATAGCGAAATGCCAGAAATATTATATAATTACTTTACTTCAGTATTTACCAGGGAGACGGTCAGGGAGACGTGACATCGGAAAATGACATTAGAAATGATATAACCGCATTTAAAATTAAAAAGGAGAACTATTAAATAAACTAATCGAACTCAAACAGGATAAATGCCCTGCTCCAGACGGATTACATTCGTTCATTTTAAAGGAATCTAGGGAAGCGACAGAATAGACACTATTACACATATTTAATAATTCGTTGGGAAACTGTATTGTTCAAAAGTACTCGAGGATAGCTAAAGTAATACTTATATTTAAGAAGGGAAATGGAACATGTCCATGGGACTATAGAGCAGTCATCTTAACATCGGTGTTAGGATAAATAATGGAATCCCTACTAAAGGAAAAAATAGAAGAACATCTGGAAGCTAAAAATATAATAATGATTAGTCAGCATGCATTTCAAAAGAGAAAGTCTAGTTTGACCACAATCATTGAATTCTTTGAAGAGGTAACAGAGAGCGTTGACAAGGGTAAAGTAGTAGACATAATTTTTCGAGATTTCTAAAAGCCTTCGATAAAGTACTGCATAACAGACTAATGAAAAAGGTCAGAGAATGCGGAGTGAGGCAACAAGTAGCAGAATGGATAGCTAGCTGGCTTCAAGACAGAAAGCAGAGAGTAGGGCTAAAGGTTAGCTATACGGAGCGGCAGAATATGAAAAGTGGGGTCCCACAATGATCAGTGCTGGGACCATGTTTGTTCACAATTTATGTTAACAATTTAGACTTTGGAATCAAAAACACAATTTCTAAATTGGCGGATGTCACCAAATTGGGGGAAGGGAGCGGCTGTGATAGTCAATACTGAGGAGGGCTGCAACAAATAGCAAGAAGTCATTAATAAACTTGCAGAAAGGGCAAATGCATTTCAACACAGATAAATGGGAGGCGTTATATTTTGGTAAGAAAAATAAGAAAGTCTCATATTATTTGGAAAATAAGAATCTAAATGGGAGAGAAAAGCAAGGCGATCTTGAATTACAAATACACAAATCACGAAAACCAGCGACGCAGGTTTATAAATGCAAGCGACACATAAAAAAGCAAACCAAGCACTCGGGTTTAATTCAAGAGGGATAGAATTGAAAAGTAGAGAATTATGCGAAACTTGTATCGAACCTTAATAATACCACCTTGGAGAACTGCGGACAGTTTTGGTCGCCATATTATAAAAAAGATATAATGGCACTGGAGAGGGTGCAAATAATATTTACAAGGATGATACAAGAACTGCGAGGATATACCTATCAGGAAGGTATGAACAGGCTGGGTCTCTTTTCTATTGAAAAGAGAAGGCTGAGGGGTGACCTAATAGAGGTGTTTAAAATATGAAAAGGTTTTGATAGAGTAGACAGAGAAAGAATGTTTCCACTTGTGGGGAAGATCAAAACTAAAGGCCATCAATGTAAGATAGTCACCAAGAAATCAAATACGGAATTCATAAGAAAGTTCTTACCAATAGAATGTGAGGATGTGAACCTCGCTACCACAGGGAGTGGTTCCAGCAAACAGTATAGACACATTTGAAGGGAGGCTGGATAAGAATAGGAGGGAGAAGGGAATATAGGTTTGTGCTGATAGAGTTAGATCAGGAAAGATGAAAGGAGGCTCGAGTGGAGCTTAAACGCCGACATGGACTGGTTGGGCCGAATGGTCTGTTTCTGTGCTGTATATCCTATGTAAACCGCTTTCATCTCCAAGAGAAAGCAATCAATTAACTGTCTTTACTACACTTACCTGACTTGTACTAGATTGTGAATTGTTACCAGGATGAGATGTTTTGGCGAGTTGTGCCCAGGTGCTTTAGGTTAAGAAGGTACGGGACAGAATAGAAAGAAGCAGACTGCTGCCATTATTTGAAGGATCTGGAACTAACGGCTATAGATTAAGGAATGGATTGAAGAGATTTAGAACGGGTGGCCAGAGACTCCTCTTTATATGGAGATTGGTGAAGCTGTGGAAGTAACAGAGGCAGAAATTATGTCAAAATTGGAGACTAAATTGTGTGAACAAAAATAGGTTGAATTGATGTTGAGACCGGGCGGATAAAGTGATTGGAACTATTTGATCGGCTGGAGGGTAAACGCTGAGAAGGACTAATTGGGATATACAGTCATTTCCCCTCTTATAACATTCCAACAAACTGATGAACATTTGAGATTTTCAGTAAATATCTGTGAACAAAGATGTCTAATGTCACATTAACGGGTCAAGTTCCTACTGTCTCCATCATTAAACACTGATCAGGAGACAGGGCCCCGTTCTATTGGTCCAGGTGACAATGGGGGGCGGAGTCTGATGGGGAGTCCAGCGCCTGCAACATTCACACCAAGATTACAGAATTACAAATAAACACCATTGTAACACATTGTTTCTACACTAAAGGAATGTCTATCTGTTAATTAAACTGAGCGTCTCATTCCAGTAGCTGCTGTGTGAGGTAGTTAATGCTGACCGCACACATGTTCTACTCCACTGCTGAAGCTCCGTCATGACTGTTCTCCTTGAATCTTGAGCGGGAAGGGCGCTGTTTTAGCGGGAATCGATTATGTTCACACGGGGAAAGCAGCAGACATCAAACACACGGCACAAAGTGGGAATAATATTTCCTGATACCTGTTCATTTTCACAAGAACAATCCGCTTTTGTCCCAAGGGAAAGATTGCCATTCTAAAACGGAACACGGGCTGTAATTGAGCTCTAGTTAGGACAGGAAGTTATGGTTTAATTCTTCATTTTATTAACCAATATCAGAATCAATGTCCAGGAGATTTCACCATCTTCACCAAATCTTGCCTGAATTTGGTTTGTGTCGCTGCATAAATGCAGGTGTTTGTACAGGAACTCAAATATAAGAGCATATATCCGCTTTCAGCCAGGATGTATGCAGGGGTTTCATATTCACCTTTGTAGTAAACGGCCAGGCTGTTCTTCAAGTTACTCACGACAGATGTCAACCACAACAGTATAAAACTGCCCGATACAGTGAAGAGTAAAATGATGGATTTCCTCCGGCTTTCCATCTCTGGATCGCTCTGATTCTCACTGCAGTGACCCCGGAGTCCCCTGCGGGCCCTACTGCTGACTACAATGCGTCTGACTGTCAAACAATTAAACAGTAATATCAAAGCAACAGCAAACCATGGAACTAAAATATTTTGAATGCGGAAATAGGCTATGCCTGCAGGCGATGAATAAAAGGCTTCATTGGGGCGGCATCCCCAGGAAACATTGTTAATGATTCGTTGAGATTGATAGGAGAAAGCAAAGGGGATATTCTCTAAACAGACCAGCACAGTGACAGTTGTTAAAACAGTTGCCGCAGTTCTCACTGTGCAATACTTTGTTTTAAACTTCTGACAACATATAGTTACATATCGGTCAAAAGTAAACAAGACTGTAAACCACACCGACATATCCAGGGTAACGGTATTGATGTAATGAATGGAGTTACACACGGCAGTGTAGTACAGGAATGAATGCGGAAAGTGGTAACAGAAAATCTGAAACACCAGTATATGGAAGATGATGACCAGTAGATCTGCTGTCGCCATGACCAACATGTAGATCGAGATACATTTGGAAAGGCCGCAATTTCCTCTGGAGAGAATCAGGATTGTTACTAGGTTCGCTGTAAGGAAGAGGGAGAAGAGTTTATTAACAGGGTCACCCGGATAAACATCACAGCTTATTGTGGGGAATGCTCAGATGTGTTCCTACTTAGCGTTACCTACATTGATTTTTTTGCCATATAGGCGAGCATTGAGGAGTCAAAGAGCCATACAGACATTACGGCAGAGAGGGAGGGCATTCGGCCCATCGAGTCCGTTCCGGCTCTCTGTAGAGCACTCCAGTCAGTCTCATCCGCCCCCCGCTATCCCCGTAGCCCTACAAGATTATTTCCCTCAAGTGCCTATCCAGTGAGCCCTTGAAAACATTGAGTGTCTCCGCTTCCACCACTTCCGTCGGTAGTGAGTTCCAGGTGTTCACCACTCACTGCGTAAAAAAGTTTTTCTTCACCACCCCCCTGTATCTCTTACCCAAAACCTTAAATTTGTGTCCCTTAGTCTTTTTACCATCAACTACTGGGAACAGACTTTCCCCGTTTAGCCTATCCAAACCCGCCATAATCAAATCACCGCTCAACCTCCTTTGCTCTAATTAAACAAAATCCAGCTTCTTCAACCTGTCCTTGTAGCCAAGAACCCCCATCCCCGGAAACATTCTGGGAAATCTCCTCTGCACCCTCTCAAGGGCCTTCACATCCTTCCTAAAGTGTGGTGATCAGAACTGGACGCAATACTCCAGTTGTGGCCTAACTAGCGTTTTATAAAGATTCAGCATAACTTCTCTACTGTTGTACTCAATACCTCTATTTATGAAGCCTAAGATCCTATATGCTTTGTTAACCACTCTCTCAATATGTCCCGCCACCATCAGGGACCTATGCACATTAACTCCCAGGTCCCTCTGTCCCTGCACAATCTTTAAAACTGTGCCACTGAGTGTATATTGCCTCTCCCTGTTCCTTCTGCCAAAATGCATCACCTCACACTTCTCTGTATTAAATTCCATCTGCCACTTGTCTGCCCATTCTGCTAGCCTTTCTATGTCCTGTTGCAGCTACTGTTTGCCACACCACCAAGTTTGGTGTCATCGGCAAAATTAGAAATTCTACACTGTATTCCAATATCCAGGTCATTTATTTATATCTTAAAAAATTGATTTAAAAGGAATGAAACATTGAATATTCAATATAGAGGGACTCAAATTCCGACTCCCTTCCACCAAACTTCAGACAGCGGTTAAATATAATTTCGCAGCAATTATTGGAAATATATGGATTCAATAAAACATTCAGCTGTTGGGTGGAGGTAGCTGCAGTCCGAGCAATTATCACCATAAAATAGACAGGGAACCACGGGACAAATGAAATAAATGCTATGGACACTAAGCAACACATTCTTTAATGGACGATATACTGTTGGAGGGGCCGTGGAATCAGCCTCGCCCTCCCTCAGTGTAGAGAGGGAAGTTGACTGCCCCGTGCCCAAGATCTGCCGGCCAGAGTAGCGCCTAACCGGCCGGGCAAACTGATCGGATTCCCGCTGATATTCACCAAATTATCCCGGTAGATAAATGATCTTCACGGAATCTGTAACATAATCATTAACAGTGAGTTCGTTAACAACTATTAAACAACAGGATGCATTGACTTACCGAGAATACCAAAGACTGCGAGAAAATGATAGTATATGTCCTTTATCTGTAGAATTATTGGCCGTGCCATTTTCAGAAGACTGTGTGAATTCTGTCCTGCATTACAGTTCCGACTGGCGTTTATCTGAGATCCGTAAATGCTCCCCCTTTATAGAACAATCCGTGCCCTGGTGAGAAAGTGAGGTTACACAATAATTGAACTTAGTTACAGCCACTTAACAAACAAGGTGCGATTTTCCGCTTCAGTGCGCCCAATGGGGAAATTGTACATCTGAGTCCATGAAACTCCGTCCATTAAAAACAATGAAAGGGAGTTAATTCCAGAGGGAATGCGCTCTGCACCCGCCATGTGAAACCTGAAGGGAACATCTCTCCAAATCTCTGTGTTAGCTTCTCAGGGCCTCACATAATTTGGTGAAATATTCTCTCATCCATTCCATAAGTAACGCTTTAACGTTACTGTTGACGATCCTGTCCTAACATTACTGGCCGTCACCCTTCTCTAATATTACTGGTGGTGATCCTACACTAATATTACTGGTAGTGGCCATCATCTATCATTAATGGTGATGATTCTACTCTAATATTACTGCTGGTGATCCTACACTAATATTACTGGTAGTAGCCATCATCTATCATTAATTGTGATGACTCTACTCCACTATTACTGGTGGGAACCTATAGTAAGATTACTGGTGATGACCCTAATCTAACATTACTGGTGATGAATCAACTCGACAATTACTGGTGGTGAACCTACGCTAACATTATTGGTCATGACTGAACCGAACATTATTGATGGAGACCCTACACTAACATTAATTGTGAAGAACCTCCTCTAACATTACTGGTGGGGATTCTAACCGAACATTACTGGTGGTGCCTCTACTCTAACATTACTGGTGGTGACTCTACAGTAACATTACTGCTGGTGACCGCACTCTAACATTACTGGTGGTGCCTCTACTCTAACATTGCTGGTGGGGACTCTACTCTAAAATTATTGGTGGTGACCCTATTCTAACATTACTGGTACTGACGCAAATCTAACATTGCTGATGGTGACTCTAATCAATTATTACTGACGGTGACTCTACTCTAACATTGCTGGTATTGACCCTACTCTAATATATGTGGTGTTGACCCTGTTCTAACGTTAATTGCGGTGACTGTACAATAACATTGCTGGTGTTGACACTAGTCCAAGATTACTGATTCTGACAATACCCTAACATTATTGGTTGTGACCGCACTCGAACATTACTGTTGGTTAGTCTCACGTTACTGGAGTTTAGCCTACTCTAACATTACTGGTGGTGAACCTATTCTAACATTACCTCTGCTGAATCTAATCTATCGTTACTGGTGGTGACTGTACTCAAACATTACTGGTGGTGAACCTATTCTAACATTACTGGTGGTGACCCTATTCTAACATTACTGGTAGTGATCCTGCATTGACAAAACTGGTGGTGACCCTACTATCACATTACTGCTGGAGATCCCACTCTTACATTACTGATGATGACACTTCTCTAACTTTACTGGCCTGTGGCTCTACAATATACTTACTGGTCCTGACCCCACTCTAATATTACTGGTGATGAACATAGTTTAACATTACTGGTGGAGACCCTACTCTCACATTACTGATGTTGACCCTACTCGAACATTGCTGGTGGTGATTCTACTCTGTTATTGCTGGTGCTGAATCTACACGAACATTACTAGTGGTAATCCTAGTCCAGCAGTACTGGTGTAGACCCCATTCTAACATTACTGGTGCTGAATCTACACTAATATTCCTGCTGATGACACTTGTCTAACATTAATGATTGGGTCTCTACTCCAACCTTATTGCTCTTGACCCTACTCGAACGTTGCTGGTGCAGACTCTACACTAACAATACTGGGGATGACACTACTCTAACATTACTGGAGGCGACTGTACTCGAATATAACTGGTAGAGACCCTCGTCTAATATTATTGGTTGTGACTCGACTTTAACATTGCTGGAGGCGACTCTTCTCTAACATTACTGGTGGTGACTCTACTCTAACATTACTGGAAGTGATCCTACTCTAAATTACTGGTGGTGACATTATTCTAGAATTAACCGTGATGATCCTACTCTAACAGCACCGTTGGTAATTCTACTCTAACATTACTGTTGGTGGCTCTTGTCTAACTTTTCTGATAGTGACACGACACGAACATTACTGGTGATGACCTATTCTAACATTACTGGAGGTAGGGTGCCCTCGGTGTGAGTACGGGCCTCGTCTCCACAAGGACTGTGCAGTGATCACTCCAACAAATTCGTCCAAGCAGAGATGCATCAGTTAGATTGGTCAGGAGGAAGTCAACTGGGATTTCCGCCGTGTGGGTTTTCTCACCTACTCCTGCACGCCCAATTTGGCATTTGTGTCCTTTAGTGGTTCTACCGATCCAGTCTTGGTGATGGACATTGAGGTCCACGACCCAGACTGCATTCTGCGCTCTCGCTAACCTTAGTGCTTCTTCCAAGGAGGAGTACTGTTTCATCAGATTAAGGAGGGCGTATGTTATCAGTCGGAGCTTCCCTTGCCCATGTTTGACCTGTTGCCACGAAACTTCATGGAGTCCGAAATATATTATGAGGACTCTCAGGGCCACTCCGACCCGACTATAAACTGGAGTACCGCCATATCTGGTGGGTCAGGATAGATCCAGGGATGGAGATGGAAGAGAGTGGGACATTGGCTGAAAGATATGATTCTGTCAGTATGACTGTGTCAGGCTGCCGTTGGACTGGTCAGTGGGGCAGCTCAGCCAATTTTAGCACAAGTCCCCAGATGTTAGTGATGAGGAATTTGCAGGTCGAATGGGTGGTTTGTGCCTTTATCGTTTCCAAGCTCGATCCGTACAATTTCATTCTTATTATACTCATTTAGAGCGCTTTGATACAAATTAGTGTCTTCTTCGGCCATCTCAGAGGTTAATTAACTGTCACATATAGGCCTTACAGGCTAAGGATGACAGGTTTCCTTCCCTACTATCCATTAGTGAACAACTTGCCTTTCTACAATAAACCGATTTCTTCATGTACATCATTCATGATACTTTCTTTTTATTAGAGATTTATTTAACTAACTGCTTTGAAATTCCCAAACTGCCATGGGGAGGCTCGGGTTTGGAACTCACATCTTCGTATTATTAGTCCCGCCCTCTGGATTACTAGTCAAGCAACATAACCATTATGCTGCCGTACCCACGAGAGGTCACCGGCAGTAATATCAGTGACTTGTCCTCGCCATTATTGTTATTGTGGAGTCATCATCAATAATCATAGAGTAGGCTCATCAACAGTAATTTAGAGTAGGTTCAACACCGTTAATGTTACAGTGGAGTCACCACATGTTATGTTAGATGGGTCCCACAATCAATAATTTTAGAGTTGAATCTCCACCGGTAATGTTAAAATTGGGCACCACCAGTGATGTTAGAATACAATTAACACCAGTAATTTTAGGGTCGTGTAAGCAAGAACAGTGTCAGATTAGTGTCAGGAACAATAATGCTAGAGTAGGAATAAAGGCCAGTAATGTCAGAGTAAGTTCACCACCGGTGATGTCAGAGTACGATCACCACCAGTATTGTTCGAGTAGAGTCATCACCAGCAATGTTATAGTAGGATCAACTCTAATAATATTAGGTCCGAGTATTGATCAGAACTTGTTATGTTTTGTTCCAAACAGTAATGTTGCAGTCGGGTGACTACCAGTAACGTTAGATTAGGCTAAAGCCGCAGTAGTGTTAATGCTGAGTCATGATCAGAAATGTTTGAGTCCGGTCACCACCAGCACTGTTGAAGTAGGGTCACCACCAGTAATGTTGGCGCAGGTTCACAAACAACAATGTGGGAGTAGATTCACCACCAGTAATGTTGGCGCAGGTTCACCATCAGTAATATTGGAGTAGAGTCACCAACAGTAATGTTAGAGTCGGGTCACCACCAGTAATGTTGGAATAGAGTCACCACCAGTAATGTTAGAGTAGAGTCAACACCATTAATGTTTGAGTCCGGTCACCACCAGCACTGTTGAAGTAGGGTCACCATCAGTAATGTTGGCGTAGGTTCACAAACAGCAATGTGGGAGTAGAGTCACCACCAGTAATGTTAGAGTAAGGTCAACATCATTAATGTTCGAGTAAGGTCACCAAAACTAATATTAGAGTCGGTCAATACCAGTGCTGTTAGAGTAGGATCACCACAAGTCATGTTAGAGTAGGTTCACCAACAGTAATGTTGGAGTAGAGTCACCACAAGTAATGTTAGAATAGTTTCGCCACCAGTAATGTTAGAGTATGGTCACTACCAGTAATATTAGAGTAGGGTCACCACTTGTTATGTTTGAGTAGAGTCACCACAATAATGTTAGAGTAGGGTCACCACCAGTAATGTTAGAGTAGGGTCAACACCAGTAATGTTAGAGTAAGGTCACCACCAGTAATGTTAGAGTAGACTCACCACCAGTACCGTTAGAGTAGACTCACCACCAGTAACGTTAGAGTAGGGTCACCACCAGTAATGTTAGAGTAGGATGAACACCAGTAATGTTAGAGTAAGTTCACCACCAGTAATGTTAGAGTAGACTCAACACCAGTAACGTTAGAGTAGGGTCAACACCAGTAATGTTAGAGTAAGGTCAGCACCAGTAATGTTAGAGTGGAGTCACCAACAGTAATGTTAGAGTAGACTCACCAACAGTAATGTTAGAGTAAGGTCAACACCAGAAATGTTAGGATAAGGTCACCACTATTGATGAGAAGTCGCACAACACCAGGTTATAGTCCAACAGTTTTATTTGAAATTACGAGCTTTCAGAGCTCTGCTCCTTCGTCTGTACCTATACCTGACGAAGGAGCAGAGCTCCGAAAGCTCGTAATTTCAAATAAAACTTTTGGACTATAACCTGGTGTTGTGCGACTTCTCATTTTTGTCCACCCCAGTCCAACACCGGCATCTCCGCATCATGACCACTATAGGGTCAACACGACTAATGTTAGATTAGGGACACGGCCAGTAATGTTAGAGTAGGGTCATCATCAGTAATGTTAGAGTCCAGTCACCACCAGTAATGTTCATGTCGACACACCGACAGTAATGTTAGACTACGGTCAGCCACATTAAAATTATAGTAGGATCAACACGAGTAATTTTACATTAGAGTCACCACCAGTAAGGTTAGATTAGGGTCATCTCAAGTAATGCCATTGCAGATTCACAACCAGTAAATTAGATTAAGTTCAGCAACAGTAATGATATAGTTTGGTCACCAACAATAATGTTATTGCAGATTCATTAACAGTAACGTTAAACTGGAGTCACCACCGGTAATATTATAGAATGGGCATCAACAATAATCTTAGAGTGTGGCCAACACCAGTAATGTTAGAGTGGAATCAACTCCAGGAATGTTAGAGTACAGTCAGAAACAACAATCGTACTGCAGTGTCACAAACATAATGCTAGAGTACAGTCGCAATCATTAATTTTATAGCAGGGGCAAAGCCAGTCATTTTAGAGTAGGGTCACCACCAGTAAGGTTAGAGTAGGTTCATCACCAGCAATACGAACATAAGAACATAAGACATAGGAGCAGGAGTAGGCCAATTGGCACCTCGAGACTGCTCCGCCATTCAATAAGATCATGGCTGATCTGATCCTAACCGCCAATCTACTATCACAGAACCATCTCCTGAACCTAACAGAATTGGACACTCGAAATAGAGCAGGATCAGGCTACACAGCCCCTGGGCCCGCTACGCTACACACAGGGCCATGACCGATCCGAACCTATACTCATGGCCAAATTCCTGCCCGCTCCCCGTAACCCTTAATTCCCTTCACTTCTAGGAATCTGTCTATTTCTGTTTTAAATTTATGTAATGATGTAGCTTCTACAGCTTTTTGGGGCAGCATATTCCATGGACCTACCACCCTCTGAGTGAAGTAGTTCCTTCTCATCTCAGTTTTGAAAGAGCAGCCCCTTATTCTAAGACTATGCCCCCTAGTTCTAGTTTCACCCATCATCGGGAACATCCTCCCCGCATCCACCCGATCTAACCCCTTCACAATCTTATATGTTTCAATAAGATCGCCTCTCATTCTTCTGAACTCCAATGAGTAGAGTCCCAATCTACCCAACCTCTCCTCATATGTCCATCCCCTCATCCCCGGTAATGGTAGAGTAGTCTCCTCACTAGTAATGTTAGAGTAGGCTCACCACCATAATTGTTAGATTAGTGTAATCTCCAATAATTAAAGATTAGGGTCACAACCATTAACTTTAGAGTTTGGTCGTCACCAGTAATGTTCCAGTAGAGTCACCACCAGTAATGTTAGACTAGGGTCACCATCAGTGATGTTAGAATCGGATCACCAGCTGTAATGTTGGAGTAGAGTAACAATCAGAAATATTAGTGAACGGTCACCACAAGTAATAATAGTGTGGAGTCAACATCAGTAATGTAAGATTAGAGTCACAACATGTAATCCTTGCGTGGGGTCACCAATAATAATGTTAGGGTACAATCACCATCAGTAATGTTAGATTAGGGTCATTATAAGTCACGTTACTGTAGATTCACGTCCAGTAATGTTATAGTGGTGTCACTCCCAGTAATATTAGAGTTCAGTCATCACTAGTAATGTCAGAGTAGAGTCAACACGGGTAATTTTAGTGTATATTCACCACCAAAATTGGTAAAAGTATTGTTGGAGTAGGGTCACCATCAGTTATTTTAGTGTGCGGTCACATACAGTAATTTTAGAGTAGAGTCACAATCATTAATGTTAGAGTAATGTCACCTCTATAATGTTAGAGTAGAGTCACCAACTATAATGTTAGAGTAGGATGAGCACCAGGATAGTTAGAAAATGGTAACCAACAGAAATGGCAGAGCAGAGTAACCACAAATAATGTTAAAACAGAGTCATCAACAGTAAAGTTTGAGTAGGCCGACCACCATTATTGTTAGAGCAGATTCACCACCAGTAATGTTAGAGTAGGATCACCACCAGTAATGTTACAGTAGAGTCGCCACCAATAATGTTAGATTAGAGTCACTTCCTGTAATTTTCGATTAGATACACCACCAGTAATGTTAGACTAGAGTCACCACCAGTAATCATAGAGTAGGATCACCATCAGTAATGTTAAAATAGGGCCACCACCAGTAATGTTAGAGTGGGATCATCACTAGTAAAGTTAGAGTAGAGTCAAAACCAGTAATGTTAGAGTCGAGTCACCACCAGTAATATTCATGTAGAGACAGCATCAGTAATGTTAGACTAAGGTCACCCACATTTAAATTATAGTAGGATCAACACGAGTAATTTTACATTAGAGTCACCACCAGTAAGGTTAGAGTAGGGTCATCTCAAGTAATGCCATTGTAGATTCACAACCAGTAAATTAGATTAAGGTCACCAACAGTTTGTTGACCAACAGTAATGGTATAGCAGGTTCATCACCTGTAATGTTAGAGTGGAGTCACCACCAGTAATGTTAATGTATGGGCATCACCAATAATCTTAGAGTGTGGCCACCTCTGTACTGTTAGAGTGGAATCAACTCCAGGCATGTTAGAGTGGAGTCAGAAACAGCAATCCTAGTGCAGAGTCACAATCATTAATGCTGGAGAACAGTCACAATCATTAATGTTATAGTAGGGGCAACACCAGAAATGTTAGAGTAGGGTCACCAGCAGTAAGGTTAGAGTAGGTTCATCACCAGTAATGGTGGAGAAGTCTCCTCCCTAGTAACGTTAGAGTAGGCTCACCAGCAGAATTGTTAGATTAGTGTCATCTCCAATAAATATACATTAGTTTCAGAACCATTAACTTTAGAGAGTGTTCTTTACCAGTAATGTTCAAGTCGAGTCACCACCAATAATGTTAGACTAGGGTCACCATCCGTAGCGTTAGAATCGGGTCACAAGCAGTAATGTTAAAGTAGAGTTCAACCAGAAATATTAGTGAATGGTCACCATCAGTAATTTTAAAGTGGGTTCAACACCAGTAATGTAAGAGTAGAGTCACAACATGTAATGATAGCTTGGGGTCACCAATAGTAATGTTAAGGTAGCGTCACCATCAGTAATGTTCGAGTACTGTCATTATAATTCATGTTTCACTAGATTCTCGACCAGTAATGTTATATTGGTGTCTCCACCAATAATATTAGAGTTCAGTCATCATCAGTAATGTTAGCGTAGGGTCACAGTCAGTAATGTTACTGAAGAGTCACAAATATTAATGATATAGTACAGGCACCACACTTAATCTCAGAAAAGGGTCACCAACAGTACGGTTAGATTAGAGTCACAACTAGTGATGTTCAAGTAGGGTCACCACCAGCCATGTTAGATTAGAGTCAACACCAGTAATGTTAGTATATTTTCACCACCAGTAATGAGGATGTTGAGTCAACACCGGTCATTTTAGTTTAAAGTCAACACTAGTATTGGTAAAAGTACTGTTGGAGTAGGGTCCCCATCAGTTATTTTAGTGTGCGGTCACATACAGTAATTTTAGAGGAGAGTCACAATCATTAATGTTAGAATAATGTCAACTCAGTAATGTTAGAGTAGAGTCACCAACTATAATGTTTGAGTAGGTTGAGCACCAGTAGAGTTAGAGAATGGTAACCAACAGTAATGGCAGAGCAGAGTAACCACAATTCATGTAAAAGCAGAGTCATCAACAGTAACGTTATAATAGGCTCACCACCATTAATGTTACAGTAGGTTCACCACCAGTAATGTTATAGTTGGGTCACCACCAGTAATGTAATAGTAGGGTCGCCACCAGTACTGTTAGAGTAGAGTCACCACCAGTAATGGTAATGTTAGAGTAGGGTCACTACCAGTAATGTTAAGTCGGGTCGCCACCAGTAATGTTAGAGTAGGGTCACCATCAGTAATGTTAGAACAGTGGCACCAGCAATAATGTTAGTGTAGCGTCACTACCAGTAATGTTCAATTAGATACACCACCAGTAATGTTAGAGTAGGATCACCACCAGTAATGTTAGAGTAGAGTCAACACCAGTAATGTTAGAGTAGGATCATCACCAGTAAAGTTAGTGTAGGATCATCACCAGTAATGTTAGAGTCGAGTCACCACCAGTGATATTCATGTAGGGGCAGCATCAGTAAAGTTAGAGTATGGTCACCCGCATTTAAATTATAGTAGGATCAACACGAGTAGTTTTGGAGTCGAGTCACCCCCAGTAAAGTAAGAGCAGGGTCATCTCAAGTAATGCCATTGTAGATTGACAACCAGTAAATTTGATTAAGGTCACCAACAGTAAAGATATAGTTTGGGGACCAACTGTAATGTTATAGCAGGTTCATCATCAGTAATGATAGAATGGAGTCACCACCAGTAAAGATATAGTATGGGCATCACAAATAATCCTAGAGTGTGGCCACCATCAGTAATGTCAGAATGGAATCAACTACAGGAATGTTAGAGTACAGTCAGAAACAACAATCTTAGTGCAGAGTCACTATCATGAATGCTTGACAACAGTCACAATTATTAATGTTATAGTAGGGCAACACCGGTAATGTTAGAGTAGGGTCACCACCAGTAAGGTTAGAGTAGGTTCATCACCAGTAATAGTAGAGTAGTCTCCTCACAAGTAATGTTAGAGTAGGCTCACCAGCAGATTTGTTAGATTAGTGCCATCTCCAATAATTATAAATTAAGTTCACAACCATTAACCTTTTGAGAGTGGTCGTCACCAGTAATGTCCAAGTCGAGTCACCAGCATTAATGTTAGAGTAGGGTGATCACAAGTCATGCTAGAGTAGAGTCACAAACAGTTATTTTAGGGTGTGGTCAACACCATTAATGTTAGACTAGGGTCACCTTCAGTAATGTTAGAATCGGGTCACCAGTAGTTATGTTAGAGCAGAGTAACAACCAGCAATATTGGTGAATCGTCACGACTAGTAATATTAGAGTGGAGTCAACACCAGTAATGTAAGAATAGAGGCAGAACATTTAATGATAGAGTGGGGTCACCAATAGTAATGTTAGGATAGTATCACCACCATTAATGTTAGAGAAGGGTCATTATAAGTCACGTTGCAGTAGATTCACGACCAGTAATGTCATAGTTATGTCACCCCCAGTAATATTAGAGTTCAGTCATCACCAGTAATGTTAGAGTAGAGTCAACATCAGTAATGTAAGGCTATTTTCACCACCAGTAATGAGGGAGTAGAGTCAACACCGGTGATGTTAGTGTAGAGTCCTCACCAGTATTGGTAAATGTAATGCTGGAGTAGGGTCACCAGCAGTTTATTTAGAGTGCGGTCGCATACAGTGATGTTAGAGTAGAGTCATAATCAGTAATGTTAGAGTAACGAAACCTCAGTAATGTTAGACTAGAGTCACCACGTATAATGTTAGAGTAGGTTGAGCACCTGTATAGTTAGAGAATGTTAACAACCAGTAAGGCAGAGCAGAGTAACCACCAGTAATGTTAAAGCAGAGTCATCAACAGTAAGGCTAGAATAGGCTCACTACCATTAATGTTAGATTAGAGTCACCACCAGTAATGTTGGAGTAGTGTCGCCATCAGTAATGTTAGAGTCGGGTCACCACCAGTAATGTTAGAGTAGTGCACCACCATTTAATGTTAAAGTAGGTTAGCACCAGTATATTTAGAGAATGGTAACCACCAGTACTGGTACAGCAGAGTAACCAACAGTAATGTAAAAGCAGAGTAATCAACAGAAAGGTTAGAATAGGCTCACCATCATTAAAGTTAGAGTAGGATCACCAGCAGTAGTGTTAGTGTAGGGTCACCACAATTAATGTTAGAGTAGGGTCATCACAAGTAATGTTAGAGTAGAGTCACCAGCAGTAATAAGAAACATAAGAAATAGGAGCAGGAGTAGACCAATCGGCCCTTCGAGCCTGCTCCGCCATTCAATGAGATCATGGCTGATCTGATCCAACCTCAACTCTAAAGAAAACAAGAAGTAGGAGCAGGACCAGGCCACTCGGCCCCTGGGCCCGCTCCGCCACCCACAGGGCCTTGACCGACCCGAACTCAAGCTCATGTCCAATTTCCAGCCCGCTCCCCGTAACCCCTAATTCCCTTTACTTCTAGGAAACGGTCTATTTCTGTTTTAAATGTATTTAATGAAGTAGCTTCTACAGCTTCCTGGGGTAGCAAATTCCACAGACCCACTACCCTCTGAGTGAAAAAGTTTCTCCTCATCTCAGTTTTGAAAGAGCAGCCCCTTATTCTAAGATTATGTCCCCTAGTTCTAGTTTCACCCATCATTGGGAACATCCTCACCGCGTCCACCCGATCAAGCCCCTTCACACCAGTAATGTTAGAGAACGTTCGCCACTAGTCATGATAAATTAGGTTAAACACCAGTAATATTAGAGTCGGGTCAACACATTAATGTTAGAGTAAGGTCACCAGCAGTTAAGTTCGAGAAGGGTGACCACCAGTAATGTCAGAGTAGATCAAACACAAGTAATGTTAGAGTAGCTTCACCAGCATTAATGCTAGGGTAGAGTCACCACCAGTTATGTTAGAGTAGAGTCACCACCAGTAATGTTATAGTAGGTTTATCACCAGTAATGCTAGAGTAGGGTCACCAGCATTAATATTATGATAGAGTCACCACCAGTAATATTAGAGTAGAGTCACACTCCAGTAATGGAAGAGTAGGGTCACCACCAGTAATGTTAGAGTAGGATCACTTACAGTAATATTAGAGTAGGGTAAACACTTGTAATGTTAGAGTAGTGTCAACACAAGTAATGTTAGATTTTGGTCACCCCCAGTAATGTTACAGTAGCGGCACCACCAATAATGTTAGAGAATGTTTGCCACAAAATTTTTTAGAGTAGGGTCACCAGCAGCAATGGTAGATTTGATTCACCAGCAGTGATGTTAGATTAGATTCACCACAAGTAATGTTAGTGTAGGCTCACTACCAGTCATGTCAGTTATATTCCCCACCAGTAATGTTAGAGTAGAGTCACCAGCAGCAATATTAGAGTAGAGCCACCAACAGTAATGTTAGAGCAGGGTCACATTCAGTACTGTTAGACTAGGGTGACCACCAGTAATGTTAGTGTAGGATCACCACCAGTAATGTTAGAGTATTTTCAACATCAGTAATGCTAGATAGGTTCACCACCAGTAATGTTTAATTAGGGTCACCACCATTAATGTTAGAGTAGGATCATCACCAGCAAAGTTAGAGTTGGGTCACCACCAGTAATGTTAGAGTAGGGTCACCACCAGTAAGGTAAGAATAGTATCACTACCAGTAATGTTAGAGAAGCATTACGAACAGAAATGTTAGAGCAGGGTCAAATCCAGTAATGTTGGAATAGGTTCATCACCAGAAATGTTAGAGTAGGGTCACCACCTGTAATGTTAGAGTAGGGATACTGCAAGTAATGTTAGTGTAGGTTCACCACCATTAATGCTAGAGTAGGGTTACCTCCAGTAATTTTAGAATATATACATCACCAGTAGAATCACCACCAGTAATGTTACAGTAGTGTCACCATCATTAATGTTTTAAGTAGGGTTACCACCAGTAACATTAGAGTAGTGTCACCACAAGAAATGTTAGATAAGCAAATTACCCGGCTGTCAGGAGAACAGCGACCTCGACACCACACAACCCTGCCCCGGCAACCTCTGCAAGACATGCCAGATCATCAACACAGATACCATCAACACACGTGAGGACAGTACCCACCAGGTATATGGTACATACTCATGTGACTCGGCCAACGTTGTCTACCTCATACGTTGCAGGAAAGAATGCACCGTGGCATGGTACATCGGCGAGACCATGCAGTCACTGAGAAAACGTATGAACGGACACCGCGCAACAATCGCCAGGCAGGATTGTTACCTTCCAGTCGGGGAACACTTCAGCAGTCAAGGACATTCAGCCTCGGATCTGCGGGTTAGCGTTCTCCAAGGCGGCCTTCGAGACACACGACAACGCAAAATCATTGAGCAGAAACTGATAGCCAAGTTCCGCACCCATGAGGACGGCCTCAACCGGGATCTCGGTTTCATGTCACACTACAGAACCTGACTCGACATCGTTGTCTGGTTCACAGGTGTGATTTCCAGTTTTTAAATAAAAGTTAAAGCTTAACTGCAGACTGCAGCATTTGACACGTTGGACCCCCTGTGACCCACCTCATTGTCTTAGCTGTACTCTGCTGTGTCTTTGATGTAATGCCTCCCTGATGGATTGTATCTCTGCAGACACATTGTTCTCTGTCTATATATACTTTGTAATCGATTTGTATTCCCTCACTGTACCTGACGAAGGAGCAGAGCTCTGAAAGCTCGTAATTTCAAATAAAACTGTTGGACTTTTACCTGGTTTTGTGCGACTTCTCATTTTTGTCCACCCCAGTCCAACACCGCCATCTCCACATCATGACCACTAATTTAGACTAGGTTCACCACTAATGTTAGAGTAGGATCACCACCAGTATTGTTAGAGTAGGGTCACCACCAGTAAAGTTACAGTAGATTCACCACTAGTTATGTTAGAGTAGGGTAACCACAAGTAATGTTAGATTAGGGTCACCTCCAGTAATGTTAGAGTAGGGTCACCACCAATAATGTTACAGTAGGTTAGCACCAGTATATTTAGAGAATGATAACCACCAGTAATGGTAGAGCAGAGTAACCACCAGTAATGTAAAAGCGGAGTCATCAACAGAAAGGTTAGAATAGGCTGACCAACATTAAAATTAGAGTAGGTTCACCACCAGTAATATTAAAGTAGGGTCACTACAAGTAATGTTAGAGTAGGGTCAACACCAGTAACGTTAGAGTAGGGTCACCACCAGTAATGTTAGAGCAGGTGCACAAAAAATAATGTTAGAATAGTGTCACCACCAATAATGTTGGAGAATGATTTCCACCAAAATCGTTAGAGTAGGGTCACCACCAGTAATCTTAGATTTGATTCACCAGCAGTAATGTTAGAGTAAATTCATCAACAGTAATGTTAGAGTAAAATCACACATCAGTAATGTTAAAGTACAGTCACCACCAGTAATGTTAGAGTAGGGTCACTATCAATAATGTTAAAGTAGAGTCACCACCAATAATATTAGAGTATGGTCACCACCAGTAATGTTAGAGCAGTGTCACCACCAGTACCGTTAGAGTTGGGTCACCACCAGTAATGTTAGAGTATGATCAGCACCAGTAATATTAGAGTATGGTCTCCAACAGTAATGTGACATTTGGATCACCACCAGTATTGTTAAATAAGCGGCACCACCAACAATATTAGAGTGGGATCACCACCAGTAATGGTAAAGTAGGGTCATCACTAGTAATGTTAGAGATTGTTCAACACCATTAATGTTAGATTAGATTCACAACTTACATTAGAGTAGGGACCCCACCAGTAATATTAGAATAGGGTCACCACTAGTAATTTTACAGTAGCTTCACCACCAGTAATGTTACATTAGATTCATCACTAATGTAAGAGTAGGCTCACGACCAGTAATGTTAGTGTAGAGTCGCCGCCAGTAATGTTAGATTCAATTCACTACCAGTAATCTTAGAGTATATTCGCCACCAGTAATGTTAGAATAAGATCACCAGCGGTAATGTTAGAGAAGGGTCACAACCAGTAATGTTAGATTAGATTCTCCAGTAATGTTAGAGTAGTGTCAACACCAGTATTGTTAGAGTAAGGTCACCACCAGTAATGTTAGAGAAGGTCACCACCAGTAATGTTAGAGTAGAATCACGTTCCAGAAATGTTAGAATATAGTCATCACTAGTAATATTACAGTAGAGTCACAATCAGCAATGTTAGTGTAGGTTCACCAACAGTAATGTTAGGGTAGGGTCACCACCCGTAATGTTAGAGTAGGGTCACCACCAATAAAGTTAGTGTAGGGCAACACCAATAATGCTAGAGTAGCGTCACCAACAATAATGTTAGAGTATGGTTACCAACAGTAATGTTACAATAGGGTCACCACCAGTAATGTTAGGTTAGCTTCGCAACCAGTAATGTTAGATTAGCTTCGCCACCAGTAATGATAGTGTAGAGTCACCACCAGTAATGTTAGAGTTGGGCACCACCTATAATGTTAGAGTAGATTAGCACCAATACAGTTACAGAATGGTAACCAACAGTATTGTAGGTTTGAGAAACCACCAATAATGTTAAAGCAGATTCATCAACAGTAAGGTTAGAATTGGATCACCACCATTAATGTTAGAGTAGGTTCACCACCAGTAATGTTAGAGAAGGGTCACCACCAGTAATGTTAGGCTTGGATCTCCACCAGTAATGTCGATTAGATTCTCCACTAATGTTAGAGTAGAGTCACCACCAGTAATTTTAGAGTAGATTCACCACCATTAATGTTAGAGCAGTGTCACCTCCAGTAATGTTAGAGTCGAATCACACTCCTGTAATGTTAGAGTATAGTCACCACAAGTAATATTATAGTAGAGTCTCCACCAGTAGTGTTAGAGCAGGGTCACCACCAGTAATGTTAGAGCAGGGTCACCGCCAGTATTTTTGGAATAGGGTCACCACCAGTAATGTTAGAATTAGGTCACCACCAGTAATGTTAGAGTAGATTCACGACCAGTAATCCTGTGTCCTAGGCCCAAACATCTTCAGCTGCTTCATCAATGACATTCCCTCCAACATCAGGTCAGACATGGGGATGTTCGCTGATGACTGCACAGTGTTCAGCGCCATTCACAACTCCACAGATAATGAAGCAGTCCATACCCTCATGCAACAAGACCTGGACGACGTTCAGGCTTAGGCTGATAAGTGGCAGGTAACATTCGCACCACGGAAGTGCCAGGCAATGACTATCTCCAACAAGCGAAAGTCCAATCACCTCCCCTTCACATTCAATGGCATTACCATCGAGAGACCTGCACATCAAATCTGCTGGAAAGAACAATGGAGAGTACTAGGCAAAGAGCTCAGAGTGCAGAACCCACAGTCTCTTCTAAATCGATATAAGAAATGGCAAATCAAAATGAACCTGCAAAGTGCTGCTCAGTACCCAAAACTCCTTCACACAACGTTGAATCTCTCCAGAAGTCTCTCTCTCAGAATGCGTAGTTCAAAATTGGCACCAACAATAAAAGGCAGGAAGCAGTCACCTTTAAATAGCGCTCCCCCTTTCCCTTCATGACTGCAGAACGCTCTCCTCAACCTGTCGTTGCTAGTGTCAGGCGGTAAGGCAGGGGGCGCCACTCAATATCCGCTCCGGGGCGATACCGGGGCGTTGCGCACTCGAGTGACGTCATGATCTGCCAGCGCAGGAGATCGTGGCGGTAGTGTTTAGCGCCGCCGCAAAATATCTAGTTAATTTCGCAAGCGGCGCAAACTTCGCCGCGCCTGGGCGCTAGATGCTTTGCGCCCCATTAGCGCCCTCTTTAGGCGCTAACGGGAGGCGCAACCAACTGAATTTTTCCCCCTAGTCATAGAGTTATACAGTGCAGAGAGAGGCCCTTCGGTCCATCGTGTCTGCGCCGGCCTTCAAGCCCTATCTCGTATAATGCCATTTTCTAGCACTTGGTCCGTAGCCTTGCATGCTGTGGCGTTTCAACTGCTTATCAAAATGTTTATTTAAATGTTGTGAGGGTTCCTGCCTCTACCACACTTTCTGTCAGTGAGTTCCAGATTCAAACTACCCTCTGGGAATGTTTTTTTTCCTCAAATCCCCTCTAAACCTCATGCCCGTTACCTTGAAACTATGCCCACTGGTGATTGACCCCTCTACTAAGGGGAAAAGTTCCTTTCTATCTACCCTATCTATGCCCCTCATGATTTTGTACACCTCAATCAGGTCCCCCCTCAACCTTCTCTGCTCCAAGGAAAACAACCCCAGTCTGTCCAGTCACTCTTCATAGCTGAAACGCTCCAGCCCAGGTAACATCCTGGAGAATCTCCTCTGCACCCTCTCTAATACAATCATATCCTTCCTATAGTTTGGCGACCTGAACTGCACACAGCATTCCAGCTGTGACATAACTAGCGTTTTGTACAGCTCCATCATAAATTCCCTGCTCTTATATTCTATGCCGCGGCTAATGAAGGCAAGTATCCCATATGCCTTCTTAGCCACCTTATCTATCTGTCCTGCTGCCTTCAGGGATCTATATACATGCACACCAAGGTCCCTCTGATCCTCTGTCCTTCCTAGGGTCCTACCATTCATAGTGTATTCCCTTGCATTGTTAGTCCTCCCAAAATGCATCACCTCACACTTTTCAGGGTTAAATTCCATTTGCCACTGTTCTGCCCATCTGACCAACCCGTCTATATCCTCTTGTAGCCTGAGGCTTCCCTCCTCGCTATTTACCACTCCGCCAATTTTCGTGTCATCTGCGAACTTACTGATCATACCTCCTACATTCATATTGAAATCATTAATGTACACTACAAACAGCAAAGGACCCAGCACCGATCCCTGTGGTACACCACTGCACACAGGCTTCCAGTCACAAAAACAACCTTCGACCATCACTCGCTGCCTCCTGCCACTAAGCCAATTTTGGATCCAATGTGTCAAATTGCCCTGGATCCCATGGGCTCTTACCTAATTGACCAGTCTTCCATGCGGGACTTTGTCAAAAGCCTTACTGAAGTACATGTAGACTACATCAGCTGCAATACCCTCATCCACACACCTAGTAACCCTCTCGAAAAATTCTATCAATTTGGTTAGAATGATCTCCCCCTGACAAAGCCATGCTGACTATCCTTGATTAATCCTTGCCTCTCCAAGTGGAGACTGACTTTGTCCCTCAGAATTTTTTCGAATAATTTCTTTACCACTGATGTTCGGCTCACTGACCTGTAATTCTTTGGTTTATCCCTACTACCCTTCTTAAATAATGATACTAAGTTAGCTGTCCTCCAGTCCTCTAGCACCTCCCCTGTGGCCAGAGAGGTTGTGAAAATTTGTGTCAGAGCCCCTGCAATCTCCTCCCTTGCCTCACACAGCAGCCTGAGTTACATCTCGTCTGGGCCTGGGGATTTATCCACATCTAAGCCCACTAAAACCGCTAGAAACTCCTCCCTCTCAATGCTAATTTGTTCAAGTATATCACAATCCCCCTGCCTGATTTCCATTCTTACATCGTCCTTCTCCATAGTGAACACAGATACAAAATATTTATTTAAAACCTCACCAACATCTTCTGGCTCTACACACAGATTGACACTTTGGTCCTTAATGGGCCCTTCTCTTTCCCTGGTTATCCTCTTGCCCTAATATACTTATAAAACACCTTGGGATTTTCCTTTATTTTGCCCGCGAGTGTTTTTTCATGCCCCTCTTCGCTCTCCAATTACTTTTAAATACCCCCCTACACTTTCTATACTCCTCTAGGGCTTCCACTGTTTTTAGTCCTTTATATCTTCAAGAGCCTCCCTTTTATTCCTAATCTATTCTTGTATATCCCTTGAAATCCAGGGTTCTTTGGCCTTGTTGGTCCCACACTTGACCTTTACGGGAAAATGTTGTCGCTGTACTCTCTCTATTTCCTTTTTGAATTACTTCCACTGCTCTGATGTGATTTTCCTACAAGTAGCTGATCACAGTCCACTTTGGCCAGATCCTGCCTTATCATTTTAAAATCGGCCTTCCCCTAATTTAGAACCTTTTTTTCCGGTCCATCTTTGTCCTTTTCCATGACTACCTTAAATCTCACCTAATTATGGTCAACTGTCACCAAAATGCTCTCCTGCATAGAAACATAGAAGGTAGGAGCAAGAGTAGGCCTACGTCCCCTCGATCCTGTTCCGCCATTTAATGAGATCATGGCTGATCATCCAAATACAGTACCCTGTCCTTGCTTTCTCCCCATATCCCTTGATCCCTTTAGCCTTAAGAAATATATGTAACTCCTTCTTGAATGTAATCAATGAGTTGGCCTCAACTGCCTTCTGTGGTAGAGAATTCCACAGGTTCACCACTCTCTGGGTAAAGAACTTCCTCCTCATCTCATTCCTAAATAGATAACCCTTTATCTTTAGACTGTGACCACTGGTTCTGGAATCCCCCGCCAACGGGAACATCCTTCCTGCATCTAGTCTGTCTAGTCCTGTTAGAATTTTATAAGTTTCAATGAGATCCCCTCTCATTCTTCTAAACTCTAGCGAATAAAAGCCGAATCAACCCAATCTCTCTTCATTCGTCATTCCTGCCATCCCAGGTATCAGTCGGGTGATTCTTCGCTGCACTCCCTCCATGGCAAGAAGATCCTTCCTCAGAAAAGGCGACCAAAACTGCACACAATACTCAAGGTGTGGTCTCACCAAGGCCCTGTACAACTGCAGCAAGACATCCTTGCTCCTGTACTCGAATCCTCTCGCTATGAAGGCCAACATACCATTTGCCTTCTTAACTGCGTGCTGCACCTGCATGCTTACCTTCAGCGACTGGTGCACAAGGACACCCAGGTCTCGTTGCACTTCCCCTTTTCCCAATCTATTGCCTTTCAGATAATAATCTGTCTTCCTGTTTTTGCCACCAAAGTGGATAACCTTGCATTTATCCACATTATACTGCATCTGCCATGCAACTGCCCAACCACCCAACCTGTCCAAATCATATTTGAGTTTCTCTGCATCCTCCTCACAGCACACACTCCCACCCAGCTTTGTGTCGTCTGCAAACTTTGAAATATTAAATCTAGTTCCTTCGTCTAGATCATTAATATATATTTTGTGAATATCTGGGGTCCTAGCACCGATCCCTGCGGTACCCGAATAGTCACTACCTGCCATTCGGAAAAAGACCCGTTTATTCCAACTCTTTGCTTCCTGTCTGCAAACCAGTTCTCTATCCAAGTCAGTACCTTACCCCCAATCCCATGTGCTTTAACTTTGCACGATATTCTCTTATGCGGGACCTTATCGAAAGCCTTCTCAAAGTCCAAATACACCACATCCACTGGTTCTCCCTTATCTATCCTACCAGTTACATCCTCAAAAAAATCCAGTAGATTAGTCACTGATATCTCGGAGCTCAGGTTATGTTAATGTTCTGCTGACGTGTTTATGAACATCTAAAGCTGACACACCAGGGGAGACCTCACAGGGTTGTACACGGAGTGAAGTATACTGAAGTTTTTATAAGAAGTTACAGAGCACAACATGTGTGTAAAATTCCCCGTTGTTTTCCCGGCACTGATGCGTTGTGAAGGGATGAAGAATGTCCTGAAGTCCCACTGACGCCGAGCTGCAGGTGAAATGATATGAAGTACAACGAGAGAGTGATACGAGTCCAGAATCATGGAGAGATTTTCTGATATTGTTGTTGAATCTCATTTACATCAAGCACTCCTTGGACTCTCTGCCGCGGAATTCAGAGCTGGGGATCGCCTGTAAAATCAGCAGTAAAAATGACCGGGCAGCGTTGGGCTCGAACCCACGGCCCTGAGATTAAGAGTCTCATGTTCTACCGACTGAGCTATCCGGTTCTATCTGCAACAGTTTTCTCTGTCTATCTTTATCAGTAAATCGACCGGCCAAAGCCCGATTGAAAGATGGATTCCTCTCACTGACCGATCATAAATCCCAGATCTTTTGTTATTTCACCTTCTAAAATCAGCCATGATCTAATTGAAAGCCGGAGCAGGCTCGAAGGGCAGAATAGCCAACTCCTGCTCCTATTTCTTATGTTCTTAAACATTTAAATCCATTTTGCTCATTATTTATTTCTCTCTCTTTTTTTATTCTGTTCGTGCTTTTTCTTATAAGCGTTTAACTGTAGTTATTTCTTAGAAGGAAGAAATGAACAGAAGTGATTTACTGGAATGGTAACAGGGATGAGGGCCTTCAGTATGTGGGGGATTGGATAAACTGTGGTTGCTCTCCTTCGAGCAGAGGTTTTGACAGAGGTGTTTAAATTCATGAACGGGTTTGATATCGTAAATGAGGAGAAACCTTTGTCCAGTGGTTAAAGAGTCGGTGACCAGAGGACACTGATTGAAGGTGATTGGCAGAAGAATCCGAGGCTACATTAGGAACCATTTTATTTTACACTGCGAGTTGTTGGGATCTGGAATGTACTGCCTCAATTCACAATTAAACAGATGCGTCCCAATAAATGAATAATTAATTCAGATATATCAACAGACACTTGTAACTTGCAGAGATAATAAACATTTACATCGAACACAAGTCAGGAATGCATTTGTATCTAGTGGGAATTTACCCAGTATATTTACAGCTCTCACAGCTGCTGGGTGGAGCGTTCCTTGGTGGGCCAGAGGTTGGAATTCGGTGCAACCAGAACACGGGTTTGATTTCCTGTCTGATTTTTATAATCAGTTGTGTAGTTCATTAAATCAATTACATGAACATATAATTAAAGGCAGTATCACGATGAATAATTGTTTTAATCGCCATTAATAAACCGATAACTTTCTGTTGCAGACTGGAGGAAATGTTAGCATGTTGGCCGAATGACAGTCAGACTTCAGTATGTATTTGTGATGTGTCTTTATCCGTTCCATCCCAAAGGATTGCAGCACTTTCCAGCGAGAAGCAACCAACCTCTGGGGATCATAAGAGAATATTGTTATTTAAAAACTGCCCCGCTGGGCATCGAACCCAGGCTCTTCTGTATACTAGACAGGTGCTTTGACCAGCTAAGCCACGGAGCCAACTCACGGTTGAAAGCTTTCTCCTCCCCTCTCTGATATCTGGTACCTGTGGTATCGCGTTCCACATTCCAACCACTCTTTGCATAAACAAGTTTTTCCTGAATTCACGACTGGATTTATTATTGAGGATCTTAAAATAATGACATCTAGTTTTACTTAGTGTGACACAAGAGGACTGGCGGCTGCGGTTGTATAAAACCCACTGTCAAAGACCCACACTCCCTACATGCACACCTGAGGTTGTATAATAGTGGGGACACTGGTGAAGATTGTTGAATTGAGGGGGCACGAGTTGGGTTTATATGATAGAGTGGAGCAGTACTTGCCGTTGTGCGGTAGTGAGGTGGGAAATATTTTTGTGAGTTTCTCTGCAGCTGATTTTTCGGCCCAGTTGATTTGCTCCTTCCAGAAAACCATCCCGCCCTCCATCCACGGCAGGTTTTCACTTCCATCAGCTCATCCCAAAACCCAGCTTTAAACAGCAACAAAAACACTGGAACCACACGGCGGGTCATTCAACATCAGTGGAGCGAACAGACACGCTTATTTTAGGGGTTTGGAACTTTTATTCACGGACCACCTGCAGTATCCTCGTGGACCACTGGTGGTCCGCGGACCACAGATCGGGAAACCACTGATCTACAAGATGCACTGCAGCAACTCGCCAAGGCTTCTTCGGCAGCACCTCCCAAACCCGCGATCTCTTCCACCTAGAAGGACAAGGGCAGCAGGCGCATGGGAACACCACCAACTCCGAGTTCCCCTCCAAGTCACACATCATCCTGACTTAGAAGTATATCGCAGATCCTTCATCGTGGCTGGGTCAAAATCCTGGAACTCCCTCCCTAACAGCACTGTGGGAGTGCCATCACCACACGGATTGCAACGTTTCAAGAAGACGGCTCACCACAACCTTCTGAAGGGCAACTAGGGATGGGCAATTAATGCTGGAATTGCCAGTGACGCCCTGTTCCCAGAAAGGAATAAAAACAAATTTTAGATTAGGGTCACCTCAAGTAATATTAGAGTAGAGTCACCAAATGTAATGTTCGAGTAGGATCATCACCATTAATGTTCGAGTAGAGTCACCACCAGTAATGTTGGAGTAGGTTCACCACCAGTATTGTTAGAGTAGGGTCACCACCAGTAATGTTGGAGTAGGTTCACCACCAGTATTGTTAGAGTAGGGTCACCACCAGTAATGTTGGAGTAGGGTCACCACCAGTAATGGTAGAGTAGGGGCACCACCAATAATGTTAGAATAATGTCACCTCCAATAATGTTATAGAATGGTTACCACCAGTAACGTTAGAGTAGGGTCAATACCAGTAATGTTAGATTAGATTCACCACTAATGTTACATTAGGGTCACCACCAGTAACGTTAGAGTATTGCCACCTCCAGTGCTGTTAGAGTAGATTCGCCAACAGTAATTTTAGAGTAGAGACGCCACCAGTAATGTTAGATTAGATACACCAACAGTAATGTTAGAGTATATTCAACACCAGTAATGTTAGAGTGGGGTCAGCAACAGTAAAGTTGGAGTAGGTTCACCATCAGTAATGTTAGAAAATGGTCACCACCAGCAATGATAGATAAGGGTCAACACCAGTAATGTTAGAGTCGGGTCAACACCAGAAATGTTAGAGGAGGGTCACCACTATTAATGTTAGAGTAGAGTAACCACCAGTAATATTGGAATTCACCATCAGTAATGATAGACTCGGGTCACCACCAGTAATGTTAGAGTAGAGCGCCACCTATAATGTTAGAGTAGATGAGCAACAGTGCAGTAATAGAATGGTAACCAACAGTAATGTCGGCTAGATAAACCACCAATAATGTGAAAGCAGATTAATCAACGGTAAGGTTAGATTAATCTCACCAACATTAATTTTAGATTAGATTCACCACCATTAATGTTCGAGTAGGGTCACCTCCAGTAATGTTAGTGTCGAATCACACTCCTGTAATGTTAGAGTATAGTCACCAAAATTAATATTACAGTAGATTCACCACCAGTAGGGTTAGAGCAGGGTCACCACCAGTAATGTTATGTGCGGTCACCACCAGTAATGTTAGAGCAGGGTCACCACCAGTAATGTTAGAGCAGGGTCACCACCAGTCATGTTAGTGTGCGGTCTCCACCAGTAATGTCAGAGCAGGGTCACCACCAGTACTGTTGCAGCAGGGCCAACACCAGTAATGTTAGTGTAAGGTCACCATCAGTAATGTTAGAGTATTCCTGTGTCCTCGTCCAAAACTCCACCAGCTGCTTCATCAATGACATTCCCTCCAACTTGGGTCAGGAATTGTGATGTTCGCTGATGACTGCACAGTGTTCAGCGCCATTCACATCTCCACAGATAATGAAGCAGTCCATGCCCTCATGCAACAAGACCTGGACGACGTTCAGGCTTGGGCTGATAAGTGGAAGGTAACATTCGCGCCACAGAAGTGGCAGGCAATGTATATCTCCAACAAGCGAAAGTCTAACCACATCACCTTCACATTCAATGGCATTACCATTGCCGAATCCCCAACTATCAATATCCTGGGTGTCACCATTAAGCAGAAAATTAATTGAACCAGCCAAATAAATACTGTGCCAACAAGAGCAGGTCAGACGCTAGGTATTCTGCGGCGAGTGTCTCACCTCCTGAATCCCCAAAGCCTTTCCAGCATCTAGAAGGCACAAGTCAGGAGTGTGATGGAATACTCTCCACTTGCCTGGATGAGTGCAGCTCCAACTACACACAAGAAGCGCGACACTATCCAGGACAAAGCATCCCGCTTGATTTGCACCCCATCCACCACCTTAACATTCACTCCCACCACCACCGGCGTACCGTGGCTGCAGTGTGTACCATCTACAAGATGCACTGCAGCAATTCGTCAAGGCTTCTTCAGCAGCACCTCCCGAACCCGCGACCTCTTCCACCTAGAATGACAAGGGCAGCAGGCGCATGGGAATACCACCACCTCCGAGTTCCCCTCCAAGTCACACACTATTCTGACTTAGAATTATATCGACGAAACTTCATCGTCATCGGTCAACATCCTGGAACTCCCAACCTAACAGCACTTTGGGAGTACCATCAACACACGGACGGCAGCGGTTCAAGAAGACGGCTCACTACAACCTTCTGAAGGGCAACTAGGGATGGGCAATAAATGCTGGCATTTCCACCGACATCCTGATCCCATAAAGGAATTTTTTTTAAAGTAAGATTAGGGTCACCTCAAGTAATATTAGAGTCGAGTCACTAACAGTAATGTTAGAGTAGGATCATCACCATTAATGATCCAGTCGAGTCACCACCAGTAATGTTGGAATAGGTTCACCACCAGTAATGTTCAAGTAGGGTCACCACCAGTAATCTTCGAGTAGAGTCACCACCAGAAATGTTAGAGTAGAGTCAACACCAGTAATGTTAGAGTAGAGTCACCACCAGTAATATTAGTGTTGAGTCACAACCAACAATGTTAGAGTAGAGTCAGCAGCAGGAATGTTAGAATACGTTCATATCCAGTAATTTTAGAGTAGAGTCATCATCAGTAATGTTAGAATAGAGTCACCACCGGTAATGTTAATGTAGAGTCACCACCAGTAAACTTAGAGCAGAGTCACCACTAGTAATGTTAAGTAGAGTCACCAACAGTAATGATAGAGTAGAGTCTGCACCAGTAATCTTAGAGTAGAGTCACCAACAGTAATGTAGAGTAGAGACATCAACAGTAATTTAAGTGTGGACTTACCACCGCTAATGTTAGTGCAGAGTCACCACAAGTAATGTTTGAGTAGAGTCACCAAAAGTATGGTTAGAGTAGAGTCACCACGAGTAATGTTCGAGAAAAGTCACCACCAGTAATGTTAGAGTAAACTCGCCACCAGTAATGTTAGAGTAGGGTCACCAACAGTAATGTTAGAGTAAATTCGCCACCAGTAATATTAGAGTAGAGTCAACACCAGTAATGTTAAAGTAGAGTCACCACCACTAATGTTTGAGTAGAGTCAACACCAGTAATGTTCGAGTAAAGTCACCACCAGTAATGTTAGAGTAAATTCGCCACCAGTAATATTAGAGTAGAGACACCACCAGTGATGTTAGAGTAGTGTCACCCCCAGTAATGAAAGAGTAGAGTCACCACCAGTAATGTTGAAGTATAGTCACCACGATTAATGTTAGAGTAAAGTCACCACCAGTAAGGTTAGAGTGGGGTCACCACCAGTAATGTTAGAGTAAACTCACCACCAGTAATGTTAGAGTAGGATCACCACCAGTAATGTTAGAGTAGGATCACCACCAGTAATGTTAGAGTAGAGTTACCACCAGTAATGTTTGAGTAGAGTCACCACCAGTAATGTTAGAGTAGGATCACCACCAGTAATGTTAGAGTAGAGTTACCACCAGTAATGTTAGAGTAGAGTCACCACCAGTAATGTTAGTGTAGAGTCACCACCAGTAATGTTTGAGTAGACTCACCACCAGTAATGTTAGAGTAGAGTCACCACCAGTAAGGTTAGAGTGGGGTCACCACCAGTAATGTTAGAGAAGGGTCATCACCAGTAATGTTAGAGTAGGTTCACCACCAGTAATGTTAGAGTAGAGTCACCACCAGTAATGTTAGAGTAGGGTCACCACCAGTAATGTTAGAGTAGGGTCACCACCAGTAATGTTAGAGTAGGTTCACCACCAGTAATGTTAGAGTGGGGTCACCACCAGTAATGTTAGAGTAGGGTCACCACCAGTAATGTTAGAGTAGGTTCACCACCAGTAATGTTGGAGTAGATTCACCACCAGTAATGTTAGAGTGGGGTCACCACCAGTAAGGTTAGAGTAGAGTCACCTCCATTTATCATCATGGAGCAAACCTAAATTTAACTTTCTAGTGGATGAGTTAAGATTTCACGAATCATTACGAGGCATAAGTAACCTAACGCAGTGCCCGTGTGGAAAGTTCCCTTTGGGTATCACGGTGCTTGTGCCCAGTACACTCCATCTGCTATGAGTTCCCGTTCATTAATTTGAATTAATGAAATTTCATGAACTGAGTTGTAAAATGTCCCCTTTGTTGTCCCAGGCACACTGAAGCGGAAAATCTTGCCTTGTTGGTTAAGTGACTGTAAGTGACGCCAATTGTCGTGTGACTAATATTCTCAACGGGGCACCGAGTTTTCTATAAATGGAGAGTATTTATGGATCGCATGTACACTCTGACGCTAACCATACTGCCGGACACAAGTCACATATTCTTCTAAAAAAATGTTGCTGCCAACAATTCAAATGGTCAGCATCATTTACTACCCAGCTCTCGCAGCCTTTGGCATTCCCGGTAAGTCAGTGAATCCTGTTGTCTAATGGCTATTGACTATCTCAGTGTTAATGATTATGTAATGATTCTCAGCATGTCCTCATTGCAGAGTCACTTATCCATCGGGATAAGTTGGTGAATTTCAGTGGGAATCCAACCAGTCCAAGCGGCTGTTGCGGCTGGTCGGTAGTCGTGGGTGCCGGGCGCTCGCCTTTCCTCCCTGTACTGAGGGAGGGCGAAGCTGACATTCCCCGGCCCCTCCAACAGTATAGAGATCACTACAGGATGTGTTGCTTCCTGTGGATAGTAATCACATCAGTTGTACACTTGTACCCTGCTTATTTTACGTTGATAATTGCTCGGACTGCAGCCATCTACATCCAACAGGGGACTTTGAAAGACACTTTCAGCAATAGTTGCCGCTCAGGAGCTGCTCCACTCCCCTCGGCTGCAAAGAACATTCGCGTCTCCACCGCTCCAGCTCTGTTACCGAGCAGCTACCCCACCCTCCGAGGGCGAGGGCGGAGTTTCGACCTAAATTCAATGATGTTCTCGCAACTGAATGCTTCATTTGAATTTATATCTTTGCAGTAATTGCTGTGAAAATATACTTGATATTTGGCGATGTCTGTCTGATGTTTGCAGGGAAGGGCGGCGGATTTTCAGTCCCTCTATATTGATTGTTCAATGTTTTTTTTAAAAAAAGCTCTTCGTTAACGCTCGCCTATATAATTAAAAATCCGCCTGCACAGGGACACATCTGCACATTTCCCCACAATATGGTGTGAGATTTATCCGACTGTGCCCGTTACTGACCGCTTGTCCCTCTTTCTTACAGCGAACCTACTGACAATCGTGATTCTCTCCGGAGGAAAATGTGGTCTATCCAAATGTATCTCTGTCTACATGGTGGCCATGGCAACAGCAGATCTACTGGTCATGACCGTCAATGTGCTGCTGTACCGCGTTTTTACATATCACTTTCCACATTCATTCCTCAGTTACACTGCCGCCTGTAGGTTGCTTATATACTTGAATGCTGCTGCCCTCGATATGTCCGTGTGGTTTACCGTCACCTTCACATTTGACCGCTATGTCGCGATAAGTTGTGAGAAGTTTAAAACGATATATTGCACAGTCAGAACTGCGGCCGTCGTCATAACAACGGTCTCTGTTCTGCTCTGGTTGGACAATATCCCCTATTCGTTTGCATATGAAGCTGACCGAATAATTAACAATATTCACTGGGGTTGCCGCTTGAAAATGGGCTTTTTTACCACGTCTGTTGGTACAGCATTCATCTGGTTCGAAAGTGTTTTTAGTGTAGGGCTTCCTTTCGCTTTGGTATTACTGTTTAATTGTTTGACAGTCAGACGTATTTTAGTGGCCAGTAGAGCCCGCAGGAGTCTCCGGGGTCACTGCAGTGAGAATCAGAGCGATCCAGAGATGGCGAACAGGAGGAAATCCATCATTTTACTGTTCAGTGTAACGGGCAGTTTTATAGTGTTGTGGCTGACATGTATCGTTAGTTATGCAATTAACACCCTGGTCATTTTTGATCGTAGCGACTATACATCTCCTGCATACATCGCCTCTGCAACCGGATTTATGCTCATGTATTTGAGCTCCTGTACAAACACGTGCATTTATGCAGCGACCCAAACCAGATTCAGGGAAGAGCTGGTGAGATTAGTGAAAGCTCCCTGGATATTGATTCGGAACTTGGTTAACAAAATATGAAGATCAAATCAGAGCTTCCTATCCTAACTAGAGCTTAATTGCAGATCGAGTTCCGGTTTAGAATGGCCTTCTTTCAGTTGGGACGAAAACCAGATTATTGTTGCGAAAATGAACAGGTATCAGGAAACATTTCTTCCATTTTGTGCCTCGTGTTTGATGTCTGCTGCTTTCCCCGGGTGTACATAATCGTTTCTAGCCTATCCAAACCCGTCATAATCTCGTCCACCTCTATCAAATCAGGCCTCAACCTCCTTTGCACTAATGAAAACAAATCCTGCTTCTCCAACCTGTCCCTGTAGATCAGATCCCCCATTCCCGGAACCATTCTGGTACTTTGTCAAACGCCTTCCTAAAACCGATGTCGACAACTTCCATTGCATTCAATCATCAATCCTCTCTGTTACTTCATTTAAAAATTCAATTAGATTAGTAAAACACCTTCAGCCTTTTACAAATCCACGTTGGCTCTCCTTAATAAGCAAAAAACACTCTTAAAGTGCCTGTTAATTTTTTCCTTCATTATTGTTTCTAAAACTTTCCCCGCCACTGATGTTCAGCTGACTGGCCTGTTGTAACTAGGATTGTCCTTACACCCTTTCTTGAACAATGGTGTCACATTTGCCACTTTCCAATCCTTGGGCACCTCTCCGCATCTAGGGAAGACTGGAAAATTATGGCAAGCCCTTCCGCTAACTCCTTCCCCAATTCCCTTAGCAACCTGGGATGCAAGCCATCTGGACCAAGCGACCTGTCCACTCTAAGTATACCCAGCATGTTTAGTACATTCTGTCTATTAATTTGCACTCCTTCCATTGCTTATAACGTTTCCACTTCTACCGATATTGTGTCAGCATCCACCTCCTTAGTAAACACCGACAAAAGTACTCATTCAATATTCTAGCCTTGCCCTGCGCCTCTAAGCATAAAGCGCCCTCTTTGTCTCTGATAGGCCCTACCCCACCTCTTAGTACCTGCTTACACTTTACATACCAGTAGAAGATTTGTGGGTTCCCTTTTATGTTAACCGCCATTCTACTCTCATATTCTCTCTTTGCCAATCTTACTTTCATCTTCACTTCCCCTCTCAACTTATTGTATTTGGTCTCGTTCTCCCTTGAAGAATTCACCTGACATGCATCATAAATCCTCTTTTTTTCTTTCATTATCTTCTCCATCTCCCCCGTCATCCAAGGGGCCCTTGCTTTGTTTCCCTTACCCTTTCCTCTTGTTGGAATGTACCTAGCCTGTACTTGTAACATCTCCTCCTCAAAGATAACCCATTGATCCCTTATAGTTTTTCCTGTCAGTCTTCCCCTGGCTAGAACTTTTCGCATCTCATTGAAGTTAGCCCAATTCCAGTGTAGAAGTTCCGCTCTAGATTGTTCTTTGCTCCTTTCCATTTTTAATCTAAATCTTATGATATGATAATTCCTCGGACCCAAGTCTTCTCCTACAGACACTTGGTCGACCTGGCCCATCTCATTCCCCAGCAGCAGATCCAGCAATGCCTCTTCCCTAGTTGGGCCAAACACATACTGGTCAAGTAAAATCTCCTGAACACATTTCAGAAATTCCTCCCCCACCTTTCCCTTTACCCTATTATGATCCCAATCGATATTCGGGTGATTAAAGTCGCTCAATATCACCACTCTATAGCTCTTGCATATCTCTGCGATTTCCCTGCAGATTTTCTCCTCTACCTTCCTCTGACTATTTGGAGGCCTGTAGAATACTCCCAATAGCGTGATCCTCAACTCTAACCAATTGGTTTCTGTCCTTGTCGCCTGAAGAACTTCCTCCCTTTCCACCACTACAATGTCTTCCTTATTCAGCGCTGCCACTCCACCTCCCTTTTTTCCTTCCCTATCTTTTCTGAACAACGTGTACCCTTGAATGTTAAGTGGCCTGTCCTCGCTGTTGTTAAACCACGTTTCCATTATTGCCACAACATCATATTTGTGCCCATCTCTCTGCCAAGCTAGTTGAAACCCACTGAAAGTCGCTGTGATATAAGAAAAGGCGCGAGCCCAGATAGCACAGTCGGTGAAACATCAGGCTTTTAATCTGAGCTTCAGGGTTCAAGTTCCTGTACGAATGCTGCTTTTAAATCAAAATTCTCAATTCCATCTTTCAGGCAACCCCCTGAAGCACAAACCGTTCATGCTGATCTCATTAACGTATTTGAAAGATTTGTCACAGTGCCGCTGCTTTAAGATACATTGAGCGGTAGTTTCGAGATGGTCAATTTCTATGTTCATGCAGCTCCATGAAACACGAGCGTTTCAAGCTGCTCTTCCCAGTTATCTCAATAAAACTTCTTAATATGTGTTGCATATTTGTCACAACCCCTGAATTTTGAAATATATTACATTTTCAAGTGTTTACTTACTCTATGTTGAACCGTTGCAAGTAAACGTATGATTCTTTTGATGGGGTATTTTCTAATGTCACTATTTTGAATTGTAAATTTAGGTGTTGTCTTCACTGTAAAAATCAGCGCCTGACCAGGGACTTGAACCCTGAACACTCAGATTAAAAGTCGGATGTTCGACCGACTGAACTACCCGGTATCATGCCTGTAAGCTATACAGCGACCTTCACTGACTGACATTCAACATTACATCGTTCACATCCTGATGCAACGATCCCGTCTGTACAGCGCATTTCACTCACACCCACACTTCACCAATACCCTGCCCCACCACCACTATCTACCCGCTATTTCATGTTTTATGTGTTCTGGGGCTGCGTGGGTGAAAGTAAAAATGGATAATCGTGAGCGAACTGCTACTTTAATGTGAGGGCAAAGATGGGCACATCATGTCAGTAGCAGACCCATTAGGAAATCTTTGCAAATGCACGCACTGGGAACTGGTGAGCAGGACTGGACACGGACAGGGGGGGAATGCAAGCAAAGCTTCAAAAGCAACTATGTGCGAAAATGGGAAAAGAGCCGATGCGATCTTTGTCCATCTTAGCAGAGGCCTCTTGTAGTAATGCCCCACCTTTATAAAATACTGCTTAGGCCCCAACTGGAGTTTTGTGTCCCAATCTGGGCACCACACTTCAGGAAGGATGTAGGATACAGAGGAGATTTACTGGAATGTTCCCAGGGATGAGGGACTTCAGTTACGGGGGGAGAGGAGATAAATTGGGGTTGCTCTCCTTCGAGCAGAGAAGGTTAAAAGATTGAGTCCAGGTGTTTAAAATGATGAAGAGTTTTGATAGACTAAAGAAGGAGAAACTCTTTCTAGTACCAGGAGGCTCGGTAACCAGAGGACACAGACTGAAGGTGATTGGCTAAAGAACCAGCAGCGAGATGAGGAGAACTTTTTGTGTGCAGTGAGTTGTTATGATCTGGAATGCACTGCCTGAAAGGGTGGTGGAAACAGAATCAATGGTAACTTTCAAAATGAGATTGGATAAATACTTGAAGGGGAACATTTTACAGGGCTACGGGGAAAGGACAGGGGAGTGGGACTAATCGGATAGCTCTTTTAAAGAGCTGGCACAGGCACAATGGGCCGAAAGGCCTTGTAAAAGCTTTAAAGATAAACCAAATTTTAAAGGAGAATCTGAATGCCTCCAGTGAGGCCGCACGAAATGATGTTTGTGTCATGTATGGATCTTGGTTCGTGGTAGAAGCCCGTGAAAACCTGCAGAGCACTGCTGAGGGGAACTCCTCTTGTGGGTGACTGATCGACAGCTGAGGGCAATGTCCACTTCTCAATTTACCATGAATATGTGTAAAGTCAGGGGGTTGGTACAGGTGCACCATGAAACATTTCCGCCATTTGCAGGAACAGAAGGACATCACCTACTTAGGGACGGTATTGTATTATCCCATTCTGCACGAAAAGACAACCCTGAATCCTCTATTCCGTGTGGAGAATATAGCAGTACGACAGGGAGACGACTTAATAAGGTATGACGAACCCCCGCAGTATGTGACCCGGGTGGATGTGACCACATGGGTGGCCCCAGATCTTACCGGGTGCGCTCAAGCTCGGGATACATGCATCTGCCCTTATGACGTGGTAGAACACGCAGCACATGCGTGTGGATTTGATTGGGATGGGATACAATGGAACCGCACCATGAAAATAGTTGTAGGAAAGCTCTTCCCCGTACAGTCTGCGTACCGAGGAAAAGGTAAGTATTGTGTCAACACCATACACCGGGAATACCATAAGAACATAAGGAATAAGAGCAGGAGTAGGCCATACGGCCCCTCGAGCCTGCTCCACCATTCAATAAGGTCATCGCTCATCATCGAACTCAACTCCACTTTCCCGCCCGATCGCCATATCCCTTGATTCCCCTGGAGTCCAAAAATCAATCTATCTCAGCCCTGAATATACTCAAAGACTGAGCATTCACAGCCTTCTGGGGCAGAGAATTCCAAAGATTCACAACCCTCTGAGTGAAGAAATTCCTCCCCATCTCAGTCTTAAGTGGCCTACCCCTTATCCTGAACTATTGTTTCCCCTAGTTCTAGATACTCCAGCAAGGGGAAACAACCTGTCAGCATCTACCCTCTCAATCCCTGTCCGAATCGTGTACGTTTCAATGAGATCACCTCTCATTCTTCTAAACTCCATGGAGTATAGGCCCATTCTACACAATCTCTCATCTTAGGACACTCCTCTCATCCCAGGAATCAATCCAGTGAAACTTGGTTGCACCGCCTCCAAGGCAAGTATATCCTTCCTTAGATAAGGAGACCAAAACTGTGCACAGTACTCCAGGTGTGGTCTCCCCAAGGCCCTGTACAATTGTAGCAAGCCTTCCTTACTCTTACACACCAACCCCCTTGCAATAAAGGCCAACATGCCATTTGACGTCCTTATTGCTTGCTGTCCCTGCATGCTAGCTTTCTGTGTTTCTTGCACGAAGACACCCAAATCTCTATGAACACCAACATTTGAAAATATCTCACCAGTTAAAAAATATTCTGTTTTTCTATTCTTCCTACCAAAGTGAATAACCTCACATTTCCCGACATTATACTCCATCTGCCACCTTACTCCCCACTCACTTAGTCTATCTATATCCCTTTGCAGACTGTTTGTGTTCTCCTCACAGCTTAATGTCCCACCAAGCTTTGTATCATCAGCAAACTTGGATACATTACACTCGGTCCCTTCATCTAGGTCATTAATATTGATTGTAAATAGCTGAGGCCCCAACACTACTCCTTGCGGCACCCCACTAGTTAGAGCTTGCCAACCTGAAAAAGACCCATTTATCCCTACTCTCTGTTTTCTGTCCATTAACAAATCCTCTATCCATGCTATTATATTATCCCCAACCCCATGCGTCCTAATCTTGTGTAATAACCTTTTATGTGGCATCTTATCAAATGCATTTTCGAAATACAAATACACTACATCCACTGGTTCCCCTTTATCTACCATGCTGGTTGCATCCTCAAAAAACCCTAATAAATTTGTCAAACACGATTTCCCTTTCACAAAACCAAGTTGACTCTACCTAATCATGTTATGATATTCTAAGTGCACTGATACCACTTCCTTAACAATGGATTCCAGCATTTTCCCGACGACTGACGTCAGGCTAACTGGCCTGTAGTTCCCTTTTTTCTCTCTCACTCCTCTCTTGAATAGCGGTGTTACACTTGCGACCTTCCAATCTGCTGGGACCATTCTAGAATCTAGGGAATTTTGGAAGATCAAAACCAATGCCTCCACTATCTCTTCAGACACCTTTTTAAGAACCTTAGGATGTCGGCCGTCAGGTCCAAGGGATTTATTGGCTTTTAGTATCATCAGTTTCTGTCGTAATTATTCTCTACTGTTATTAATTACGTTAAGTTCCTCTCCCTCATTAGACCCTTGATTCCCCACCATTTTTGGTACGCTTTTTGTGTCTTCTACTGTGAAGACAGATACAAAATATCTGTTTAACGTTTCCGCCATTACCTTATTCCCCATAATAATTTCTCCTTTCTAAGCCTCTAAGGGACCAACGTTTACTTTTGCCACTCTCTTCCTTTTTATATACTTGTAGAAGCTCTTACAATCTGCTTTTATATTTCTTGCTAGTTTCTCTCATATTCTATTGTTTTACCTTTTAATCAATGTTTTGGTCATTCTTTGCTGGTTTCTGAAACTTTCCCAATCTTTACATAGAATACATAGAATACATAGAAGATAGGAGCAGGAGTAGGCCATCTTCACAACGTTATAATCTTCTTCTTTCAATCTAATACTATCCTCAACTTCTTCAGTTAGCCACGGTTCGATCACTTTTCCTGTGGAGTTTTTGTCTCTCAATGGAATGTATTTTTGTTCAGATTTATGAAATATTTCTTTCAATGCTAGTCACTGGTTATCTACTGCCATACCTTTTGATCTATTTTTCAAATTTACCTTCGCCAACTCGCCCATCATACCTAATTGTCTGCATTTAAGTTTAAGGCTCTAATTTCCGACTTAGGCAAATCACTCTCAAACTTAACGTGAAATTCTATCATATTATGAAAACTCTGCCCCAGAGGGTCCTTTACTATGAGATTGCTAATTAACCCTGTCTTATTACACAATACGAGATCTGAAATAGCTTAAAATAAAGTTTCAAGTCTGACGAAGGATCATCGACCTGAAAAATTAACTCTGTTTCACTCTCCACTGATGCTGCCTGACCTGCTGAGTGTTTCCAGCATTTTCTGTTTTTATCTAAAATAACCTATTCCCTTGTTGGTGCATGACGTATTGTTCTAGGAAACTGTCCCGGATGCATTCCAGGAACTCGTCCTCCAGAGGGTGAGGTGGTGGTGAGGTAGAGCTGGGTGTCATCAGCCAATATGTGGACCCTGATGCTGTTTTTGTGGATGAGGTCGCCGAGGGGAAGCATGTAGATGAGAAATAGGTGCGGGCCAAGGATAGATCTCTGAGGGACTCCAGAGGTAACGGTGCGGGAGCGGGAAGAGAATCCATTGCAGTTAATTATCTGTCTACGACTGGACAGATAAGAATGGAACCAGGCGAGTGCAGCCCCACCCAGCTGGACAACAGAGGAGAAGCGCTGGAGGAGGATGGTGTGGTCAACCGTGTCAAAGGCTGCAGATCGGTCGAGAAGGACGAGGAGGGATAGCTTAACACGGTCACAGTCACATAGGATGGCATTTATGACTGTGATAAGGGCCGCTTCGGTACTGAGGCCGGGGCGGAAACCTGATTGGAGAGACAGATATTATTTGCGAAGGGTTACTTTAATATAAATATATAACAGGTAATATGGATAACGTCAGGTAACTGCTAAGGTGTGCGTAACTTGTAAGCACAGGCCCATTAGGAAATCATTCGGTTCAGCTCTTTAATTCACGCTTTAAAGCACCGACATTATCTTATAACCGATCACAAAAAAAATTATAATTCGCAAAAAATGAATAATATTAATTTATTTTATTGAGGCTGCAGGAAACATCAGCTTGAATTGCTCGTGTTTTAAGGTGCCATATGAAAGTAAGATTTGAAAATCTTAAACTAGAGGAATAGCCACTGCATTCACTTGAACCCTGGACCCTCATATTTAAAATCTGGCGCTCCACCTGATAGAGCCAGGCTCACACTTTCAATTTCACACAGCGCCCTCCACTGGCTGACATGGAACATTACATCTTTCACATTCCATATTTCCCACTACATTCATCCCGCGTGTACAACGCATTTCTCTCACAAACCAACACTCACTGCCTGCCCCAGACATCACTTCACAAATACTGTCCAACCCACCCACTGCTCGCTCTTTAACAGCGCTACAATCCAGTTCACAGCGCACAGTAATGGCTCCAGTTTGCATTTGGAAACAGTTCAATCTGCTTCGATAAAGTGTGCTTCCGGGGAGGGAGAGTAATGTTAAGAAAAGCACAATCTTTAACAGGCTCAAATGTTAAAAGCTGTGCAAGGCCAATTAACGAAGCTGAATTTATTGATGATTATTCATACTCTAACAGCATAACCTATGAAAATTGTGAAGTGAAGATGTGGGGCAGAGGCTAATGGAATTACAGAATGATACAGTACAAAAGGAGGCTGTTCGGCCCATCCTGCTTCTGGCGACTCTTTGGTAGAGCAATCCAATTAATCCCACTCCCTGCTGTTTTCCATTGCCCGATAATTTATTTCGCTTCAAGTATTTATCCAATGCTCTTTTGAATGTTACTATTGTTTCAGCTCTCACCACCCTTTCAGGCCGTGCATTCCACATCATAACAGCTCACTGTGTAAAAAAATGTTTCTTCAAGTCGCCTCTGGTTCATTTGCCAATCACCATCAGTCTGTGTCCTCTGGTTACCGACCCTTCTGCCACTGGAAACCGTCTCTCCTTATTTACTCTATCGAAACCATTGGTGATTTTGAACACCTCAATCAAATCTCCTCTTAACCTGCACCGCTCTAAGGAGAACAACCCCAGCGTTTCCAGTCTAGTCGCATGAGTGAAGTCCCTCATCCAGGGTACCATTCCAGTCAGCCTCTTCTGCACCCTCTCCAATGCCTTGATATCTTCCTAAAGTGCGGTGCCCAGATTTGGACAGAATAGTCCAGTTGAGGCCGAACCAGTGTTTTATTAAAGTTTAGCATAACGTCCTTGCTTTTGTACTTTATTCCTCTATTAATAAAGCCAAGGATACCACAGGCTGTTTTAAATCCTTCGCGACTTGTCCTGCCAATTTCAAAGATTTGTGCACATAAACCCCATGTTGGCCTTTATCTCAAGGGGGCTGAAATATAAAGGGGTGGATGTTATGTTACGGTATTACTAAGATCTGGTTGGACCCCATTTAGATTACTGGATTCAGTTTGGGTAACGCACCTCAGGAAGGACAAATTGGCCTTGGACAGGGTGCACCGCACAGTTACCTGAATTATACCGGCGCTAAAAGGGTTACATTATGAAGACAGGCTGTATAGACTAGGCTTGTATTCCTTTGAGTTTATAAAATGAAGGAGTGATCTAATTGGCCAATTTAAGATGATGAAATGAGTTGATATTGTAGATAGAGAGAAACAATTTGCTCTGGTGGGGGAATGCAGAACAAGTGGGCTTAACCTTAAAATCAGAGCGATGCCGTTCAGGGCTGATGTCAATAAGCGCTGCTTCATAGACTGGGAAGCGGAAATCTGGAACACTTCGCCGCAAGAACCTGATGAGCCTGCGGCTCAATTGAACATTTCAAAACTGAAATTGGCAGATTTTTCTCACGCAAGGGTACAAAGGGTTAGGGAACTAAGGCGGGTACATGGAGTTAAGATGCAGATCAATCATGATATGACTGAATGGTGGAACAGACTTGAGGGGCTGACTGGTCTACTCCTGTTCCTAAAATCGGAGAATAAGATGAGGCGGGGAGATTAAGGAGAAGGGAGTCAGATTGGGGAGAAGGATGAGATTGAGGAGTAGGGATCAGATTGGGGAGAAGGATGAGATTGAGGAGTAGGGATCAGATTGGGGAGAAGGATGAGATTAAGGAGTAGGGAGGCAGATTGGGGAGAAGGATGAGATTGAGGAGTAGGGACCAGATTGAAGAGAAGAGTTCAGATTCAGGAGAAAGGGTCCTTTCAGTTCGGAGCAGACTCGGGCGGAGGGCTGCGATCTGGAAAAATCTGCGCCAAGACCGGGGGGGGTCCCGGGAGGCGCACAATTCCGTTGCTGGGCCTCTCCAAACTGCCGGTGCGCAGGGCCCACGTATCCCAGAGGCGCAGGTAGTTCGCAGAGTCCCTGGGATCACGTGGGCCATGGGGAGCCAATCAGAGAAGGGAATCTCCCTTCATACATCTGACAGGAAGACCGACCAACTATATGAATGAAGATCACCCCCAAAACATAGTAAAACTTTAAATAAATTAAAAAAAATCTCATTTTTAAAATGACTTGAAAGTCCAATAAATTAACTATTTTAAACAAAACTTTAAATTTTTGAAAAAAATAATTAAAGTTTTTTACGGGGCTAAAAATAAACTTACCTTTTTTAAAAGTATTTTTAAATGATAAACCAGTGGGAAAAAAATTAAAATATTTTTCAACTCTTATGGTGGTAAAATCAGTCCTTACGCCTGTGCAAAAATTGTAAGTGTTTTCTGCGGGCAGAGGGTCTCCAAAAAACGGAAATCTCCACCTGCAGAGGCCCTTCTCCAGGGCAGCCGGAGGATCTGTCAAGAGCTTTCTTGATAGATCGGAAATGCCGGTTTCCAGCGCGTGCGCAGTGCATGCCGGAAACCGGCATTTACTATGTCCCTACGGGTGGGTACACAGCGCGTACCCACCCGGAGGGATCGGAATATCCGGCCCAATCTCTTCTGCATCCTATCCAATGCCTTGATATCCTTCCTGAAGTGTGGAGCCCAGATTTGGACAGAATAGTCCACTTGAGGCCGAACCAGTGCCCTCTATTAATAACGCCAAGGATACCATAGGCTTTTTTAACAGCCTTCGCAACTTGTCCTGCCACCGGCAAAGATTTGTGTACATAAACCCCATGTTGGCCTTTATCTCGAGGCGGCTGAAATATAAAGGGGTGGATGTTATGTTACCGAATTACAAAGATCTGGTTAGACCCCATTTAGATTATTGAATTCAGTTCTGGGTAACGCACCTCAGGAAGGACAAATTGGCCTTGGACAGGGTGCAGCGCACAGTTACCAGAATTATACCGGCGCTAAAATGGTTACATTGTGAAGACAGGCTGTATAGACTAGGTTTGTATTCCTTTGTCACGCAAGGGTACTAAGGGATTGTGAACTAGCGCGGGTACATGGAGGTAAGATGCAGATCAATCATGATATGGCTGAATGGTGGAACAGGCTTGAGGGGCTGACTGGCCTACTCCTGTTCCTAAAATCGGAGAATAAGATGAGGTGGTGAGATTAAGTAGAAGGGAGTCAGATTGGGGAGAAGGATGAGATTGAGGAGTAGGGATCAGATTGACGAGAAGAGTTCAGATTCAGGAGAAAGGGTCATTTTAGTTCGGAGGAGACTCGGGGCAGGTTGATGGCTGTTAGTGTGTTTGAGATAGAATGTGCTGAGAAGAGGTGTCGAGCTGAAGCCATGGGGTGACGGTGCGTGTACTCAGACGGCGGCTGTGGGCAGGAAGTGAAGGGACTGTAATTCCCTACCACAGCCACTCAGTGTCGCTGTTTCATTGGCACTTTAGAGCCCGGAAAGTTCAGTCGGGAGAGCATCAGACTTTTAGAAACATAGAAACATAGAACAACAGGAGCAGCAGTAGGCCATTCGGCCCTTCGAGCCTGCTCCGCCATTTAATATGATCATGGCTGATCCTCTATCTCAATACCATATTCCCGATCTCTCCCCATACCCCTTGATGCCTTTTGTGTCTAGAAAACTGTCTATCTCCTTCTTAAATATATTCAGTGACTTGGCCTCCACAGCCTTCTGTGGTAGAGAATTCCACAGGTTCACCACCCTCTCAGTGGAGAAATTTCTCCTCATCTCAGTCCTAAATGTCCTACCCCGTATTTTGAGCCTGTGACCCCTCGTTCTAGACCCCCCAGCCAGGGGAAACATCCTCCCTGCATCCAGTCTGTCTAGCCCTGTCAGAATTTTATACGTTACAATGAGATCCCCTCTCATTCTTCTAAACTCTCGTGAATAATTTGAGGGTGCGGGTTTCAAGTCCCTATTCACCCTCTGCTTTAATCAATGGATAACGCAATTGAAAGCATTGATGTTAGATTATAACTCTATCACAAAATCGTTTTGAATTGAAAAATATTCATGTATTTTATTGAGACAGCACGAAAGATCAGCTTGAACTGCTCGTGATTTATGGTTCTCTTGAAAAGTAAGATTTGAATGAAAGAAAGATAAGATCACGGCTGATCTGTATCCGAACTCCATCCCCCGCCTTGGCTCCATATCCTTTTATAACCTTGTCTAGCAAAACTCAATCGATCTCCGATTTAAAAAGATTAATTGAAATGTTTTCTGTGGGAGAGAATTCCACACTTCTGCCACCCTTTGCAGGAAGAGGTGTTTCCTAACTTCCCTCCTGAATGGCCTGGCTTTGTCTAGCTCGTGCTGACACTGTTCTGGGAATGGAAAATAAACAAACTTCCCTTACTCCGATGTGCAGCAGTCCACAGACAGAGAGAGATAATGAAATGTAAGAATAATTTAAAAGTGTAAGAAGGAGTTGCATTTATACTGCGTCTATCACGCTCACAGGACGTCCCAAAGCGTTTTACACCCAATTAAATATTTTTACAATTATATGCATTGTTGGAATGTAAGAAACGCGGCAGTCCATTTGCACAAAGCAAGATCCTACAAAAACCAGTGAGAAAATTACCAGATCATCTGGCCTGCTTTGTGATGTTTATTAAGGGGTAAATATTTGCCCAGGACACCGGGGAGAACTCCCCTGCTCTTATCTAAAGATGAGTAACTTTACAGCGCCTGCCTAGGCTCAGTTGGTAGCACACTGACATCTGAAGTCGTGAACTAGTCCTGGGTTCAAGTCTCAATCCAGAGACTTAAGCACCTAATCTAGGCTGACAATCCAGTGCAGTACCAAGAGAGCGTTGCACTGTCGGCAATTCTTTTGGCCGAGGCCTCTTCTGCCCTCTCAGGTGGACATAAACGATCTCATGGCCCCTCTTGGAAGATGAGCAGGGAAGTTCTCCCCGGTGTCCTGGCCCAATATTTACCCCACTAAAGAAGAGATTTTCAGATCATTATCGTATTGTTGTTTGTGGGATCTTGCTGTTCGAAAATTGGCGGCTGCGTTTCCTACATTACAACAGTTCAAAAGTACTTCATTGGTTGTAAGGCGCTTTGGGACGTCCTGAGGTTGTAAAGGGCGCTATATCAATGCAAATTATTTCTTTCTTCGAGTAGTGCCATGGGATCTTCCACATCCACCTGAGGCAGACTTTCATGGAAGGAAAAATCGGTAGGGTTTCGCTATCGCCCGTTTCCCACTATCGCACGAAGTCAATATTACCGTATTATCACTGCATTTAGTCTGGAACCAGTCCCGGGCTGGGAAATGCACCGGTGTGAATGCTGGGCTCACTGACTAGACGCGCACAGCAATAGTGTCTTGGTGACACGCTGGAGAGTTCCTGCCACCCGCGCTCTGTTAACTAAGATAACACACAGTGAGGGGGAAGGAGAGAACAAAACAGGCCTTTTTCAATATATTCGCAGAATGCTTCATTTATTGTAATGCAAAGTCAATCATCTTACAGTATATCAGGACACAGAACGTCAGGAGACTATTGCCCAGTTGCTGAATCAAGATCTACTAAAGGAGTCGCTTCAGGTTATGTTTTTAAAGCTTTACAGCATCAGAAAGCGTCTGAAACACATATTAAAATCTTATTGCCCGCAAGGTACAGAATTAGGACACATTTTCTGAATCATGATTCAGGGCCAATAAATGAGAGGCATAGAACTGGACGCCTCCAGGTCCTCCGTGCCCAATGAGTGCCCCGACAGGGCACGATGGGATAAGTCCTCTGGATAACTTCCGGCACCGCAGATCAAAGCACCTGCAGTCCCAAGATCAGGGATGGGTGATTTATACAATAGGAGGAAGAAATGTTCATCTAATGCAGGTATTCGAAATCCAAACACTAACCCCGGAATCAAATAATTATATGTGTAAGGGGGAATGATTTATTTTTCATTAGATACATCATTTGATCAGGAATATTTCTAAGATAAGGAGATATCAGAAATTTGAGAGCCGAGAGTGAATTCCTGATGCAGTTTGGCAATGCTCCATCTGTGGGCCGAGGGCGTGAATATATCAAATCCTGGACATTCCTCGCAGTCTGTCTCTCTGTACTCTTCCCTGTAGCAACTCATCTGCCCAGCTTTCTCTCTCTCCTGTCTCTTTTACAGTATCCTAAATCCACTCATCCCTCTGCCTTTTCTCTGTATCAGCAACTATTTGTGCTCACATAAACAGGGGAAGGTATTCACAGACACAGGAACAGGTTCTGACATACACAGAGACAGATAGGGACAGGTACTGACATACACAGGGACAGGTACTGACATACACAGAGACAGATAGGGACAGGTACTGACATACACAGGGACAGGTACTGACATACACAGGGACAGGTACTGACATACACAGGGACAGAGTGGGACAGGTACTGATATAAGCAGGAACAGATAGGGACAGGTACTGACATACACAGGGACAGGTAGGGACAGGTCCTGACAGACACAGAGACAGGAAGCGACAGGTACTGACATGCACAGGGACAGGTAGGGACAGATACTGACGTACACTGGGACAGCTAGGTAGAAGTACTGATATCAGCAGCGACGTGTAGGTACAGATACTGAGATAGATAGGGACAGGTAAGGATAGGTACTTAAATAGACAGGAACATGTGGGGACAGTTACTGATATACGTAGACACAGGTAGGGATAGGTACTAACACGCAGGGACAGTTAGGGACAAGTATTGGCAAATACAGTGAAACGGTCCTGACATATATGAGGACAGCTATGGACAGTTGCTGACATACACACTGAAAGGTATGACATACACGGGGACAGGTGTAGAAGTTACAGACATGCAGAAGGTCAGGAAGGACAGGAACTGATATACTCATTTAGGGACAGGATCTGACATGCACAGGGACAATTATCAAGCGTGTCCCATCAATTATCAAACGGGTATTATCAATTATCAAGCGTATATTATCAATTATCAGGCATGTCCTATCAATTATCAAGCGTGTCCTATCAATTATCAATCGTGTCCTATCAATTGTCAAGAGTGTATTATCAATTATCAAGCGTGCATTATCAATTATCAAGCGTATATCATCAAATATCAAGCGTGTCCTATCAATTATCAAGCGTGGATTATCAATTATCAATCGTGAATTATCAATTATCGAGCGTGTCCTATCAATTATCAAGCGTGGATTATCAATTATCAAGCGTGTCTTATCAATTATCAAGCGTGAATTATCAATTATCAAGCGTGTCCTATCAATTATCAAGCGTGGATTATCAATTATCAAGCGTGTCCTATCAATTATCAAGCGTGGATTATCAATTATCAAGCGTGTACTATCAATTAACAAGAGTGTATTATCAATTATCAAGCATGTCCTATCAATTATCAAGCGTGTCCTATTAATTATCAATCATGTCCTATTAATTATCAATCATGTCCTATCAATTATCAAGCATGTCCTATCAATTATCAATCATGTCCTATTAATTATCAAGCATGTATTATCAATTATCAAGCATGTCCTATCAATTACCAAGCGTGGATTATCAATTATCAAGCGTGGATTATCAATTATCAAGCTTGTCCTATCAATAATCAAGCGTGTAATATCAATTATCAAGCCTGTATTATCAATTATCAAGCGTGTCCTCTCAATTATCAAGCGTGTATTATCAATTATCAAGCGTGTATAATCAATTATCAAGCGTTAATATTCAATTAACAAGCGTGTCCTAACAATTATCATGACTCTATTAGGAATTAAGAAGCGTGAATTATCAATTATCAAAGCATTTCTTGTCAATTATCAAAGCATTTCTTGTCAATTATCAAGCATGTATTATCAATTATCAAGCATGTCCTATCAATTATCAAGCGTGTATTATCAATTATCAAGCGTGTATTATCAATTATCAAGCGTGTCCTATCAATTATCAAGCATGTATTATCAATTATCAAGCATGTCCTATCAATTATCAAGCATGTATTATCAATTATCAAGCGTGTATTATCAATTATCAAGCATGTATTATCAATTATCAAGCGTGTCCTATCAATTATCAAGCATGTATTATCAATTATCAAGCGTGTATTATCAATTATCAATCATGTCCTATTAATTATGAAGCGTGTACTATCAATTATCAAGCATGGATTTTCAATTATCAAGCATGTCCTATCAATTATCAAGCGTGTATTATCAATTATCAATCATGTCCTATTAATTATGAAGCGTGTACTATCAATTATCAAGCATGGATTTTCAATTATCAAGCATGTCCTATCAATTATCAAGCGTGTATTATCAATTATCAAGCGTGGATTATCAATTATCAAGTTTGTCCTATCAATAATCAAGCGTGTCCTCTCAATTATCAAGCGTGTATTATCAATTATCAAGCGTGTATTATCAATTATCAAGCGTGTATTATCAATTATCAAGCTTGTATTATCAATTATCAAGCGTGTATTATCAATTATCAAGCGTGTATTATCAATTATCAAGCGTGTATTATCAATTATCAAGCATGTATTATCAATTATCAAGCGTGTCCTATCAATTATCAAGTATGTATTATCAATTATCAAGCGTGTATTATCAATTATCAAGCGTGTATTATCAATTATCAAGCATGTATTATCAATTATCAAGCGTGTATTATCAATTATCAAGCGTGTATTATCAATTATCAAGCGTGTATTATCAATTATCAAGTATGTATTATCAATTATCAAGCGTGTATTATCAATTATCAAGCGTGTATTATCAATTATCAAGCATGTATTATCAATTATCAAGCGTGTATTATCAATTATCAAGCGTGTATTATCAATTATCAAGCGTGTATTATCAATTATCAAGCATGTCCTATCAATTATCAAGCGTGTATTATCAATTATCAATCGTGTATTATCAATTATCAAGCGTGTATTATCAATTATCAAGCGTGTATTATCAATTATCAAGCATGTATTATCAATTATCAAGCGTGTCCTATCAATTATCAAGCGTGTATTATCAATTATCAATCGTGTATTATCAATTATCAAGCGTGTATTATCAATTATCAAGCGTGTATTATCAATTATCAAGCGTGTCCTATCAATTATCAAGCATGTATTATCAATTATCAAGCGTGTATTATCAATTATCAAGCGTGTCCTATCAATTATCAAGCATGTCCTATCAATTATCAAGCGTGTATTATCAATTATCAATCGTGTATTATCAATTATCAAGCGTGTATTATCAATTATCAAGCGTGTATTATCAATTATCAAGCGTGTCCTATCAATTATCAAGCATGTATTATCAATTATCAAGCGTGTATTATCAATTATCAAGCGTGTCCTATCAATTATCAAGCGTGTATTATCAATTATCAAGCATGTATTATCAATTATCAAGCATTTATTATCAATTATCAAGCGTGTCCTATCAATAATCAAGCGTGTCCTATCAATTATCAAGCGTGTATTATCAATTATCAAGTGTGTATTATCAATTATCAAGCGTGTATTATCAATTATCAAGTGTGTATTATCAATTATCAAGCGTGTATTATCAATTATCAAGCGTGTATTATCAATTATCAAGCGTGTATTATCAATTATCAACCGTGTCCTATCAATTATCAAGCATGTATTATCAATTATCAAGCGTGTCCTATCAATTATCAAGCGTGTATTACCAATTATCAAACGTGCATTATCAATTATCAAGCAAGTCCTCTCAATTATCAAGCGTGTATTATCTATTATCAAACATGTCCTATCAATTATCAAGCGTGTATTATCAATTATCAAGCGTGAATTATCAATTATCAAGCATGTATAATGAATTATCAAGCGTGTATTATCAATTATCAAGCATGTCTTATCAATTATCAAGCGTGTATAATCAATTATCAAGCGTGTATTATCAATTATCAAGCATGTCCTATCAATTATCAAACATGTCCTATCAATTATCAAGCGTGTATTATCAATTATCAAGCGTGTCCTAACAATTATCAATCATGTCTTATCAATTATTAAGCCTGTCCTATCAATTATCAAGCGTGTATTGTCAAATAGCAAGCGTGTATTATCAATTGTCAAACGTGTATTATCAATTATCAAGCATGTCCTATCAATTATCAAGCATTTATTATCAATTACCAAACGTGTATTATCCATTATCAAGCGTGTATTATCAATTATCAAGCGTGTATTATCAATTATCAAGCATGTCCTATCAATTATCAAGCGTGTATTATCAATTATCAAGCGTGTATTATCAATTATCAAGCGTGTATTATCAATTATCAAGCATGTCCTATCAATTATCAAGCATTTATTATCAATTACCAAACGTGTATTATCAATTATCAAGCGTGTATTATCAATTATCAAGCGTGTCCTATCAATTATCAAGCATGTCCTATCAATGACCAAGCGTGTATGATCAATTACAAGCTGCCATTGCGGGTTAGCGAGGAGATGTCGGTGTTGTTAAGCTGAAGAAACTCCCAGCTCTTATAACACTGGCAAAATTTGGGACACTTCCCATTTCCCCTTTTGACTTCCAGTACACCGTTGCGGATTTGCACGGACACTGCGATGCCCTTGCACCCATTCGTTGCCAGAGTGATTTTGCGCCAGCTCCACTTATTCCCCTTTACCCACAATAGCGTGCTTTTGACCTTAAAAACCTCAATGGGCGGAATGAGGACCTCTTTTTCATTCGGGAAGGTCGAGAACGCACTGATTGGAACCCCCAACCTGGTCTCTATTTCAAACAGCGTGTTTTTCGCCGAGTAATGGTTCATGAATTGTTTCGCTACTTTCAGATCCAAAGAGGACGACGCGAATTGTGCCAGTCTGACGTTACCTCCCTTCTTGGCATTGAATAGAATCTAGTTCCCCTATAGGTCTTACGCTTATTGCTCTTTAACTTATCCAGGGCGACGGAGAGGAGGTAATGGAAGCTTTTGAAGTGAAACTTCTTCTGATAGATGGCATCACTTACGCCGCACTCCTGACTGCGGTGTTAAACTCACTGTACAGTTGGGAAGCTTGAGTGTAAGCGTGAATTGCCATCAGGTGCTCCCTTCTCAAACCGCTCGGGATTTTATAATTTGGACCAAAAGCATTCCTTGCTTTATTCCACACTGCAATGAGGTCTCCTCTGACAGCCCATTCCTTTCTGATGTAACCAATCGCCGCCTCGTCGGCTGCCGGGGTCTGAGTGAAGATGTAAGCGGCAGAGTTCATCGCCATGTCCAGATCGATGGTTTGGTCTCCAGCTGTAAAAGATAGAGTGCTCCGAGCTGTGAAACAAAGCGGATTGTTCTGACAATTCATAATGGAGGAAATAATGGAACATAAGATAGACAAAGTTCCCGTAACTGTTTTTTATTTATTCGTTCCCCAGTTGTGGGCGTTGCCGGCAATGCCAGCATTTATTGCCCATTCCTAGTTGCCCTTGAGAAGGTGGTGGTGAGCCGCCTTCTTGGACCGCTGCAGTCCTTGTGAAGGTGTTCCCACAGTGCAGACTTTGTCGTAGAGGTTTGTTACAACTGAGTGGCTTGCTAGGCCATGTCAGAGGGCAGTTAAGAGTCAACCACATTGCTGTGGGTCTGGAGTCACATATAGGCCAGACTGGGTAAGGGCAGCAGATTTCCTTCCCTAACGGACATGGTTTCATGGTCACCAATGTGTCACAATTAATGAGACCAACGTTCTTTTTTTTCAATTTCAAATTTATTTTAGTGAATTTAAATTCCACAGCTGTTGTGTTGGGATTTGAACTCACGTCTCTGGATCATAAACCCAGGCCTCGAGATTACTAGCCCAGTAACATACCATATCAGCGATTTCCAGCCTAGGGTATTTGAAAAAAAGTGCGGAAATTGCAGATGCGCCAGTCGTAATTTTCAAAAGGTCTTTAGCTTCAGGGATTGTACATTTGGATTAGAAATTTATAAATGTCTCTCCATCATTTGAGAAGGGAGTGGGGAGAGAAAACAGGAAACTGCAGACCTGTCAGTTTGACCTCAACTTGGTATCTATCGTCAGTGACAGAGTGACGGAGCTCTTGCACAGCTCTGAGCTGATCAAAGAGAGTCCGCGTGGAATGGTGAAGGCTGCGTCATGTCTGAATAATCTAGCTAATTTTTCGGAGGACGTGACTAACACGGCCGACAGGGGACAGTCTATGGTTGTTGTTAATATGCTGAAGGCATCTGAGAAGCTTCTGCACAAAAAGATTATTAGCAAAAACTAAAGGTCATGGAAAAGGAACTAAATCTGTTTAGGCCCCAGCTGGAGTATTGTGTTTGATTTTGGGCACCAAACCTTAGAAAGGCATTGGAGAGGGTGCAGAAGACATTTACTAGAATTCGTTTTTTTTATTTGCTTAATGGATCTGGGCATCGCTGGCAAGGTCAGCATTTATTGCCCATCTCTAGTTGCACTTGAGAAGGTGGTGGTGAGCCGTCTTCATGAACCGCTGCAGTCTGTGTGGTGAAGGTACTCCCACAGTGCTGTTAGGGAGGGATTTCCAGGATTTTGACCCAGAGATGATGAAGGATTGGCAATATCCTTCCAAGTCAGGATGGTGTGTGACTTGGAGGGGAACTTGATGGTGGTGGTGTTCCCATGCGCCTGCTGCTCTTGTCCTTCTAGGTGGAATAGGTCGCGGGTTTGGGAGGTGCTGCCAAAGAAGCCTTGGCGAGTTGCTGCAGTGCATCTTGTAGATGGTACACACTGCAGCCACGGTACGCTGGTGGTGGAGGGAGAGAATGTTTAAGGTGGCAGATGGGGTGCCAATCAAACGGGCTGCTTTGTCCTGGATGGTGTCGAGCTTCCTGAGTGTTGTTGCAGCTGCACTCATCCAGGCAAGTGGAGAGTATTCCAACACACTCCTTACTTGTGCCTTGTAGATGGTGGAAAGGCTTTGGGGAGTCAGAAGATGAGACACTCGCCGCAGAATACCTCGCCTCTGACCTGCTCTTGTTGTCACAGTATTTACGTGGCTGGTCCAGCTAAGTTTCTGGTTAAAGTTGACCCCCAGGATATTGATGGCAGGGAATTCGGCGATGGTAATGCCGTTGAATGTCAAGGGGAGGTGGTTAGTCTCTAGCTTGTTGGAGATCCTCATTGCCTGGCAATTCTGTGGCGCGAATGTTACTTGCCACTCATCAACCCAAGCCTGAACGTCGTCCAGGTCTTGTTGCATGCGGGCATGGACTGCTTCATTATCTGAGGAGTTGTGAATGGCGCTGAACACTGTTCAGTCATCAGCGAACAACCCCATTTCTGACATTATGTTGGAGGGAAGGTCATTGATGAAGCAGCTGAAGATGGTTGGGCCAGGGACCAAGGATGAGGGACTTCAATTATGTGTAGAGATTGGAGAAACTGGGATTGTTCTCCTTCGAGCAGAAAAGGTTAAGGTGAGATTTGATAGAGGTGTTCAAAATCATGAAGGGTTTGATGGAGTAAATAAGGAGAAACTGTTTCCAGTGGCAGAAGGGTCAGTAACCAGAGGACACAAATTTAAGGTGATTGGCAAAATGACCAGAGCCGACATGAGGAAACATTTCTTTTACGCCGAGATTTATTGGGATCTGGAACGCACTGACTGCAAGTGTGGTGAAAGCAGATTTAATTGTATCTTTCAAAAGAGAATTGGATATATATTTGAAAAGGGAAGGAATTCACAGGGTTATGAGGAATGAGCAGGGGAGTGGGAGTAATTGGGTTGTTCTAATAAAGACACAATGCGCTGAACGGTCTTCTTCAGCACTGTATCATTCAAAGATTCTATGAACCTTGAAACGTGTGTTGGTAATTGGTTTGCAGGTAGGAGACCGAAAGTATGGATAAAGGAAATGCACTCTGATTGGCGAGATGTGACAAAGGTATTCCCCAGGGGTCTGTACTGGAATACCAACTTTCTAAAGTAAACGTTGGTCCCTCAGAGGATGAGACTGGGGAATTAATAATGGGAAATAGAGAAATGGCAGAGTCTCTAAACAATTATTTTGGATCAGTCTTCACGGTAGAAGACACTAAAAACATTCCAATAATAACAGATAATCAAGGGGCGATAGGGAAGGAGGAACTTAAAACCATCTCTATCACTAGAGAAAAAATACTGGGCAAACTAATGGAGCTAAAGGGCGAGAAGTCCCCTGGACCTGACGGCCTGCATCCTAGAGTCATAAAAGAAGTGGCTGCAGAGATAGCGGATGCGTTGGTTGTAATCTACCAAAATTTCCTGGATTCTGGAGAGGTCCCAGCGGATTGGAAAACCGCAAATGTAACGCTACTATTCAAGAAAGGAAGGAGACAGAAAGCAGGAAACTATAGGTCAGTTAGCCTAACATCTGTTATTGGGAAAATGCTGGAACCCATTATTAAGGAGGTAGTAGCAGGACATTTAGAAAATCATAAAGACAATCAAGCAGAGTCAACATGGTTTTATGAAAGGGAAATCGTGTTTGACAAATTTGCTAAAGTTCTTTGAGGATGTAACAAACAGGGTGGATAAAGGGGAACCAGTAGATGTAGTGTATTTGGATTTCCAGAAGGCATTCGATAAGGTGCCACATAAAAGGTTACTGCACAAGATAAGAGCGCACGAGGTTGAGGGTAATATATTGGCATGGATAGGGGATTGGCTAACTAACAGAAAACAGAGAGTCGGGAAAAATGGGTCATTTTCCGGTTGGCAACCAGTAACTAGTGGGGTGCCACAGGGATCAGTGCTGGGGCCTCAACTATTTACACTGGATGAAGGGACCGAGTGTGCTGTAGCCAAATTTGCTGATGATACAAAGAAAGGTGGGTTAGCAAGTTGTGAGGAGGACACAAAGAGTCTGCAAAGGGAAATAGATAGGTTAAGTGAGTGTTCAAAAATTTGGCTGATGGAGTATAATGTGGGAAAATGTGAGGTTATCCACTTTGGAAGGAAGAATGAAAAAGCAAATTATTATTTAAATGGAGAGAGACTACAAAATCCTGAGGTACAAAGGGATCTGGGGGTCCTAGTACATGAAACACAAAAAGTTAGTATGCAGGTACAGCAAGTAATTAGGAAGGCTAATGGATGTTGGCCTTTATTGCAAGGGGTATGGAGTATAAAAGTAGGGAAGTTTTGATGCAATTTTACAGAGCACTGGTGAGGCCGCACCTGGAGTACTGCGTACAGTTGTGGTCTCCATATTTAAGGAAGGGTATACTTGCATTGGAGGCAGTGCAGAGAAGGTTCACTAGGTTGATTTCTGTGATGAAGTGGTTGACATATGACAAAAGGTTGAGCAGGTTGGGCCTATACTCATTGGAGTTTACAAGAATGAGAGGTGATATTTTTTGTACATGATGCGGAGATGCCGGTGTTGGACTGGGGTGGACAAAAATGAGAAGTCGCACAACACCAGGTTATAGTCCAACAGATTTATTTAAAATTACAAGCTTTCGGAGCTGATGCCCCTTCGTCAGGTGAAGGTACAATGAGGGAATCTACAGTATTACACAGTATATAAACACAGAAAGCAATTTGTCTGCAGAGATACAATCTTTCAGGGAGGCCTTACGTCAAAGACACACCAGAGCACAGCCAAGACAATGAGATGTGTCAGAGGAGGTCCAACGTGTCAAATCCTGCCATCTGCAGTTGAGCTTTTAACCTTTTTTATTGTCTTGGTTTTTTTTGTGTTTTTTTTTAAACTGGAAAGACAGACAACAATGTCGAGTCACGTTCTGTAGCGTGACATGAACAATAGGGATATCAGGTTCATGTCACGCTACAGAACGTGACTCGACATCGTTGTCTGTCTTTCCAGTTTTTTTTTTTAAAAACACAAAAAAAAAACAAAAAAAGGTTAAAAGCTCAACTGCAGACGGCAGGATTTGACACGTTGGACCCCCTCTGAAACATCTCATTGACTTGGCTGTGCTCTGGTATGTCTTTGACGTAATGCCTCCCTGAAAGATTGTATCTCTGCAGACAAATTGCTTTCTGTGTTTATATACTGTGTAATACTGTAGATTCCCTCATTGTACCTTTACCTGACGAAGGGGCTACAGCTCCGAAAGCTCGTAATTTTAAATAAATCTGTTGGACTATAACCTGGTGTTGTGCGACTTCATATTTTTTGTAGGATAGAGTGTACCTGTAGGATTTAGTAAACATTAAGATTCTATAACCATTATTATATAACTATAATTTGTGAAATTGTATGTTAAAAACCTAAAAAGCCTGTATAAAATGGCGAATGGCTGAGACCAAAGCAGGATGGGAAAATTATGCCAACCTGACTAGAAACCTCTGTTTTAAATTACTGAAGTAACGGAATGTGGTGCTGAATAAACACGGAGACTGTCGGGTACATGGAGTTCGGTAATGTTATGAAAAAGAGATAAGAGCTCGAGAAAAGAGATAGGGGTTGGAGCCTTCATTTTAGAAACGGCAGAATAGACAAACTGTTTTGAAAACACCTCAAGGATGTTCTGTAAAGTGAAGATCTTAGATAAGGGTACTTTGTTATGCACAGAAAGAGGCCTAGTGGAATTAACGAGGCCATAAGATGAATGGCAAGGAAAGGAGGGACATTTACTAGGTGTCAGAGAAGCTAATTACTGCCACGTAGGCAAAATAGGAGAAAAGGGGTATAAAAATGCAGATATTGAACACCAAAAGTAGCGCGAAGCCAGAGGAGGAAGAAGCTTCAGTCAACAGAACACAGCAAGAGAATAAAGAGACCGCGCCAAAGTCACTAAGAAGGAACGCCGAGGTTCGATGAACAGACTGTGACTATCTCCTTCTTAAGTATTATTGCTTTGTACTGGATGTTTTTTGCTTAATAAACCTCTTTTACTTATGCACACTATACCTGTACCCAGAGTGGTTTGTGTAGTCATGGACAAATTATTCTTAAGAGCTTTTAAAAGTTACATATTGAAGCATAAAAGATTCTGAGGGGGATTGACAGGGTGGGTGCTGAGAGGATGTTTCCCCTAGTGGGGGTACCTAGAACTCGGGTCATAGTTTTATAATAAGGGGTCGCTAATTTAAGAGAGAGATGAGGAGGAATTTCTTCTTTCAGAGGGTCGTGAATCTTTGGAATTCACTACCACTGAGAGCTGTGGAGCCGGAGTCATTGAATATATTCAAGGTGCAGATTGACAGACATTTGAACTACAAGGGAGTCAAGGGGTATGGGGAGAGAGCGGGAAACTGGTGTTGAGGCCACGATTGGATCAGCCATGATCTTATTGAATGGCGGAGCAGGCTTGAGGGGCGGTTTGGCCTACTCCTGCTACTGTTTCTTATGTTTCTTTCTTACCATATATATTCATGAATCGGATGAAGCAATAGAGAGTTGTACTGTATATCCAAGTTTGATGCTGACACCAAGTTAGGAGGGACAGTAAGTAGTGCAAATGGGAGCAGTAAGTCACAAAGGGAAGTAGTCAGACGAAATGAGTGGGGGAAACTGTGGCAGTTGGAGTTTAATCTGCGGTAGAGTGGTCATTAAATCTGGTGCTTAGACATAAAGGGAATATTTTCTTAATGCCAAGAGATCTGGAGCTGTAGCTGTGGAGGAGCAAAGAGATGTGGGTGTCCAGGTATACAGTTCACAAAGAGCTAGTGGACAGATACAAAAAGGGATTAAACAGGCTGTTGGAAAGTTGGCCTGGCTAACGTTATAGCTCAGCGTTTCTGAGGAAATATCGGGAAGAACGTTTTGATGCAAAGCATAGCGGAGATCTGCAATTGGCTCTGAAAAGGCTGTGGGTTCTCGGGATCAAGACTGAGGTGAACAGATTTTTCTTCTGTGAGAGGATCAAAGGGGTTTGGAGACAAAGTGGGTAAAGGGAGGATCGCGTCATCAAGAACTAATTGAATGACAGAACAGGCTGAGGGGCTGAATGGCCTCCTCCTCTTCCTAAGTAATAGGCTTCAGGAATGAATGGCCACCTCCTGTTACTGTGTAGCTGGGTTGAGGGGCTGAATGACCTCCTCCTGTTACGGTGTTGCAAGATTATGGGGCTGGATGACCTCCTCCTGTACCTGTGTAGCAGGGTTGAGGCACTGAATGATCTCCTCCTGTTCCTATGTAGCAAGGTTGAGGGATTGAATGACCTCCTCCTGTTCCTATGTAGTAGGGTTGAGGGGCTGAATGACCTCCTCCTGTTCCTATGTAGTAGGGTTGAGGGGCTGAATGACTTCCTCCTGTTCCTATGTAGCAGGGTTGAGGGGCTGAATGACCTCCTCCTGTTCCTATGTAGTAGGGTTGAGGGGCTGAATGACTTCCTCCTGTTCCTATGTAGTAGGGTTGAGGGGCTGAATGACCTCCTCCTGTTCCTATGTAGTAGGGTTGAGGGGCTGAATGACTTCCTCCTGTTCCTATGTAGTAGGGTTGAGGGGCTGAATGACCTCCTCCTGTTCCTATGTAGTAGGGTTGAGGGGCTAAATGACCTCCTCCTGTTCCTATGTAGCAGGGTTCAGGGGCTAAATGGATTACTCCTCTTACCGTGTAGCAGGTTTGAGTCACTGAACGACTTCCTCTGTTACTATGTAGTGCAGTTGCGGGACTGAATGACTTCCTCTGTTACAATGTAGCACGGTTGAGGGACTGAATTATCTCCTCCTGTTCCAGTGTAGCAGGGTTGAGGGGCTGAATGGCCTCCTCCTGTTATTGTGTAGCAGGCTTGAGGGGCAGAAGGGCAACCATCTTTGACCGTGTAGCAGAGTTGAGGGTCTGAATGCCCTCCTCCTGTTCCTATGTAGTAGGGTTGAGGGGCTAAATAATCTCCACCTGTTATTGTGTAGCAGGGTTGAGGGGCTGAATGACCTCCTCCTGTTACTGTGTAGCAGGGTTGAGGGGCTGAATGACCGCCTCCTGTTACTGTGTAGCAGGGTTGAGGGGCTGAATGACCTCCTCCTGTTACTGTGTAGCAGGGTTGAGGGGCTGAATGACCTCCTCCTGTTACTGTGTAGCAGGGTTGAGGGGCTGAATGACCTCCTCCTGTTCCTGTGTAGCTGGATTGAGGGACTGAGTGGCCTCCTCCTGTTACTGTGTAGCTGGGTTGAGTGTCTGATTTTTTCCGTTCCTATCTAGCAGGGTTGACGGACTGAATTTCTTCTGTTTCTATGTAGCAGGCTTGAGGGGCTGAATGACCTGCTCCTGTTACTGTGTAGCAGGGTTGAGGGGCTGAATGACTTCCTCCTTTTACTATGTAGCAGGATCGAGGGGCTGAATGACCTGCTCATGTTCCTATGTAGCAGATTTGAGGGTCTGAATGACCTCCTCCTGTTCCTATTTAGCAGTGTTGAGGGGATGAATGAGCTGCTCATATTCCTATGTAGCAGGTTTGAGGGTCTGAATGACCTCCTCCTGTTCCTATTTAGCAGTGTTGAGGGGATGAATGACCTGCTCATGTTCCTATGCAGCAGGTTTGAGGGGCTGAATGACCACCTCCTGTTCCTATGTGGCATTGTTGAGGGGCTGAATGACCTCCTCATGTTCCTATGTAGCAGAGTTTAGGAGCTAAATGGCCTCCTCCACTTAACGTGTAGCAGATTTGAGGGACTGAATGGCCTCCACTGTTAATATGTAGCACCGTTGAAGAACTGAATGACCTCCTCCTGTTCCTGTGTAGCTGGGTTGAGGGGCTGAATGACCTCCTCCTATTAATATGTAGCAGGGTTGAGGGGCTGAATGACCACCTCCTCTTCCTATGTAGCAGGGTTGAGGGGCTGAATGACCACCTCCTCTTCCTATGTAGCAGGGTTGAGGGGCTGAATGACCTCCTCCTATTAATATGTAGCAAGGTTGAGGGGCTGAATGACCTCCTCCTGTTCCTGTGTAGCTGGGTTGAGCAACTGAATGGTATCCTCCTGTTCCTGTGTAGCAGGGTTGTGGGTCTGAATTACTTCTGTTCCTAGCTAGCAGTGTTATAGGACTGAACTTCTCCTGTTCCTGTGTAGCAAGGTTGTGGGACTGAATGACCTCCTCATGTTCCTGTGTAGCAGTGTTGTGGGACTGAATGACCTCCTCCTGTTCCAGTGAAGCAGGGTCGTGTGACTGAATGACCTCCTCCTGTTACTGTGTAGCTGGGTTGAGGGGCTGAATGACCTCCTCCTGTTACTGTGTAGCTGGATTGAGTAACTGAATGACCTCCTCCTGTTACTGTGTAGCTGGGTTGAGGGGCTGAATGACCTGCTCCTGTTACTGTGTAGTTGGGTTGAGGGACTGAATGACCTCCTCCTGTTACTGTGTAGCTGGGTTGAGGGACTGAATGACCTGCTCCTGTTACTGTGTAGCTGGGTTGAGTAACTGAATGACCTCCTCCTGTTACTGTGTAGCTGGGTTGAGGGACTGAATGACCTCCTCCTATTACCGTGTAGCTGTGTTGAGGGGCTGAATAACCTGCTCCTGTTCCTGTGTTGCAGGTTCGAGGGTTTGAATGAGCCTCCTCCTGTTACAGTGTAGCAGGATCGAGGGGTTGAATGGGCCTCCTCCTGTTCCTATGTAACAGGATCGAGGGGTTGAATGGCCTCCTCCTGTTTCTATGTAACAGGAACTAGGGGTTGAATGGCCTCCTCCTGTTTCTATGTAACAGTATCGAGGCGCTGAATGGCCTCCTGCTGTTTCTATGTAACAGGATCGAGGGGCTGAATGGCCTCCTCCTGTTCCTATCTTCCCACTCCAAATCCTTCTGCAGCTGGGGTCGTGAATTATATTTGGAAAATTGGGTACATTATGAGGCAACTTTCCTTTTAGTACCAATGCAGAATGAAAATACTTACTGTCCAAACACAAAGAGACAAGCACGATGCAAACCACAAGCTGCATTGTTTCCTTATTCTGGTATCTCCAGGCGAGATCACTCAGACCGATTGGGTCCTTCGGGTTTCAGTTCTGTTGTTTTTCACTGTGGGGTCGGTCGAAGTCCTGGTGATCAAAGCGGCTCAATGACACTGAAAAAATATAAGCGGGAAAATGTCACATGCCCGGGGCTTGAGATAGAATCTCAGAATGATTCAGCACAGAAGGAGGCTATTCGCCCCCATCGTGCCCGAACCAGCATTTTGAAATCAGCCCAATAGTCTCACTTCCCCAAAGCCCTGCAAAATTTTCCTTTTCAAGTATTTATCCAATTCCCTTTTAAAAGTTATTATTGAATCTGCTTCCACCGCCTTTCAGGCCGTGCATTCCAGATCACAACAATTCGCTGTGTAAAGACATGTTTCCTCACCTCGTGCCTCATTCTTTTGCCAATTACCTTAAATCTGTGTCCTCTGGTTACCGACCCTTCTGCCACTGGAAACAGTTGTTCCACATGTACTCCATCCGGCCTTTCTAGTTTCTGAACACCACTATCAAATCTCCCTTAACCTTCTCTGCTCTAAGGAGAACAATCCCAGTTTCTGTAGTTTCTGCATGTAACTGAAGTCCCTCATCCCTGGTACCATTCTAGTAAATGGACCCTCTCCAAGGCCGTGGCATCCTTCCTAAAATGTGGAGCCCAGATTTCGACACAATACTCCAGCTGGGGCCCAACCAGTGTTTTATAAAGTTTCAGCATAACCTCCTTGCTTTTGTGCTAATATACCTTTATTTATAAATGCCTTTGTAACAGCCTTAATTGACTTCACGCTTCTCTGCATTAAATTTCATTGGCCACGTGTCTGCCCATTTCACCAGCCTGTCTATGTCTTCCTGAAATTTGTTACTATTCTCCTCACTCTTTACTACATTTTGAGTTTTGTGTCCTCTGCAAACTTGAAATGATGCCCTGTATACCCAAGTCCATGACATTCATGTTTATCAAAATCTGAATACGATCACTGGTCATTCAAGGAAAGCATCTCCACGTTGCGAAGTTGTTGCTAAGAATAATCAGCTGGAATACATCTGACTGACACAAATCCGAATAAATTAATCCACTCTGAGCGTCTGAAGCACTCTGTCAGTTTCGATAGACAACCTTTCATTCAGCCACAGCAGGGAGCCCTGAATTCTGTGTTGCCTGGTAGATGCCAAGGTTACGGCTGGGCGAGGAGGGGGCTCATGGAATAGGTGGAAGATAATTTTGGAAAGGAAGTGTGATGGGCCAGAGGCCATGGTCCATATTGTCACCAAGCAGAAACTCTCCTGGTCTGCCATCCATCTTCCACACTCCATAAATTTGAGCTCAACCAAAACTCTGCTGCCCGTGTCCCAACTCGCACCAAGTCTCGCTCGCCCATCACCTCTGTTCTTGCTGATCTACATTGGCTCCCCGTAAAGCAACATCTCAATTACAAAATTCTAATCCTTGTTTTCAAATTCCTCCCTTGGCCTCGCCACTCCCTATCTCTGTAACCTCCTCCAGCCCCACAATCCTCCCAGAGATGTCGGGGAACATAGGGTCTAATGAGAGGGAGGAACTGAATGAAATCGGTATTTGTAGGGAAATGGCGTTAGGGAAATTGACGGCATTAAAGGCCGATAAATCCCCAGGGCCTTATAATCTACATCCTAGGGTACTTAAGGAAGTGGCCCTAGAAATTTTAGATGCATTGCTTGTAATCTTCCAAAATGCTATAGTCTCTGGAACAGTTCCCATGGATTGCAGGGTAGCTACTGTTACCCCACTGTTCAAAAAAGGTGGTAAAGAAAAAACGGGGAATTATAGACTGGTAAGCCTGACATCGGTTGTGGGGAAAATGATAGAGTCCATTATAAAAGATGTAATAGCAGAGCACTTGGAAAACAGTGACAGGATTGGACAAAGTCAATATGGATTTACAAAAGGTAAATCGTGTTTGACTAAGCTACTGGAATTTTTTGAGGATGTAACTGATAGAATAGATAAGGGAGAACCAGTGGATGTGGTGTATTTGGACTTTCAGAAGGCTTTCGATAAGGTCCCGCATAAGAGATTATCGTGTAAAGTTAAGGCACATGGGATTGGGGGCAAGGTACTGACTTGGATAGAGAACTGGTTGGCAGACAGGAAGCAATGAGTTGGAATAAACGGGTCTTTTTCCGAGTGGCAGGCAGAGACTAGTGGGGTTCCGCAGGGATCGGTCCTAGGACCCCAGCTATTCACAACACATATATTAATGATCTAGACGAGGGAACTAGATGTAATATCTCCAAGTTTGTAGATGACGCAAAGCTGGGTGGGCGTGTGTGCTGCGAGGAGGATGCCGAGAAACTCCAGGATGATTTGGACAGGTTGGGTGATTGGGCAGAAGCGTGGCAGATGTAGTATAATGTGGATAAATGCGAGGTTATCCACTTTGGCGGCAAAAACAGAAAGGCAGATTATTATCTGAACGGCAATAGATTGGGAGAAGGGGAAGTGCAACGAGACCTGGGTGTCCTTGTGCACCAGTCGCTGAAAGTAAGCATGCAGGTACAGCAGGCGGTTAAGAAGGCAAATGGTATGTTGGCCTTCGTAACGAGAGGGTTTGAGTACAGAAACAAGGATGTCTTGCTGCAGTTGTACAGGGCCTTGGTGAGACCACACCTTGATTATTGTGTGCAGTTTTGTTCGCCTTATCTGAGGAAGGATGTTCTTGCCATGGAGGGCGTGCAGCGAAGATTCACCAGGCTGATACCTGGGATGGCAGGAATGACGTACGAGGAGAGATTGGGTCGATTGGGCTTATACTCGCTGGAGTTTAGAAGAATGAGAGGAGATCTCATTGAAACTTATAAAATTCTAACAGGGCTAGACAGACTGGATGCAGGAAGAATGTTCCCGATGGCGGGTGAGTCCAGAACAAGAGGTCACAGTCTAAAGATAAGGGGTAAGCCATTTAGGACAGAGATGAGGAGGAATTTCTTCACCCAGAGAGTGGTGAACCTGTGGAATTCTCTACCACAGAAGCCATTTGAGGCCAAGTCAGTAAATATTTTCAAGAAGGAGTTGATATATTTCTTAAGGCTAAAGGTATCAAGGGATATGGGGAGAAGGCAGGGACAGGGTACTGAGTTTGGATGATCAGCCATGATCTCATTGAATGGCGGAGCAGGCTCGAGGGGCCGAATGGCCTCCTCCTGCTCCTATCTTCTATGTTTCTATGTTTCTGTGAGATATCTGCTCTCCTCACATTCTGGTCTCTTGAGCATCCCCGATTCTAATTGCACCACCATTTGCAGTGGAGCCTTCAGCCACCTAGGCCCTATGCCCCGGACTTCCCTCCGTAAATCTCTCCAAATCTCTCTCTTCCTTTAAGACGCTCCTTAAAACCTACCTCTTTCACCAAGCTTTGGGTCACCTGTCCTCATATCTCCTTCTGTGGCTCGGTGTCAAATTTTGGGGCTGGTTACGCTCTGGTGAAGTGCCTTGGGAAATTTTACTATGTTAAAGGCGCTATATAAATCCAAGGTGTTGTTGATATGGTACCAGATAAAAGGGAACATTTTGGGACGACTGAATGGCCTCCTCCGTTTCCTATGTAAGAGCCTCAAGGAGTACAATTAAACATAACTGTTCCTATTTAACAGGCTTGAGTATCGGAATGGCTTCCTCCTGTTTCTATGTAACAGGCTCGAGGGGCTGAATGGCCTATTCCTTTTCCTGTCTATAAGTCTCGAAGGGCTGACTAGCCTACCCCCGGAACTAAGTAAAAGGCTCTAGGGGCTGAATGGTCTCCTCCTGGTCCGATATCACAGTCTTGAAGGAGTGAATGGCTTCCTCGCCTACCTATGTAGCAGGCAGAGGGACTGACTGGCGTAATCTTGTTCCTAAGTAACAGTCTCTAGTGGCTGAATAGCCTCCTACGCTTTTACTGTAACTTGCTCGGCGGGCTGAATGGTCTCCTCTTTATCCTATGCACTGAGGGTGTGTCGCACTGTCGATGGGCAGTGTCAGAAGAAGTGCTCCACTGTTGGAGGAGCAGTGACGGAGGGAGTGTTGCACGGTCGAAGAGGCAGTACTGAGGGAGCGCTGCACTGTCAGAGGGGCAGTACTGAGGGAGCGCTGCACTGTCAGAGGGGCAGTACTGAGGGAGTGCTGCACTGTCGGAGGGGCAGTACTGAGGGAGCGCCGCACTGTTGGAGGGGCAGTACTGAGGGAGTGCTGCACTGTCGGAGGGGCAGTACTGAGGGAGCGCTGCACTGTCGGAGGGGCAGTACTGAGGTAGTGCGGCACTGTCGAACGGGCAGTACTGAGGGAGCGCTGCACTGTCGAAGGGGCAGTACTGAGGGAGCGCTGCACTGTCGGAGGGACAGCACTGTGGGAGCGCTGAACTGTCAGAGGGGGCAGTACTGAGGAAGCACTGCACTGTCAGAGGGGGCAGTACGGAGGGAGAGCTACACTTTCAGAGGGGCAATATGGAGGGAGCTCTGTAGTGTCGGAGGGGCAGTACTGAAGGAGCGCTACACTGTCGCTGGGGCCGTTTTGAGGGAGCGCTGCACTGTCAGAGGGGTGGTGCTGAGGGAGCACTGCACTGTCTGAGGGTCAGTGCTGAGGGAGTGCTGCACTGTCGGAAGGGCAGTACTGAGATGGCGTTGCACTGTCGGAGGGGCTGTACTGAGGGAACACGGCACTGTCGGCGGAGGCAGTACTGAGAGGGCGCTGCACTGTCGGAAGGGCAGTACTGAATGAGAGCTGAAATGTCGTAGGGTCGGTGTTGTACTGTCGGAGAGGCAGTACAGAGGTAGTGCTGTACTGTCGGAGGGGCAGTACTGAGGGAGCGCTGTACAGTCGGAGGGAAAGTACTGAGGGAGCGCTGCACTGTCGGAGGGGCAGCACTGAGGTATTGCTGCACTGTCGGCGGGAAAGTACTGAGGAAGCGCTGCACTGTCAGAGCGGCAGTACTGAGGGAGTGCTGATCTGTCAGAGGGGACATTACTGAGGGAGGGTGCCATTGTCTGAGTGGCAATACTGAGGGAGCACCGCAATGTCGGAGAGGCAGTACTGAGATGGCGTTGCACTGTCGGAGGGGCAGTACTGAGGGAAAACACGGCACTGTCGGAGGGGCAGTACTGAGGGAGTGCTGCACTTTCGGAGGCGCAGTACTGAGGCAGCGCTGCACTGTCAGAGGGGCAGTGCTGAGGGAGCGCTGCACTATCGGAGGGGCAGTACTGAGGGAGCACTGCACTGTCGGAAGGGCAGTACTGAGGGAGCACTGCACTGTCAGAGGGGCAGTACTGAGGGAGCACTGCACTGTCAGAGGGGCAGTACTGAAGGTGTGCTGCAGTGCCAGAGGTGCAGTATTGAGGGAGCGCTGCACTGTTGGAGGGGCATCAGAGAGGGAGCGCCGCACTGCCGGAGGGGCTGTACTGAGGGTGCATTGCACTGTCGGATGGGTAGCACTGAGGGAGCACTGCACTGTCCGAAGTGCAGTCTGAGGGTGCGCTGCACTGTCAGAGGAGCTGTACTGAGGGAGTGTTGTACTGTCGGATGGCTAGTACTGAGGGTACGCTGCACTGTCGGAGGGGCAGTACTGAGGTAGTGCTGAACTCTCAGAGGGGGCAGTACTGAGGAAGCACTGCACTGTCAGAGGGGGCAGTACTGATGGAGCGCTGCACTTTCAGAGGGCCAGTACTGAGGGAAAATACACCTTCAGAGGGGCGGTATGGAGGGAGCTATGGAGTGTTGAAGGGGCAGTACTGAGGGAGCGCTGCCCCGTCGGAGGGGCAGTACTCAGGGAGCGCTGCACTGTCGCTGGGGCCGTTCTGAGGGAGCACTGCACTGTCTGAGGATCAGTGCTGAGGGAGCGCTCCACTGTCGGAAGTGCTGTACTGAGCGAGCACTGCACTGTCGTATGGGTAGTAATCTGGGAGCTCTGCACTGTCGGAGGGGCAATACTGAGGGAGCGCTGCACTGTCGGAGGGGCAGTACTGAGGGAGCGCTGCACTGTCGGAGGGGAAGTACTGAGATGGCATTGCACTGTCGGAGGGGCAGTACTGAGCGAGCGCTGCACTGTCGTGTGGGCAGTACTGAGGGAGCTCTGCACTGTCGGAGGGGCAGTACTGAGGGAGCGCTGCACTGTTGGATGTGCAGTACTGAGGAAGCGCTGCACTATCAGAAGGGCTGTACTGAGGGAGCGCTGCACTCTCAGAGGGTATAGCACTGAGGGAGCGCTGCACTGTTAGAGAGAACATGGGTGAGGGTGCCATTGTCTGAGGGGCAGTAATGAGGGAGCGCTGCACTGTCGTGGGTGCAGTACTGAGGGAGCGCTGCCTTGTCGGAAGGGCAGTACTGAGGGAGCGCTGCACTTTCGGAGAGGCAGTACTGAGGGAGCGCTGCACTGTCAGAGGGGCAGTACTGAGGGAGCTCTGCACTGTTGGTGGGTCAGTACTGATTGAGCGATGCATTGTCGGAGGGTCAGTACTGAGGGAGCGCTGCACTGTCAGAGTGGCACTACTGAGGGAACACGGCACTCACGGAGGAGGCAGTACTGAGGGAGTGCTGCACTTTTGTAGGCGCAGTACTGAGGGAGTGTTGTACTGTCGGAGGGGCAGTACTGAGGGAGCTGCACTGTCAGAGGGGCAGTACTGAGGGATCTCTGCACTGTTGGAGAGTCAGTACTGAGGGAGCGATGCATTGTCAGAGGGTCAGTATTGAGGGAGCACTGCACTGTCGGAGGAGTTGTACTGAGGGAGCGCTGCAATGTCAGAGGGGCAGCACTGTGGGAGGGCGACACTGTCGGAGGGGCAGTCCTGAGAGAGCATTGCGCTGTCGGAGGGGAAATATTGCGGGAACGCTATACTGTCGGAGGGGCAGTATTGAGGGTGCGCTGCACTATTGGAGGGTCACAGAACTGATGAAGTGGCGCACTGTCGGAGGGGCAGTACTGAAGTAGTGCCGAACTGTCAGAGGGGGCAGTACTGAGGAAGCACTGCACTGTCAGAGGGGGCAGTACTGAGGGAGTGCTGCACCGTCGGAGGGGCAGTACTCAGGGAGCTCTGCACTCTCGCTGGGGCCGTTCTGAGGAAGCGCAGCGCTGTCGGAGGGGTGGTACTGAGGGAGCTCCGCACTGCCGGAGGGTCAGTGCTGAGGGAGCAGTGCACTGTCGGAGGGGCAAAACTGAGGGAGCGCTGCACTATCGGAGGGAAAGTACTGAGGGACCGCTGCACTGTTAGAGAGAACTTGAGTGAGGGTGCCATTGTCTGAGGGGCAGTACTGAGGGAGCGCTGCACTGTCGTAGGCGCAGTACTGACAGAGCGCTGCACTATCGGAGGGGCAGTACTGAGGGAGCGCTGCACTGTCGGAGGTTCAGAACTGAGGAAGTGCTGCAATGTCGGAGGGGCAGTACTGAGGTAGTGCTGAACTTTCAGAGGTGGCAGTACTGATGGAGCGCTGCACTTTCAGAGTGCCAGTACTGAGTGAGAATACACTTTTAGATGGGCGGTATGGAGGGAGCTATGGAGTGTCGAAGGGGCAGTACTGAGGGAGCGCTACACTTTCGGAGGGGCAGCACTGAGGGAGCGCTGCACCGTTGGAGGGGCAGTACTCAGGGAGCGCTGCACCGTCGCTGGGGCCGTTCTCAGGGAGCACTGCACTGTCTGAGGGTCAGTACTGAGGGAGCGCTGCACTGTCGGAGGGGAAGTACTGAGGGAGCACTGCACTGTCGAGCGGCAGTACTGAGGGAGCGCTGCACTGTCGGAGGGGAAGTACTGAGTTGGCGTTGCACTGTCGGAGGGGCAGTACTGAGCGAGCGCTGCACTGTCAGAGGGACAGTACTGAGGGAGCTCTGCACTGTCGGAGGGGCTGTACTGAGGGAGCGCTGCACTGTCAGAAGGGCTATACTGAGAGAGCGCTGCACTGTCAGAAGGGCTGTACTGAGGGAGCGCTGCACTCTCAGAGGGGATAGCACTGAGGGAGCGCTGCACTGTTAGAGAGAACATGAGTGAGGGCGCCATTGTCTGAGGGGCAGTACTGAGGGAGCGCTGCACTCTAGTAGGCGCAGTACTGAGGGAGCGCTGCACCGTTGAAAGGGCAGTACTGAGGGAGCGCTGCACTTTCGGAGGGGCAGTACTGACGGAGTGCTGCACTGTCGGAGGGGCAGTACTGAGGAAGCACTACACTGTCAGAGGGGGCAGCACTGAGGGAGCACTGCACTTTCGGAGGGCCAGTACTGAGGGAGAATACACTTTCAGAGGGGTGGTATGGAGGGAGCGATGGAGTGTCGAAGGGGCAGTACTGAGGGAGCGCTACACTTTCGGAGGGGCAGCACTGAGGGAGCGATGCATTGTCAGAGGGTCAGTACTGAGGGAGCGCTGCACTGTCAGAGGGTCAGTACTGAGGGAGCGCTGCACTGTCGGAGGGTCAGTACTGAAGGAGCGCTGCACTGTCGGAGGGGCAGCACTGAGGGAGAGCTGCACTGTCAGTTCGGCATTACTAAGGGAGTGCTGCACTGTCGCAGAGGAATTATTGAGCGAACGTTGCACTGTCGGAGGGGCAGTACTGAGGGACCTCTGCAGTGTCGGAGGGGCAGTACTGAGGTAGTGCTGCACTGTCGGAGGGTCACAGAACTGAGGAAGTGGCGCACTGTCGGAGGGGCAGTACTGAGGTAGTGCTGAACTGTCAGAGGGGGCAGTACTGAGGAAGCACTGCACTGTCAGAGGGGGCAGCATTGAGGGAGCTCCGCACTGTCGGAAGGGTGGCACTGAGGGAGTGCTGCACTGTCGGAGGGGCAGCACTGAGGGAGCGCTGCATCTTCGGAAGGGCAGTACTCAGGGAGCTCTACACTCTCGCTGGGGCCGTTCTGAGGAAGCGTTGTACTGTCGGAGGGGTGGTACTGAGGGAGCTCTGCACTGCCGGAGGGTCAGTGCCGAGGGAGGAGTGCACTGTCGGAGGTGCAGTCCTAAGCGAGCGCTGCACTGTCGGAGGGGCAGTACTGAGGGAGCACTGCACTGTCGGAAGGAAAGTACTGAGGGAGCGCTGCACTGTTAGCGAGAACAGGAGTGAGGGCGCCATTGTCTGAGGGGCAGTAATGAGGGACCGCTGCACTGTCGGAGGGGCAGTACTGAGGGAGCGCTGCACTGTCGGAGGGGCAGTACTGAGGGAGCGCTGCACTGTCGGAGGGAAAGTACTGAGGGAGCGCTGCACTGTCGGAGGGGCAGTACTGAGGGAGCGCTGCACTGTCGAAGGGAAAGTACTGAGGGAGCGCTGCACTGTCGGAGGGGCAGCACTGAGGTAGTACTGCACTGTCGGAGGGTCATAACTGAGGAAGTGCTGCACTGTCGGAGGGCAGTACTGAGGTAGTGCTGAACTGTCAGAGGGGGCAGTACTGAGGGAGCGCTGCACTTTCGGAGGGCCAGTACTGAGGGAGAATACACTTTCAGAGGGGCGGTATGGAGGGAGCTATGGAGTGTCGAAGGGGCAGTACTGAGGGAGCGCTACACTTTCGGAGGGGCATCACTGAGGGAGCATTGCACTGTCGCTGGGGCCGTTCTGAGGGAGCGCTGCACTGTCAGGGTCAGTGCTGAGGGAAGGCTGCACTATCGGAATTGCCATACTGAGCAAGCACTGCACTGTCGTACGGGCAGTACTCTGGGAGCTCTGCACCTTCGGAGGGGCAGTACTGAGGGAGGGAGCCATTGCCTGAGGGGAAGTACTGAGGGAGCGCTGCACTGTCGGAGGGGAAGTACTGAGATGGGGTTGCACTGTCGGAGGGGCAGTACTGAGCGAGCGCTGCACTGTCGTACGGGCAGTACTGAGGGAGCTCTGCACTGTCGTACGGGCAGTACTGAGGGAGCGCTGCACTGTCGGAGGAGCAGCACTGAGGAAGCACTGCACTGTAAGAAGGGCTGTACTGAGGGAGCGCTGCACTCTCAGAGGGGATAGCACTGAGGGAGCGATGCACTGTTAGAGAGAACATGAGTGAGGGCGCCATTGTCTGAGCGGCAGTACTGAGGGAGCGCTGCACTGTCGGAAGGGCAGTACTGAGGGAGCGCTGCACTGTCAGTGGGGCAGTACTGAGGGAGCTCTGCACTGTTGGTGGGTCAGTTCTGATTGGGCGATGCATTGTCGGAGGGTCAGTACTGAGGGAGCGCTGCACTTTCGGAGTGGCAGTACTGAGGGAACACGGCACTCTCGGAGGAGGCAGTACTGAGGGAGTGCTGCACTGTCGTAGGCGCAGTACTGAGGGAGCGCTGCATTGTCGGAGGGGCAGTACTGCGGGAGCGGCACTTTCGGTTTGGCAGTGCTGAGGGAGCATTGCACTGTCAGAGGGGCAGTACAAAGTGAGCTCTGCACTGTTGGTGGGTCAGTACTGAGGGAGCTATGCATTGTTGGAGGGTCAGTACTGAGGGAGCGCTGCACTGTCGGAGTGGCAGCACTGAGGGAGCGCTGCACTGTCCGAAGTGCAGTACTGAGGCAGCGCTGCACTGTCGGAGGAGTTGTACTGAGGGAGCGCTGCACAGTCCGAGAGGCAGCACTCTGGGAGGGCTGCACTGTCGGAGGGGCAGTACTGAGGGAGCGTTGCACTTTCGGATAGGCAGTACTGAGGGAGCGCTGCACTGTCGCAGGGGAAATATTGAGCGAACGCTGCACTGTAGGAGTGCCATTACTGAGAGGGTTCTACACTCTCGGAGGGGCAGTACTGAGGGTGCGCTGAACTGTCGTAACCTCCGCAATAAGGGAGTGCAGCACTGTCAGATGGGCAATACTGAGGAAGCGCTGCACTGTCGGAGGGGCAGTACTGAGTGAGCGAGTGGTGAGTACCTGAAGCTCACTGCCGACGGAAGTAGTGGAAGGGGAGACACTCAATGTTTTCAAGGGCAGGCTGGATAGGCACTTGAGGGAAATAAACTTGCAGGGCTACGGGGATAGAGCGTGGGAAAGGGGCTGACTGGATTGCTCTACAGAGAGCCGGCACAGACTCGATGGGCCGAGTGGCCTCCTTCTGTGCCGTTATGATTTTGTGACGCTATGAAATGTGGTGAGCATGTGAAGACGGGTGTCACACATCAGTGCTCGTGCTTCCTGAGCCTAATGCACAAAGAAAACTTACCGGATATCTGTTGACTGTGGTGAGTTTTGCAAAGAATTCAATGCTTTCTAAAAGAGAGAATATATAAAAGAATATTTATTGCAACCTGTATTACCATCAAACATTGGGAATATCACAAGATTTTTGCCATGACACTTGGGGTCATATCAAGTTCAGCCAGTGGAGTGAAAGCTCCTCTCTCTCCCTGATGGTGGAGTTGTTCAGATCCTGTCTTATCACCCTATAGAATCTGCATTGTAATAGAATCCATACAGAGCAGGGCGATATCTGGTCTCCAAGGAGAGACAAAAGGGGAAAATAAATCACCCACTGTCCTTAGCTTTGGAAAGTTGGGTTCAATTTAAGAGCAAAGTACATTAGCTCTTTCTCTCCCTCTGTCTCTCTCTGTCTCTCTCTTCCTCTATCTCTCTCTCTCTCTCTCTCTTTATTTCCTCCCTCTCTTCCTCTCTCTCTCTCTCTCTCTTTTATTTTATCCCTCTCTTCCTCCTCTCTCTTTCTCTCTCTTTCTCCCCTCTCCCTCTCTCTTTCTTCTCTCTCTCGTTCTTTTCCTTTCTCTCCCTCGTACTGTCTCTGTTTCTATCCCTTTCTATCTCTTTCTCTACCCTCTTCCTCGCTCTGTCTCTCCCTCCCTCTCTCTTTATATCTCCCTCTTTCATTCTCTCCCTCCCTCTCTCCCTATTTCTCTCCTTCTCTATTTCCCTCCTGCTTAGATGCAGTACATTGGATTTCTTACTTTGAATTTATAGTCTATTTTCTTTCAAACAGCGTGTACCAGAGCTAAACTCCTTTGCTCTATTTTTGTATGGGTCTGTTGGTGATGTTGGTGTCAAATTTAGCAGGGAACTGTTTATCGCAAGGATGCTCATTTTCCCCGTGTGGTTCGTCAGATAAGAATCGTTCTGTTCACAGGCCAAAAATCGCAGCTTTGCTGGTCGGTTGTGGTGAGCACGTGAAGGAAGGTGTCACAAGTAACAGCTCGTACTTCCTGAGCCTAATGTACAAAGAAAACTCACCGGAAATCTGTTAACTGTGGTCAGCTTTTCAAAGAATTCAGTGCTTTCTAAAATAGAGAAAATATATAAATAATTATTTATTGGAACCTGTATTAACATCAAACATTGGAAATATCAAAAGTATTGTTTTTTTGTCATGACACTTGGGATCATATCAAGTCCAGCCACTGGAGTGAAAGCTCCTCTCTCTCTCTGATGGAGGAGTGGGTCAGATCCTGACCTTTCACCCCGAGTATCTGCAGTGCAATAAAACCCTCTCTCTCTCTCTCTCTCTCTGCCTCTGTCGGTGGAGTGGGTCAGATCCAGCCCTTGCACCCTCTAGAATCTGCATTGCAATATAACCCATGAAGAGCAGGGTAATATCTACTCTCTGAGGAGAGACAAAATGGGGCAATAAATCAGCCACTGTCCTTCGGTTTGAAGAGTTGGGTTCAAATAAAGCACAAAGTGCATTTGCTCTTTCTCTCCCTCTCGCTCTCCCCCTCTCGCTCCCTCTCTCTCGTTCTTTATCTCTTGCTCTCTCTCTCTCTCTTTCGCTCCCTCGTACTCTCTCTGTTTATCTCCCTTTCCCTCTCTTTCTCTACCTCTCTCTCTCTTTCTCTCCGTTTCCTCTATCCCTCCCTTTCTCAGTATCTCCCTCTCACTACTTCCTCTCTTTCTTTCTCTCCCTATGTCTCTCCTCTCTTTCTCTCTCTCCATTCTCTCTTTCTCTCTCCCCACTATTTTTCTCTCCCTCTCGTTCTGTCTTGCTCTCCCTCACTCTCTTCCCCTCTCTCTCTGCTTCTCTCCCACTCCCTCGCTTTCTCTATCCCTCTCTCTCCCTCATTTTCTCTCCCTCTCTCTATATTTATCCTCCCTCCTTCTCTTTCTCTCTCCCCTTATCTCTCTCTCTTTCTCTCTCCCTCCCTCTATCTCTCTCCCTCTCTTCCCCTTTCTCTCCCGCTCTCTTTCTCTCTCTCTCTTATAAGTGGATCAGGTAGTGTATGTGATGGAACATCCCCCCGTCACTCCCCCCGTCCATGTCAATCCTCCGCTCAATCCCACTCTCTCCAGTCATACACCTTTGAGATGCGGCACAGGCCTGTGCTCACACAAGGGGAGCCAATGGATCCTAAAAATAAACATACGTACATACAGACGGACATACGAATTAGGAGCAGGAGTAGACCACTCGGCCCCTCGAGCCTGCTCCGCCATTCAATAAGATCATGGCTGATCTGATTACTCCACATCCCTGCCTACCCCCGATAACCTTGCTTATCAAGAATCTATCTACCTCTGCCTTAAAAATATTCAAAGACTCTGCTTCCACCGCCCTCTGAGGAAGAGTCCCAAAGACTCACGACCGTCTGTGAGAAAAAAATTCTCCTCATCTCTGTCTTAAATGGGCCACCACTTATTTTTAAACAGTGACCCCTAGTTCTAGATTCTCCCACAAGAGGAAACATCCTCTCCACATCCACCCTGTCCAGACCCCTCAGGATCTTATATGTTTCAATCAAGTCACCTCTTACTCTTCTAAACTCCAACGGATACAAGCCTAGCCTGTCCAACCTTTCCTCATAAGACAACCCGCCCATTCCAGGTATTAGTCTAGTAAACCTTCTCTGAACTGCTTCCAACGCATTTACATCGTCCTGTGACAGACGGGCTGAGGTAGGACTCTTGCGGAGGTTAACAAGGCCCTAAGTCAGGCAGCGACACACACGTGGTAGAAGAGGACAAAAACATTCAGTTACTGACACACAGACAAGAGAGAACATACTTTAGACTTTAGACACAGCACCATCCAGTCCCTGTGGATTCAGCGAAATAGCAGCACCTTGTACAGCTTCCAGGTGTTAAATGTGATTTCTGCAGTGGCTCAGTTGATTATACTATCATGCCATGCATGCCAAATGTGGCCAGGTATTGGGCTAGCTGCCTCAGAATAAGTTATTGGCCATTTGGGACTGAGATGAAGAGAAATTTCTTCACTTAAAGGTTTGTGAATCTTTGGAATTCACCATGCCAGAGGGCTGTGGAGGCTCAGTCGTTGAGTATATTCCAGACAGTGATCGATAGATTTTTGGATACTAAGGAAATCAAGGGATATGGGGATACTGAGGTAAGGGGGAGTTGAGGTAGAAGATCAGCCATGATCTTATTGAATGGCGGAGCAGGCTCGAAGGGCCGAATGGTCTACTCCTGCTCCTATTTCCCATGCTCTTATGTTCAGTTATGCTCACTACATTCCCAAATGTGCACAGGCTAAAGGCGTTAAATTTCATAAGCACGGACGCTGCAGGAAGCTCCTGACCCTTTGCTGAAGTTCTGCAGGCGGAACCAGACCTCTGTTCAAACACCCAGACCCATTTATTCCCGTGCGGAGGCTAAACAGCGAGAGGTTGAGGATCTTGACTCGCAGGAACTGGTAATGAAGCAAAATCGGATCCTTCTTCACTGGACAGAGCTAGACATATATATTGGCAGAGCAGCAATCAGGAACAAGAACCTTGCTTCATTTCCACACACACACACACACAGACACATGCACATAGGAACATAGGAACAGGAGGAGGCCATTCAGCCCCTCGAGCCTGTTCCACCATTCAATCATAACATGGCTGATCTGTATCTTAACTCCATGAACCCGCCTTGGTTCCCTAACCCTTAATACCCTTGCCTAACAAAAATCTATCCATCTCAGTTTTTAACATTTCAATTCACCTCCAGCCTCAACAGCTTTTTTGGGGGCAGAGAGTTCCAGATTTCCACTACCCTTTGTGTGAAGAACTGCTTCCTGACATCAGACCTGAACGGCCGAGCTCTAATTTAAAGATTATACCGGCTTGTTCTGGACTCCCGCACCAGAGGGAATAGTGCGGTGCCCAGCACTGCGTGCAGTGCTCCTGATGGGGTTTAACCGGAGTTCTCTACAGCTGTAACATAACCTCCACCCCTTATATATTCCAGCCCTCTTGAGATAAAGGCCAACATTACATTAGCCTTTTAAAATATGTTTTGTACCTTTGAGTGATTTCGGTACTTGGACCACTAAATCTCTCTGATCATCTACAGTTCCTCGGTTGCTAACATCTCACTATTTAGAAAATAATCTGATCTATGTTTCGTTGGTCCAAAGTGGATGACTTCGGACTTTCCCACATTGAACTCCATCTCCCACAGTTTTGCCCACTCACTTAATCCATCAACGTCCCTTAGCAACTTTCGCCTCCCATCTACATTATGTACTGTGTCACATAACTTAGTGCCACATCCGCAAACTTGGACATGTTGTTCTCTATTCCTTCATCCAAGTCATTTATAAGTAGAGTGGAAAACTGTGGCGCCGGGACAGATCCCCGGGAAACACCACTGGTCACATTCTGCCGATCTGAGCATAGACCCATTATCCCAACTCTCTGTGTACGATCTCCTGACCAATAGCATATTCAAGCCAAAAGGTTGCCTCCAATTCCATGCGCTCTCATTTTAGGGGGAACCAGTGAATGTGGTGTATTTGGATTTTCAGAAGGCATTCGATAAGTTGCCACACAAGAGGTCATTAAACAAAATTAGGGCTCATGGGATTCGGGGTAATATACTAGCATGGATCTGAGAATCACAGAAAGTTAACATGCAGGTACAGCAACCAATTATCAAGGCAAATGGTATGTTATTGCAAAGGCTTTGTGTATAAGAACATAAGAATATAAGAGTAAGAGCAATTATACACGGCATTAGTGAGACCACACCTGGAGTACTTTGTACAATTGTGCTCTCCTTACCTGAGGAAGAATATATTTGCATCAGAAGGGGTGCAACGAAGGTTCACTAGATTGATCCCTGGGATGAGAAGATGGTCCTATGAGAACATAAGAACATAAGAAATAGAAGCAGGAGTCGGCCATTCGGCCCCTCGAGCCTGCTCCGCCATTCAATAAGATCATGGCTCATCTTCTACCTCAACTCCTCTTTCCTGCCCTATCCCCATATCCCTTGATTCCCTTACTATCCAAATATCTATCGATCTCTGTCCAGAGTATAATCAACGACTATCCACAGGCCTCTGGGGTAGAGAATTCCAAAGATTCACCACCATCTGAGTGAAGACATTTCTACTCATCTCAGTCTTAAATGACTGACCCCTTATCCTGAGACTGTGACCCCTATTTCAGCGCAGGAAAACATCCTCCCGGCACCTACAAGCCCCTTAAGAATTTCATATGTTTCAATGAGTTCACCTCTCATTCTTCTAGATTCTAGGGAATATAGGCCCAGTCTACCCAATCTCTCCTTATAGGACTAACCCTTTTCCCAGGAATCAGTCTAACGAACCTTTGTTGCACTCCCCCTATGGCAAGTTTATCCTTCCTTAGGTAAGGAGACGATAACTGTTCACAGTACTCCAGGTGCGGTCCCACCAAGGCCCTATCTAATTGCAATGAGATTTATTTCCTCTTATACTCCAATCCCTTTGTAATAAAGGCTAACACATCATTTTATTTGCTAATTGTTTGCTGTACCTGCATGTTGACTTTCAGTGATTCATGTACAAGGACACCCAGGTCGTTCTGAATACCAATATTTCCCAGTCTCTCAGCTTTTAAAAAATATTCTGCTTTTCTATTTTTCCAGCCAAAGTGGATAACTTCACATTTCTCCACCTTATATTCCAACTGCAACCTTCTTGCCCACTCATTAAACTGTCTATATCCCTTTGCAGCCTCTTTGGTAGAGCTTCTCAAATTCCCCTGTCACCTTCAAAGATTTGTGTACATGCACCCGTAGGTCCCTCTGTACGCGATGTACTAGATCAAGCTTGTTCTTAGAATCGTGAAATGATACAGCACAGCAGGAGGCCATTCGGGCCATCGCACCAGTGCCGGCTCTTTGGTAGAGCTATTCAATTAGTCCCATTCATTTGCTCTTTCCCTATATACCAGCAATGTTTTTCCCCTTCAAGTATTTATCCAATGGCCTTTTGAAAGTTGCTATTGAATCTGTTTCCACCACCCATTCAGGCAGTGCGTTCCAGATCATAACAATTCATTGCTTCTGTTTCTTTTGCCAATTATCCTAAATCCATGTTCTCTGATTACCGACCCTACTGCCACTGGACACATGTTCTCTCTATCTACGCTATCAAACACCCTCATAATTTTGCACACCTCTATTAAATCTCCCCTTAACCTTCACTGCTCACAGGAATACAATCCCAGCATCTCTAGTTTCTCCACATAACTGAAGTACCTCATCCCCGGTATCATTTTGGTAAACCTCCTCTGCACCCTCTCCAAAGCCTGCCTAAAGTCTGGTGCCCAGAATTGGAAACAATTCTCTCGGTGAGGCCTAACTAGTAGATTTGTGTACGTATACCCCCAGGCTTCTCTGTTCTTGTACCTCTTTTAAAATGATACCTTTTCGTTTATATTGCCTCTCCTCCTTCTTCCTACAAAAATGCATCACTTCCACAATTTTCGGCGTTAAATTCCATCTGCTGTGTGTCTGCCCATTTCACCAGTCTGTCTCCTCCTGAAGTCTGTTACTATCTTCCTCACTGTTTGCTACATTTCCCAGTTTTTTGTCAGCTGCAGACTATGAACTTATTCCCTGTCCACCCAAGTCCAGGTCATTAATATATACAGTTATTGCGATTCTCCTCTTATTAGTAACGTGCCTATAAAATGCCCTTTTTGATTGTCCTATGTCTTTGTTTGTTTCTCATTACTCTATCGTAGCTTTCCTATATTCTATGTTTATTGTCGATCCTCTGTGCAAAATTATTGATTTTAAGCTATTAAAATTGATTTAGTCTCCCTCTGCATCGACTGGACCCGAATTGGACATTTTTTTCCCTTTTTAGGACTGGGTATCGCATTAACTTCCATCAACTTTTCAGCATAATCAAAAATCAGACTAATGATCTAAGTCTAAATATAAACTTACCCCGTTGAGACAATGCTGCAAATCTCCAGAATACTCTTAACCTTCAAATAGTGAACTGATTTATTGTTATCTCAGTCTTGCACTATGAGATTAATATTATTCTATTTTCTCTGTATTAAAGCTCCATCCCTGATGGCACGTCCCTCGTGTCCTCTGGTCATTCGTCAGATGACAATATTTAATCAGCAGGAATGTTGAAAGTTTTGCTGTTTGACTCAGTGTGCAGTTCGGATGTGAAAATGACCATCAAACCCCACCGGATATGTTTGCTGTGTGCAGACTAAAGCTTTTCAGATTTTGGAGATTGTGGTTTGTGGGCTATGCAGAGAGCGCTCTATAAATTAGCAACAAGAATATTTGTTTTAACATTTGTATAAGCACCGAATCTCGAAAGTGGCAAACGTATATTTTAAATTTGTGACCTGGGCATAATCCTGCTCAGACCCAAGGGGTGAAGATTTCCTGTCTCTTTGATCAGGGACTCTTGAGGGGAATGGGTCAGACACTGTCTTTCCAACACTTGATATGGTTCACCTGACACAGTGCAATAGCCCTCCACTCCCCGAAGGGACAATTATTCTGAAGGGGGTCGAATATTGCCATTTTATATCAACCTCAGCCTAAACGGGATATAACTTGCTCCTTTGCCTGGTGCAGACTGTGTAATAAAGATCGTCAGACGCTGTCCTTTCACCAGGAACAGGGTTAAAACCTGGAAGTCTGGATATAAGAAAGAAAGAAAGAAAGAAAGAAAGAAAGAAAGAAAGAAAGAAAGAAAGAAAGAAAGAAAGAAAGTAAGAAAGAAAGGAAGGAAGGAAGAAAGGATGTGAGGAGGATAGGAGGAAAGGAGAAAAGATGGGAAGGAGGAAAAAAGCAAATCAGGAATGAAGGAAATGAGGAAGGAGTGAAAGGAGGAAAGGTGGAAAGTAGGAAAGGAGGAAAGGGAAAGAAGGAAAGGAGGAAAGAAGAAAAGGAGGAAAAAGTGAACGAAGGAAAGCAGGAAAAAGTGAAAGGAGGAAAGGTGGAAAGAAGGAAAGAAAAAGGAAAGAAGGAATGAAACAAGGGAAGCAGAAAAGCAACAAGGAAAGATGGAAAGAATGAAAGAAAGAAAGAAAGAAAGAAAGGATGGAGGAAATAAGGAAATAGTGAAAGGAGGAACAAAGGAAAGTAGGAAAGGAGAACAGACAGAAAGAAAGAAAAAGTAAAGAGCGGAAAAAGAAAGAAGGAATGAATCAAGGAAAGCAAAAAGGGAAAGAAAGAGACAGAGAGAAAGAAAGAAAGAAAGAAGGAAGGAAGGAAAGAAGGAAACAAAGAAAGAAAACAGAAAAGGAGGAAAAGAGGAGCAAAATTAGGAAAGAAGGAAAGGAAAGTATTAGATTAAAAGAGGCTTATAATGTTGCAAAGAATAGTAGTAAGCCTGAGAATTGGGAGAGCTTTAGAAGCCAGCAAAGGATGACTAAAACAATTGTTAAAAAGGCAGAAAATTGAATATGAGTAAATAAGAACATAGGGCCATAAGAAATAGGAGCAGGAATAGTCCATTTGGCCCCTCGAGCCTGCTCCACAATTCAATAAGATCATGGCTGATCATCAAACTCAACTCCACTTTCCTGCACAATCCCCATATCCCTGATTCCCTTAATATCCCGAAATCTATCGTTGCCTGTCTTGAATACACTCAACGACTGAGCCTCCACATCCCTCTTGGGTAGAGAATTCCACCTTATATTCCATTTGCCATGTTCTTGCCCACTCACTTAGCCTGTCTATATTCCCTTGACGCATCTTTGCATCCTCCTCACAAATTACATTCCCACCCAGCTTTGTATCATCAGCAAACTTGGATATATTACATTTGATCCCCTCATCCAAATCATTGATTTAAATTATGAATAACTAAGGCCCAAGCACTGATCCTTGCGGTACCCCACTAGTTACAGCCTGCCTACCCGAAAATGACCTGTTTATTCCTACTCTCTGTTTTCTGTCCAAAACCCAATCCTCAATCCATGCTAGTATATTACCCCCAATCCCATGAGCCTTCATTTTGTTTGATAACCTCTCGCTGGCACATTATCGAATGCCTTCTGAAAATCCAAATACACCACATCCACTGGTTTCCTCTTATCGATTCTGCTGGTTACAACCTCAAAAGACTCTGACAGATTTGTCAAACACGATTTCCCTTTTATAAAACCGTGTTGACTCTGCCCAATCCTATTATTATTTACTAAGTGCCCTGTTACCAGGAAAGAAGGAAAGGAGGAAAGAAAGGAAGAAGGAAAGGAGGAAAGGACATAAGAAGGAAAGAGGGAATTACGGGAAGAAGGAAAGATGAAAGATGGAAAGGAGGGAAGGAGGTAATAAGGAAAGAAGGAAAGACGCCGTTGTTTCGAATCACTTCACAGCCACTGAATCACTTCACTTTGTGACGTTCAGTTTCTGTTCCTGTGTGGGAGAGTCCCAGCCAATAAGCACACAGCAAGGTTCCACAATCAGCCAATGGCATGTCTTTCCAATGTATTTGTTTTAATGCAGATTATTAACAGAGAAAATATGGACAAATCACCTGGAGAGTTTCCTGGTCTTCTTTGAAGGATTTCCAAGATATCTGCTGCACTCACCCGGATAAAGCCCAGCTTTCACAACTCACTCAGACTCTGCATCTCCGACAGAGCCGGACCCCCTCAGTGTAGTTCTGAAGATTGAACGAGACGGTGTCGCCCAAAGTAAGTGACATTCTGTCTGTTTCTGCAATGGGCGACCCGGGGGGCAAGTGGAAAATGTACCCCAGCATTATACTGGAGAGAGTCAAATAGTAAACTCGGGAGATTTGGTGCAAAGCTGGACTTCTGCACTGCCTCAGTCGGGGAACAGACACAGGTCGGCAAATGGTGTTTCACATAACAGTGTAACTTATACAGTGAAACAAAGACAAATATAGGGAACGTTCTCATGTTATGTTAGCTGCCGATGGATACAATTAATTTTAAGAGAGCATCAGAGAGAGAGGGAGAGAGTGAGAGAGAGAGCGACAGAGAGTGACAGAGAGAAAGAGACAGGCAGCGACAGATAGAGCGACAGAGAGAGAGAGAGAGAGGTAGCAGCAGACGGAGTGATAGAGTGAGCAACATACAGGGAGATAGAGTGAGAGAGCGACAGACCGAGAGAGCGAAACAGACACCGAGAGCGACAGAGAGTGTGTGACACAGACAGAGAGAGAGAGAAAGCGGAAAGACAGAGAGAGAGCGGCAGAGAGAGAGAGAGAGAGGCAGGAAGAGAGAGACAGTCAGGGGCAGAGACAGAGACAGACAGAGAGAGAGAGGGACAGAGAGAGTGTGTGTGTCCTGGGCCTGAGAGGGAGAGAAAGAGAGTGTGTCCTGGGCCAGAAAGAGACAGAGAGTGTCCTGGGCCAGAGAGAGAGGGAGAGTGTGTGTCCTGGGCCAGAGAGAGAGAGAGAGAGAGAGCACGTGTGTCCTGGGCCTGAGAGGGAGAGAGAGAGAGAGAGAGAGTCCTGGGCCAGAAAGAGACAGAGAGTGTCCTGGGCCAGAGAGAGAGGGAGAGTGTGTGTCCTGGGCCAGAGAGAGAGGGAGAGAGTTTGTCTTGGGCCTGAGAGAGAGAGGGGGAGAGAGAGAGTGTGTGTATGTACAGGGCCAGAGAGAGAGAGAGAGAGAGAGAGAGAGAGAGTGTGTGTCCTGGGCCAGAGAGAGAGAGAGAGAGAGAGAGTGTGTCCTGGGCCTGAGAGAGAGAGAGAGAGAGAGAGAGAGTGTCCTGGGCCAGAGAGAGAGAGAGTGTGTCCTGGGCCTGAGAGAGAGAGAGAGAGAGAGTGTCCTGGACCTGAGAGAGAGAGAGAGAGAGAGAGAGAGAGTGTGTGTGTCCTGGGCCAGAGAGAGAGAGAGAGAGAGAGAGAGAGTCCTGGGCCTGAGAGAGAAAGAGACAGAGAGAGAGAGAGAGTGTCCTGCGTCAGAGAGAGAGAGAGAGAGAGAGAGAGAGTGTCCTGGGCCTGAGAGAGAGAGAGAGAGAGAGTGTCCTGGGCCAGAGAGAGAGAGAGAGAGAGAGAGAGTGTGTGTCCTGGGCCTGAGAGAGAGAGAGAGAGAGAGAGGAGAGAGAGAGAGAGAGAGAGAGAGAGAGAGTGTCCTGGGCCAGAGAGAGAGGGAGAGAGTTTGTCCTGGGCCTGAGAGAGAGAGAGGGAGAGAGAGGGAGTGTGTGTCCTGGGCCAGAGAGAGAGAGAGAGAGAGAGAGAGTCCTGGGCCTGAGAGAGAGAGAGAGTGTGTGTGTGTGTCCTGGGCCAGAGAGAGAGAGAGAGAGAGTGTCCTGGACCTGAGAGAGAGAGAGAGAGAGAGAGAGAGTGTGTCCTGGGCCTGAGAGAGAGAGAGAGAGAGAGAGAGTGTGTGTCCTGGGCCAGAGAGAGAGAGAGAGAGAGAGAGTCCTGGGCCTGAGAGAGAGAGAGTGTGTGTGTGTGTGTCCTGGGCCAGAGAGAGAGAGAGAGAGTGTCCTGGACCTGAGAGAGAGAGAGAGAGAGAGAGAGTGTGTCCTGGGTCAGAGAGAGAGAGAGAGAGAGTGTCCTGGGACAGAGAGAGAGAGAGAGAGTGTGTCCTGGGCCTGAGAGAGAGAGAGAGAGAGAGAGAGTGTCCTGGGCCAGAGAGAGAGAGAGAGAGAGAGTGTGTGTGTGTGTCCTGGGCCAGAGAGAGAGAGAGTGTGTCCTGGGCCAGAGAGAGAGAGTGTGTGTCCTGGGCCAGAGAGAGAGAGAGTGTGTCCTGGGCCAGAGAGAGAGTGTGTGTGTCCTGGGCCAGAGAGAGAGAGAGAGAGTGTCCTGGGACAGAGAGAGAGAGAGAGAGAGAGAGTGTGTCCTGAGCCTGAGAGAACTTGTAGGTGGTGGTGTTCCAATGCGCCTGCTGCCCTTGTCTTTCCAGGCGCAAGAGGTCACAGGTTTGGGAGGTGCTGCCGAAGAAGCCTTGGCGAGTTGCTGCAGTGCATCTTGTAGATGGTACACACTGCAGACACGGTACGCTGGTGGAGGAGTGAGTGAATGTATAAGGTGGTGGATGGGGTGCCAATTAATTGGGCTGCTTTGTCCTGGATGGTGTCGAGCTTCTTGAGTGTTGTTGGAACTGAAATCATCCAAGCAAGTGGAGAGTATTCCTTACTTGTGCCTTGTAGATGGTGGAAAGCCTTTAGGGAGTCAGGAGGTGAGACACTCGCCGCTGAATACCTAGCCTCTGACCTGCTCTTGTTGCCACAGTATTTATGTGGCTGGTCCAGTTAAGTTTCTGGACCACACCACCTCCTTTCTTTCCTTCCCTATCTTTACTGAGCACTTTATATCCAGCAATATTTTGTACCCAATCCTGCCCTTTTTTCAGCCAGGTCTCCGTTATAGCCAAGACATCATAAGGATATAAGAAATAAGAGCAGGAGTAGGCCTCTTGGCCCCTCGAGCTTGCTCCGCCATTCAATAAGATCATGGCTGATCTTTAACTTCATCTCCACTTTCCTGCACTATCCCCATATCCCTTGATTCCCTTAATATTCAAAAATCTATCAATCTCTGTCTTGAATATACTCAACGACTGAGCCTCCACAGCCCTCTGGGGTAGAGAATTCCAAAGATTCACCACCCTCTGAGTGAAGAAATTTCTCCTCATCTCAGTCCGAAATGGCCGTCCCCTTATTCTGAGACTGTGACCCCCGGTTCTAGACTCCCCATCCAGGGGAATCATCCTCCCTGCATTTACCCTGTCAAACCCTGTAAGAATGTTGTATGTTTCAATGAGATCATCTCTCATCCTTCGAAACTCATATTCCCATGTGGCTATTTGCGCCTGCAGCTCACCAACATTATTTACCACACTTTGTGCGTTTGCCCCAAAGCACTTTACAGCCAATAAAATACTTTATTGAAGTGTAGTCACTGTTGTCATATCGGAAACGCGGCAGCTAATTTGCACATAGCAAGATTCCATAAACTGCAATGATCAGCGAACCTGTATTTTTAGTGACATTGGTTGAGGGATAAATATTGGTTCCAGGACAGCGGGGCGAACTCCCTTGCCCTTCTTTGAGATAGTGCCCGTGGGAATCCTTTACATACGTCAAGAGGGCAGATGGGGGCCTCGGTTTAACATCTCATCCCAAAAGACGGCACCTCCGCCAGTGCAGCGGAGTCCCTCAGTACTGCCCCTCCGACAGTGCACCCTCGGTACTGCCCCTCCGACAATGCAGCACTTGTTCAATACTGTCCCCTCTGACAGTGCAGCACTCCCTCAGTACTGCCCCCTCTGACAGTGCAGCGGCATCCCTCAGTACTGCTCCTCCGACAGTGCACCCTGGGTACTGCCCCTCCGACAATGCAGCACTTGCTCAGTACTGCCCCCTCTGACAGTGCAGCGCTCCCTCAGTACTGCCCCCTCTGACAGTGCAGCGCTCCGTCAGTACTGCCCCTCCGACAATGCAGCACTTGCTCAGTACTGCCCCTCCGACAATGCAGCACTTGTTCAATACTGTCCCCTCTGACAGTGCACCCTCAGTACTGCCCCCTCTGACAGTGCACCCTCAGTACTGCCCCTCTGACAATGCAGCACTTGTTCAATACTGTCCCCTCTGACAGTGCAGCGCTCCCTTAGTACTGCCCCTCCCACAGTGCAGCACTTCTTAAGTACTGGCACCAGCAGGAGTGTCAGCCTGGGTTATCGGGCTTGAGATTCTCTGCAGTGGGGTCACGAACCCCCGACCTTCAAACTCAGAGTGCTACTCACTGAGCCAAGAGAGAAGGGACACTCCCTGGGCTACGGAACTGTGGTGGGGAAAGATATCTTCACATCACATGCGCAGTCTCTGCCATTCGTGTAAGACTTCTCTGGGAACTTAATGTGGGTCCATTGTTGATTCCGAACACTATTCCATGTACTTTGAACACGGTGGGGCTCTTCCAGTAAAGATAAGGCTCACGGGTGACCTGATAGATGTCTTTATGATGAAAGGGGTCCCATAGGGTAGATGTAGAGAAGATGTTTCCACTTGTTCGGGGAGCCCAAAACACAGTGTCATCAATATAAGACAGCCACTAATAAACCCAACTGATAATTCAGGAGGAACTTCTTTACTCAGAGTGTAGTGGGAATATGGAACTCACTCCCACAAGGAAAGGTTGAGGCTAAATAAGCACAAGGACGGAAGGAATAAAGGATATGCTGATCGGGCGAGATGAAGTAGGGTTGGGAGGAGGTTCATGTGGAGCATAAACATCAGCAAGGATCCGATTGCCCTCTTTCTGTGCTGTAATTCGATGTAGATTGCTACATCTCCGCAACTAATCAAACAATCCGTGGAAATGAGCTTCATCCGTGGATCCAACTATCTCCAGACTTCAGCAGAACCCAAGGAGCAAGTCTGGGACAGGGCAAGAGATGCTGCAGACTTGGGGGGAGGGGGGCACCAACCTATACCCATCAACCAACATCCCAGACTCCTCCATCACTATCCCTGGGTGTGTCCTGTCCCATCACAACAGACCCACCAGAGGTGGCGGCACAGTGATATATAGTCGGGAGGGAGTTGCTCTAGGAGTCTTCTGGACCCAATGAAGTCTCATGGCTTCAGGTCAAACATGGGAAGAAACCACCTGCTGATTACAACCTACCACCCTCCCTCAGTTGCAGTAAATAATCCCAAAGAGGCAATATCTGCCATCTATGAGTTGTTGACCTCCATTCCTTTGGGCTTCACTCACATCAAAACAGAACCCACCTGGACTCGGGCTCCTTTTACAAGGTAGAAAGCACCAATCTCCCAGCTCACCTCCCCAGTGCTCCTCCCTCCCAGAGCAAGGGGACAGCTTCCTCCATCCCCAAGACACTACCCCTCCCTCCCAGAGCAAGGGGACAGCTCTCCCCACCCCCAGGACACTGCCCCTCCCTCCCAGAGCAAGGGGACAGCTCTCCCCACCCCCAGGACACTGCCCCTCCCTCCCAGAGCAAGGGGACAGTTCTCCCCACCCCCAGGACACTGCCACTCCCTCCCAGAGCAAGGGGACAGATCTCCGCCCCACCCCAGGACACTGCCCCTCCCTCCCAGAGCAAGGGGACAGCTCTCCCCACCCCCAGGACACTGCCCCTCCCTCCCAGAGCCAGGGGACAGCTCGCCCCAGCCCCAGGACACTGCCCCTCCCTCCCAGAGCCAGGGGACAGCTCTCCCCACCCCCAGGACACTGCCCCTCCCTCCCAGAGCCAGGGGACAGCTCTCCCCACCCCCAGGACACTGCCCCTCCCTCCCAGAGCCAGGGGACAGCTCTCCGCCCCCCCCAGGACACTGCCCCTCCCTCCCAGAGCAAGGGGACAGCTCTCCCCACCCCCAGGACACTCGCCCTCCCTCCCAGAGCAAGGGGACAGCTCTCCCCACCCCCAGGACACTCGCACTCCCTCCCAGAGCAAGGGGGCCAAAAAATCACCTGTTCCCTGGATCTCACCACCCACATCTTCCAAACGGGGAATCACCGCTGCCCCTCCCCGCCCCCACTTCAGGAATCCTCCACCATCCCCACATCAAACCCCAACCCATGTTTAACGGTAATGTTAGAGTAAATTCAGGCTCCACAATTAGAAAGAACTTGCATTTATACAGCGCCTTTCACCAACCTCAGGACGTCCCAAAGCGCTTTACATCCAACAAAGTACTTTATTGAAGTGTAGTCAGTATTGTAGTGTAGAAAACGCAACAGCCAATGTTTTACGCACAGCAAGATCCCACAAACTGCAATGTGATAAATGACCAGATCATCTGTGGTTTTTAGTGATGTTGGTTGACAGACAACAGGGAGAACTCCCCCTGCTCTTCTTCAAAATAGTGGCCATGGGATCTTTTACGTCCACCTGAGGGGGCAGACAGGCCCCTTAGTTCAACTTCTCATCTAAAAAGACTGCACCACAGACAGTGCAGCACTCCCTCAGTACTGTCCCTCCGACAGTGCGGCGCTCCCTCAGTACTGTCCCTCCGACAGTGCAGGCGCTCCCTCAGTACTGTCCCTCCGACAGTGCGGCGCTCCCTCAGTACTGTCCCTCCGACAGTACGGCGCTGCCTCAGTACTGTCCCTCCGACAGTGCGGCGCTGCCTCAGTACTGTCCCTCCGACAGTGCAGCGCTCCCTCAGTACCATCCCTCAGACAGCAGCGCTCCCTCAGTACCATCCCTCAGACAGCAGCGCTCCCTCAGACAGTACAGCACCCCCTCAGTACTGGCACCAGGGGGGAGTGTCAGCCTGGAATATCAGGGCTCAAGTCTCTGAAGTGCGGGATCGAAACCACAACCTTCTGACTCAGAGGGCGAGACAGAGCGCTGCCCACTGAAGCAGGCCGCTGATTAAACGGTGGAGACGTTCCCCTTGCACTGTATGGAGTTGGTCAAGCTCAACTTGGCTGGGGGACATTGGGCTCTGCAGCGCCGTCATTACCCACACTCCCCAGCTCTGCGTGGAGCTGAACACGTCACCCGTCCCCCTTCCTTTCTCACCAACACCATCCGATATCAAAACCCCACCGTCTCTCTCTCACTCACTCTCCCCTCTTCAAAAGGACTCTTTCACCAGACTCTCGATATTCAAAACGCGCACTGACCCGTCGCCCCCACCATCTCCGAACAGTGAACTCCAAGAGGTGCCAGAACTCCAGGTCTGAACTGAACTCCGTCGCTCGCTCCCCAGGGTGCCCAGAACCTGACCCCTTCCAGCTAAAGGCAGCCTCTCACCCCCGCACCCAAGGCTGAATAGCCGGACCCCTTCTCCCAATCGAGCCCAAGAGCCCAGTTTGGGAACGTGAACCCCACTCACACAGGCACGGAAATATAGCCAGCCCATAGATACAATCCCCTTCCCTCCCATCCTGCCTGTAGCGAAGTCTCCACCCTCCCCACCCCTTCCCCCCGCTCCCTCACGATCGACGGCCCTTGCGACCAAAATAAACGCCCATTATCACCGTGAGCCCCGTCACTTCCCAGCCGACCAGACAGATAAGGAGAGCGAGAGACATAAAACAATACACGAACACTCGGAGGGCGAGGGAAGAGTCTAAAATAAAACTGGATTTGAAAAGGAACCCGTTAACAGATTTGATTTTTATAGAATATATCGGGTGTCATTTTACAACAGGGTTGTCGTTCAACCTGGCGATTGGAAATCATTGCCCCGGTTGGGGGGGGTGGGGGTGGGGGGGAAGGGAGGGAGGGAGGGAGGGGGGCTGAATCCCCCTCGGCTGTTGATGATCCTCCTCCTCCCGTGGGGAATCAGAAAGAAGTGGTCGCTCAGTCCCAGTCCAGTCGCGTCGCTCAGTCCAGGCCAGTCGCGCACACACACACACACACACACACACACACACACACACACACAGGCAGCAGTGGGCGTTGGGCTTCAGAAGATGTCTGGACACAGGCGCCAGTCTTGCTTCTCTTTCGCCTCCCAGTAGCCGCCCTTGTAGAGGTGCACCACTTCTTTGGTGTAAGGATCCTCGCGCTTCTCGAACCACAGCGGCCGATAGCTCGAATCAGCGTGGGGGTGGCCTGCAAAAACCAACGGGGGGGAAAGGAGGTCAGAGTTATTTTCAGCACTTGTCATCAATGCAGGACAATTTTCATTCCAGTTAGATACAGAGTAAAGCTCCCTCTACACTGTCCCATCAAACACTCCCAGGGCAGGTACAGCATGGGTTAGATACAGAGTAAAGCTCCCTCTACACTGTCCCATCAAACACTCCCAGGGCAGGTACAGCACGGGTTAGATACAGAGTAAAGCTCCCTCTACACTGTCCCATCAAACACTCCCAGGGCAGGTACAGCATGGGTTAGATACAGAGTAAAGCTCCCTCTACACTGTCCCATCAAACACTCCCAGGGCAGGTACAGCACGGGTTAGATACAGAGTAAAGCTCTCTCTACACTGTCCCATCAAACACTCCCAGGGCAGGTACAGCATGGGTTAGATACAGAGTAAAGCTACCTCTTCAAATTGTTCTTGATCTGATGTGTGTTCACTCTTGACATTTAGGGAAACACAGCACAGCCAATTTGCACCAGCAAGATCCCACAAACTGCAATGTGATAACGATCAGATAACCTGTTTTTTTAGCAATGTTAGTTGAGGAAAAAGTATTGGGCCCAGGACACCAGGGGAGAACTCACCCCGCTGTACTCAGTACATCCCCCAGACAGTGCAGCACTCCCTCAGTACTGCCCCTCCGACAGTGCGGGGCTCCCTCAGTACTGCCCCTCCGACAGTGCAGCACTCCCTCAGTACTGCCTCCTCCGACAGTGAGGGGCTCCCTCAGTACTGTCCCTCCGACAGTGAGGGGCTCCCTCAGTACTGTCCCTCCGACAATGCAGCACTCTCTCAGGACCGCCCCTCCGACGGTGCAGCGCTCCCTCAGTGCTGCCTCCTCCGACAGTGCAGCGCTCCCTCAGTACCGCCTCCTCCGACAGTGCAGCACCCCCTCAGTACCGCCCCTCCGACGGTGCGGCGCTCCCTCAGTACTGCCCCTCCGACAGTGCAGCGCTCCCTCAGTACTGCCCCTCCAACAGTGCAGCGCTCCCTCAGTACTGCCCCTCCGACAGTGCAGCACTCCCTCAGTACTGCCCCTCCGACAGTGCAGTGCTCCCTCAGTACTGCCCCTCCGACAGTGCAGCGCTCCCTCAGTACTGCCCCTCCGACAGTGCAGCGCTCCCTCAGTGCTGCCTCCTCCGACAGTGCAGCGTTCCCTCAGTACCGCCTCCTCCGACAGTGCAGCGCTTCCTCAGTACTGCCCCTCCGACAATGCAGCGCTCCCTCGGTACTGCCCCTCCGACGGTGTAGCGCTCAATCGGTACCACCCCTCCGACGGTGCAGTGCTCCCTCGGTAACGCCCCCTCAGACAGTGCAGTGCTCCCTTGGTACTGCCCCTCCGACAGTGCAGTGCTCTCTCAGGATTGGCACCGGGGAAGTGTCAGCATCGGTTATGGGGATCGAACCCATGACCTTCTGGCTCAGGGGGAGAGAGGGAGAGAACGAGAACTACCCGTTCAGTAGATTGGGTCTATACTCTCTGGAGTACTGAGGGAGCACAGGCACTGTCGGAGGGCTGTCCTATGATGAGAGATTGCGTAGAATGGGCCTGTACTCGCTGGAGTTTAGAAGAATGAGAGGTGATCTCATTGAAACATAGAAGATTCTGAAGGGGATTGACAGGGTTGATGCGGAGCGTGTCTAGAACTAGGGGGCATAGTCTCAGGATAAGGGGTCGGCCATTTAAGACTGAGATGAGGAGGAATTTCTTCACTCAGGGATGTGAACCTTTGGCGTTCTCTACCCCAGAGGGCTGTGGATGCTGAGCTGTTGCGTATATTCAAGGCAGATTTTTGGACTCTCGGGGAATCATGGAATATGGGGATCGGGCGGAGAAAGTGGAGTTGAGGTCGATGATCAGCCATGATCTCATTGAATGGCGGAGCAGGCTCGAGGGGCCGAATGACCGACTCCTGCTCTTATTTCTTACGGTCTTGTGGCCACGCCCTGAACCAATTGAGGGAGACAAGGCGGGGCGGGGAGATTTGGGAGGCTGAATTGGACACCCCTTCCCCCAGAGACAGCCCTCACCTCCCCCTTCCCCCCGAGACAGCCCTCACCTCCCCCTTCCCCCCGAGACAGCCCTCACCTCCCCCTTCCCCCCGAGACAGCCCTCACCTCCCCCTTCCCCCCGAGACAGCCCTCACCTCCCCCTTCCCCCCGAGACAGCCCTCACCTCCCCCTTCCCCCCGAGACAGCCCTCACCTCCCCCTTCCCCCCCCCGAGACAGCCCTCACCTCCCCCCCCCCCCCCCCGAGACAGCCCTCACCTCCCCCTTCCCCCCCCCCCGAGACAGCCCTCACCTCCCCCTTCCCCCCGAGACAGCCCTCACCTCCCCCTTCCCCCCGAGACAGCCCTCACCTCCCCCTTCCCCCCGAGACAGCCCTCACCTCCCCCCCGAGACAGCCCTCACCTCCCCCTTCCCCCCCGAGACAGCCCTCACCTCCCCCTTCCCCCCGAGACAGCCCTCACCTCCCCCTTCCCCCAGAGACAGCCCTCACCTCCCCCTTCCCCCCGAGACAGCCCTCACCTCCCCCTTCCCCCCGAGACAGCCCTCACCTCCACCTTCCCCCCGAGACAGCCCTCACCTCCCCCTTCCCCCCGACACAGCCCTCACCTCCCCCTTCCCCCCGAGACAGCCCTCACCTCCCCCTTCCCCCGAGACAGACCTCAGCTCCCCCTTCCCCCCGAGACAGCCCTCACCTCCCCCTTCCCCCCGAGACAGCCCTCACCTCCCCCTTCCCCCCGAGACAGCCCTCACCTCCCCCCCGAGACAGCCCTCACCTCCCCCTTCCCCCCCCCCCCCCGAGACAGCCCTCACCTCCCCCTTCCCCCCGAGACAGCCCTCACCTCCCCCTTCCCCCGAGACAGCCCTCACCTCCCCCTTCCCCCCCGAGACAGCACTCACCTCCCCCTTCCCCCCGAGACAGCCCTCACCTCCCCCTTCCCCCCCGAGACAGCCCTCACCTCCCCCTTCCCCCCGAGACAGCCCTCACCTCCCCCTTCCCCCCCGAGACAGCACTCACCTCCCCCTTCCCCCCGAGACAGCCCTCACCTCCCCCTCCCCCCCCCCCCCCCCGAGGCAGCCCTCACCTCCCCCTTCCCCCCGAGACAGCCCTCACCTCCCCCTTCCCCCGAGACAGCCCTCACCTCCCCCTTCCCCCCCCGAGACAGCCCTCACCTCCCGCTTCCCCCCCCCCCCCCCGAGACAGCCCTCACCTCCCCCTTCCCCCCCGAGACAGCCCTCACCTCCCCCTTCCCCCCGAGACAGCCCTCACCTCCCCCTTCCCCCCGAGACAGCCCTCACCTCCCCCTTCCCCCCGAGACAGCCCTCACCTCCCCCTTCCCCCCGAGACAGCCCTCACCTCCCCCTTCCCCGACCCTTACCGTCCTCGGTGATCCTGCTGACGTCGGACTCCCGCTTGCGCCGCACGGCTCGCTGCTTCTCCTCCAGCCGCTGCTTCTCCATGTTGGCCTCGTCCCACCTGCCGTTCTCCATCAGCCTCTGGTCGGGCCGCAGGCGGCTGTCGGTGGGGGCCACCCCATCCTCCGGCTCGTTCAGGGTCAGGGCCAGCTCCGAGAAGTAGTACATGGTCTCCGCGTGTTCCCTGGCGGGACAGGAGGGAGCAGAGTGGGAGGTGTTTAATCCCGCATCCTCGGATTCAGAGCCCCCCCCCCACCCCATACAGACGCCCCGCGCTCCCTCTACCAGCCCCCGGAATTGCCATTCCGCAACTCTGCTCTTCAACCCGGAGGAGCATCACAGCCAAGCCCCACCTTCCTGTCCCCGGCCCCAGCAGAACAGATACAGATTAAAGCTCCTGAAGTAGGGCATCGGCACCCTTCAGGAATTAAGGGGTTAACAATGCAGCTTGCACACTAGAAACGGTTAAGACAGAGACTGGCGGAGAAAGCTCAGACATGCTGACCACAAGGTCTCCATGCTTTTCAAGATTAGATGAAACTAGCTCAGAAGCACCATCTCTGATTAACCACAAACTATGGAACCGAGAGATCAGTAAAACCACACGGGGCACAGCGAGACAGAAATGCAGACATGCGGTTTTACTAAAGGTCACAAAATTATAACAGGTGAGATCAGAAATATCATGTGACAATAAATAAAAGCGAATAGTCATGTGACGCGAGATAGGGAATTAGCCAACTGCGCACGCGGGCTTTAAGCCAATTAAAAGTGTAACGGGATTGTGCACGAGGCTACCACGACTTTTGAACGCGTAAATATGTAACGGTTACTGTATCAATTTGGAGAAATCTCCTGGTGCGCCAGTAGAGATCGTCTCCCCACCGGTGGAATAAAGACCATTTGAATAACGATCTAACACCTTGTGTCGAGTGTTGTTTAAAATACTCCACAACAGCTCCCTCGACGCTGTCCGTCAGACACTCCCAGGGCAGGTATAGCACGGGGTTAGATACAGAGTAAAGCTCCCTCTGCACTGTCCCATCAAACACTCCCAGGGCAGGTGCAGCACGGGGTTAGATACAGAGTAAAGCTCCCTCTACACTGCCCCATCAAACACTCCCAGGGCAGGTACAGCACGGGTTAGATACAGAGTAAAGCTCCCTCTACACTGTCCCATCAAACACTCCCAGGGCAGGTGCAGCACAGGTTAGATACAGAGTAAAGCTCCCTCTACACTGTCGCATCAAACACTCCCAGGGCAGGTACAGCACGGGTTAGATACAGAGTAAAGCTCCCTCTACATTGTCCCATCAAACACTCCCAGGGCAGGTGCAGCACGGGGTTAGATACAGAGTAAAGCTCCCTCTACATTGCCCCATCAAACACTCCCAGGGCAGGTATAGCACGGGGTTAGATACAGAGTAAAGCTCCCTCTACACTGCCCCATCAAACACTCCCAGGGCAGGTACAGCACGGGTTAGATACAGAGTAAAGCTCCCTCTACACTGTCCCATCAAACACTCCCAGGGCAGGTGCAGCACAGGTTAGATACAGAGTAAAGCTCCCTCTACACTGTCGCATCAAACACTCCCAGGGCAGGTACAGCACGGGTTAGACACAGAGTAAAGCTCCCTCTGCACTGTCCCATCAAACACTCCCAGGGCAGGTACAGCATGGGTTAGATACAGAGTAAAGCTCCCTCTACACTGTCCCATCAAACACTCCCAGGGCAGGTACAGCACGGGTTAGATACAGAGTAAAGCTCCCTCTACACTGTCCCATCAAACACTCCCAGGGCAGGTACAGCACGGGTTAGATACAGAGTAAAGCTCCCTCTACACTGTCCCATCAAGCAATCTCCAGGGCAGGTGCAGCATGGGGTTAGATAGAGAGTAAATCTGTGTTGTTATTTAGTGATGTTGGTTGAGGGATAAATATTGGCCCAGAATACCGGGGAGAACTCCTTCTGCTCTTCTTCCAAAAGTGGCCCTGAGATCTTTCACGTCTACCTGAGGGGGCACCTCAGACGGTGCAGTGCTTCCTCAGTACTGGCATTGGGAGTGTCGGCCTAGATTATGGGTTTCAAGTCACTGTAGTGGGACTCGAACCCACAACCCTCTGACTCAGAGGCGAGAGTGCGACCCACTGAGCCACGGCCGACACCCATTGTTGCACAGCCCCTCGTTGCCCCTTGAGAAGGTGGTGGTGAGCCTTCTTCTTGAACAGCTCCCATTTATACAGCACCTTTAACCTCGTCAAAACGCCCCAGGTTGCTTGACAGGAGCAATTAGCAAATTAAAGTCCACGATGCGGGGATGCCGGTGTTGGACTGGGGTGGACAAATGTGAGAAGTCGCACAACACCAGGTTATAGTCCAACAGTTTTATTTGAAATCACAAGCTTTCGGAGCTGCCGATTTGTATTCCTTCACTTCACCTGACGAAGGAGCAGCGCTCTGAAAGCTTGCGATTTCAAATAAAACTGTTGGACTATAACCTGGTGTTGTGCGACTTCTCAAATTAAAGTCGACACCGAGCCACATCAGGAGACATCAGGACAGATGGCCAAAAAGCTTGGTCAAAGAGTAAGGTTTTGAGGAGCGTCTTAAAGGCGGAGAGGGGGGTTTAGGGAGGGAATCCCGGAGTTTAGGGCCTTCGCAGCTGAAGGCACGGCTGCCAATGGTGAGCGATTAAAATCGGGGGGGGTGGGGGGGGGGGGGGGGGGGGGGGGAGAGTGCGCAAGAAGCCAGAATTGGAGGAGTGCAGAGATCTCGGAGGGATGTAGGGCTGGAGGAGTTTACGGAGATATGGAGGGGGGGGGGGGCAAGGCCATGGAGGAATTTGAAGACAAGGGTGGAGAATTTGAAAAAGCGAGGTGTTGCCGGACCGGGAGTCAATTCAGGTCAGCACCGGAGGAGGGGGGCTGATGATCTGGTGCAGTCCGTGCCGTGCTCCCGCAGCGCTGTCGGGAAGGGGAGTTCAAGGATTTGGACCCAGTGGCAGCGAAGGACCGGCCGATATAGCTCCAAGTTGGGATGGTGTGGACCCGGAGTGGGGAGTGTCTCGGAGGTTGAGGGGCGCTCGCGTGCGCCTGCCTGGGAACAACTCACGGGGCTTTGTGCCTCTTCCACAGCTCCTTCCCCCGCAGGGTCTCGTACACCGTCTTCTGCCTCCCCTCCGTGCCGTTCTCCCCTTTGCTGCTGTGCAGGACCCGCGAGTAGTCCATCTTCTCGTCCCACGTCCCCGAGAGGATGTAGTGAGCTTTGCCCCCGATGTCAGTCACAACACCAGTGACCTACGACCCCAGCGATAAAAAAACCCAAAAGAAGTCAGACGTCAGGCAATCGCTCCACATCTCAAACCGCACACCCATAACGTTTCCAGCACCCACAGTGTTTATGCTTTTTTTATCGTGTTTAATTCACCATCAGCAATGCCCCAAACCATCATAGAATCACACAGCCCAGAAGGAGGTAAGTATTTGCCTTCGTCACTGTAATGATGCAGTGATATAGTTTGTTAAGCTGCTAGATTTGCGAGCAGCATCTGCCCAATGCTGGCATGTCCTCACATGTTGCCTGTTCCTAGTTGCTCTGAGGGGGATCAGGAGTAAACCACGTGGTGCGCATTTAAGAGGAAGCTCGATAAATACATGAGGGGGAAAGGAATATAGAGGGTCCTGCTGATGGGTGATATGAAGAAGGGTGGGGGGAGGCTGGTGTGGAGCACGAACACTGGCACGGACCAGTTGGGCCAAATGGCCTGTTTCTGTGCTGTACATAGAAAAATAGGAGCAGGAGTAGGCCATTCAGCCCTTCGAGCCTGCTCCGCCATTCCATAAGAGCATGGCTGATCCTCCATCTCAATCCCATATTCCCGCTCTCTCCCCAGACCCCTTGATGGCTTTTGTGTCTAGAAATCTATCTATCTCCTTCTATATATTCAGTGACTTGGCCTCCATCGCCTTCTGTGGTAGAGAATTCCACAGGTTCACCACCCTCTGAGTGAAGAAATTTCTCCTCATCTCAGTCCTAAATGTCCTCCCCCATATCCTGAGACTGTGACCCCTCGTTCTAGATCCCCCAGTCAGGGGAAACATCCTCCCTGCATCCAGTCTGTCAGAATTTTATACGTTTCAATGAGATCCCCTCTCATTCTTTTAAACTCGTACAATCTATGTAATTCTATGTAAGTATTTATCCAATTCCCTTTTTGAAAGTTACTATTGAATCTGCTTCCACCACCCTTTCAGGCAGTGCATTCCAGATCATAACTCGTTGCAGACATTTTTTTCCCCCTCATGTTGCCTCTGGTTCTTTTGCCAACTACCTTAAGTCTGTGTCCTCTGGTTACCGACCCTCCTGCCACTGGGAACAGAGTCTGCCTATTTACTCTGTCAAAACCCTTCACAATTTTGAACACCTCCATCAAATCTCCCCTTAAGCTTCTCTGCTCTAAGGAGAACAACCCCAGCTTCTCCAGTCTCTCCACATATTGAAAGTCTTTCATCCCTGGTAGCATTCTGGTAAATCTCCTTAGCGGGCACGGGGGAGGGCTACAAGAACAGAGGGACTTGGGGGTGCATCGTCACAAATCTTGGAAGGTGGCAGGGCAAGTTGATAAGGCGGGTAAGAAAGCGCTTGGAATACTTGGCTTTGTAAATAGGGGCATTGAATACAAAAAGAAGGAAGTCATGCTGAACCTTTACAAATCTTTGATTAGGCCTCAGCTGGAGCATTGTGTCCAATTCTGGGCCCTGCGTTTAAGGACATCAAGGCCCTGGAGAGGGTACAGCGGAGGTTGACCAGGGTGCTACCAGGGATGAGGGACTTCAGCTGTGTGGAGAGACTGGAGAAGCTGGGGTTGTTCTCCTTAGAGCAGAGAAGGTTAAGGGGGGGCCTATTACAGGTATTCGAAATTTAAAAAGGGGTTTTTGATCGAGAAAGCAGGGAGAAACCGTTTCCTCTGGCAACCAGGTCGATAACCAGAGGTCACTGATTTAAAATAATTGGCACAAGAACCAGAGGGGAAAGGAGGAGAGATTTCTTCACATGGAGAGGGTTTGTTAAGATCTGGACCACACTACCTGAAAGAGCGGTGGAGTCAGATTCCATAGGAACTGTCACAAGGCAATTGGACGTGTACTTGTAGAGGACTAATTTGCAGGCTTATGAAAGAAAGACAGACTTGCATTTCTATAGCGCCTTACACAACCACCGGACGTCTCAAAGCGCTTTACAGCCAATGAAGTACTTTTGGAGTGTAGTCGTGCTTGTAATGTGGGAAACGCGGCAGCCAATTTGTGCACAGCAAGCTCCCACAAACAGCAATGTGATAATGACCAGATCATTTGTTTTTAGTGATGTTGATTGAAGCATAAATATTGGCCAGGACACCGGGGAGAACTCCCCTGCTCTTCTTCGAATAGTGCCATGGGATCTTTTACGTCTACCCGAGAGAGCAGTTTAACGTCTCATCCCAAAGACGGAAAAAGCTGGGATGTGGGATTAGTGGGAGAGCTCTTTCAAAGAGGCGGAACAGACGACGGGCCGAATGGCCTCCTTCTGTGCTGTAGGATTCTATGATTCAGCCCACAGCTCCGTGCCGGTGTTTATGCTCCAAGCGAGCATCCTCCCACCCTATCAACATATCCATCTATTCCTATCTCCCTCATGTGTTTACCAAGCTTCCAGTAAATGGATCTATGCTATTCGCCTCAACCAGTACCTGGGGTAGCGAGTTCCACCTTCTCATCACTCTCTGGGTAAATCAATTCCTCCTGAATTCTTCTGTTGGATTTATTAGTGACCATCTTACTTTGATGGCCCCCAGTTTTGAACTTCCTCCCCCAACCCCACACAAGTGGAAGCACCTTCTCCATGTCTACCCCATCAAACCCTTTCATTATCTTAAAGACCTCCATGAGGTCACCCCTCATCCCTGGAAAAGAGCCCCAGCCTTTCCTGATAGATTCCTGCCCAATAAGGGTAGGGGAGGGGGGAATTGACACCCGAATGCTTCCCAGGAGTTGTATTGAGAAGGCAACCTTCTCCCACCCTACCTGACCTGACCTACATGTGACTCAGGTCCCACACTATTTCATTGCTTTCAGGGCATAAAGAGCCAAAGTAGGGAAATGGACAATCAATGGGACCCTTGTAAGCTCCACCCACATCCAAAGAACAAGTTAGCAATAAGAATATGATGGATATCTGGGGGGAGAGCAGGGGGGGGCAGGGAGGTTTGAGGGGGACAGCTTCAAAACAGCTTCCATTCATACAGCACCTTTACTGTAGTAAGTCCCAAGGCGCTTCACAGGAGCGATTATCGAACAAAATTATCGAGCCACAATATTAGGACAGCTGACCAAAAGCTTGGACAAAGAGGTAGGTTTTAAGGAGCGTCTTAAAGGAGGAGATAGAGGGAGAGGGGTTTAGGAAGGGAATTCCAGTCTTTGGGGCCTCAGCGGCTGAAGGCACGGCCGCCAATGGTGGAGCGATTAAAATCGTGGGTGGGTGGGTGGGTGGGGGGGGGATGTGCAAGCGGCCAGAATTGGAGGAACGCAGATATCTGAGGGTTGTAGGGCTAGAGGAGGTTAGAGAGATCGGGAAGGGGTGAAGCCATGGAGGGGTTTGAACAGAGGAATGGAAATTGGGCAGGGCGACCGAGAGTCAATGTCGGTCAGCGAGCACGGGGCTGGGGGCAAAGGTGTGGATAACGGGCGAGTGTGAGTGAGAGTGAGAGGGGAACCTACCTTCCGTGCCACGTCCCGGGAGAAATAGCTGTAAGGTGCAAACTTTAGGTGGCACCGGTCCCCTGTCCTCTTGTTGATGATGTCGATTTCCCCACTCTGTTAGCACAAAAACAAGAGCGCGACGGTAAGTACTGGTCAGTTCAAGTATCCTCGGAACACAGGAGGAAGCCATTTAACCCCTCGAGCCTGTTACACAGGAACAGGAGGAGGCCATTCAGCCCCCTCGAGCCTGTTACACAGGAACAGTAGGAGGCCATTCAGCCCCTCGAGCCTGTTACACAGGAACAGGAGGAGGCCATTCAGCCTCTCGAGCCTGTTACACAGGAACAGTAGGAGGCCATTCAGCCCCTCGAGCCTGTTACATTGGAACAGGAGGAGGCCATTCAGCCTCTCGAGCCTGTTACACAGGAACAGGAGGAGTCCATTTAACCCCTCGAGCCTGTTACACAGGAACAGGAGGAGGCCATTCAGCCCCTCGAGCCTGTTACACAGAAACAAGAGGAGGCCGTTCAGCTCCGAGAGCCTGTTACATTGGAACAGGAGGAGGCCGTTCAGCTCAGAGAGCCCGTTACACTGGAACAGGAGGAGGCCGTTCAGCCCCTCGAGCCTGTTACACAGGAACAGGAGGAGGCCGTTCAGCTCCGACAGCCTGTTACACAGGAACAGGAGGAGGCCATTCAGCCCCCTCGAGCCGGTTACATTGGAACAGGAGGAGGCCATTCAGCCCCTCGAGCCTGTTACACAGGAACAGGAGGAGGCCATTTAACCCCTCGAGCCTGTTACACAGGAACAGGAGGAGGCCATTTAACCCCTCGAGCCTGTTACACAGGAACAGGAGGAGGCCATTCAGCCCCTCGAGCCTGTTACACAGGAACAGGAGGAGGCCGTTCAGCTCCGAGAGCCTGTTACATTGGAACAGGAGGAGGCCGTTCAGTCCCTCGAGCCTGTTACACAGGAACAGGAGGAGGCCGTTCAGCTCCGAGAGCCTGTTACATTGGAACAGGAGGAGGCCCATTCTGCCCCTCGAGCCTGTTATATTGGAACAGGAGGAGGCCCATTCTGCCCCTCGAGCCTGTTATATTGGAACAGGAGGAGGCCATTCAGCCCCTCGAGCCTGTTACACAGGAACAGGAGGAGGCCGTTCAGCTCCGAGAGCCTGTTACATTGGAACAGGAGGAGGCCGTTCAGCCCCTCGAGCCTGTTACACAGGAACAGGAGGAGGCCGTTCAGCTCCGACAGCCTGTTACACAGGAACAGGAGGAGGCCGTTATTGAAACATATAAGATTGTGAAGGGGTTGGATCGGGTGGATGCGGGGAGGATGTTCCCGATGACGGGTGAGACTAGAACTAGGGGACATAGTCTTAGAATAAGGGGCTGCTCTTTCAAAACTGAGATGAGGAGGAACTACTTCACTCAGAGGGTGGTAGGTCCATGGAATATGCTGCCACAAAAAGCTGTAGAAGCTACAACATTAATTAAATTTAAAACAGAAATAGACAGTTTCCTAGAAGTAAAGGGCATTAAGGGTTACGGGGAGCGGGCAGGAATTTGGACATGAGTCTAGGTTCGGATCGGTCATGGCCCTGTGGTTAGTGGAGCGGGCCCAGGGACCGTGTAGCCTGATTCTGCTCCTATTTCGTGTGTGCAATTCTGTTAGATGCAGGAGATGGTTCTGTGATAGATAGTAGATTGGCGGTTAGGATCAGATCAGCCATGATCTTATTGAATGGCGGAGCAGGCTCGAGGGGCCGATTGGCCTACTCCTGCTCCTATTTCTTATGTTCTTATGTAACAGGAGGAGGCCATTCAGCCCCCTCGAGCCTGTTACATTGGAACAGTAGGAGGCCATTCAGCCCCTCGAGCCTGTTACACAGGAACAGGAGGAGGCCGTTCAGCCCCTCGAGCCTGTTACACAGGAACAGGAGGAGGCCGTTCAGCTCCGAGAGCCTGTTACATTGGAACAGGAGGAGGCCGTTCAGCCCCTCGAGCCTGTTACACAGGAACAGGAGGAGGCCCATTCTGCCCCTCGAGCCTGTTATATTGGAACAGGAGGAGGCCATTCTGCCCCTCGAGCCTGTTATATTGGAACAGGAGGAGGCCATTCAGCCCCTCGAGCCTGTTACACAGGAACAGGAGGAGGCCATTCAGCCCCTCGAGTCTGTTGCACAGGAACAGGAGGATGCCGTTCAGCCCCGAGAGCCTGTTCCGCCATTCAATTAGATTGTGGCTGGTCTGTACCTCAACTTCATTTACCCGCTTTGGTTCTGTAACCCTTAATACCCCTACCGAACAAAAATGTATCGACCTCAGTTTAGAAATTATCAATTGACCCCCAGCCTCAACAGCTTTTTTTTGGTGGGGGGGGGGGGGAAAGAGAGAGAAAGAGTTCCAGATTTCCACTACCCTTTGAATGAAGAGATGCTTCCTGACATCAGCCCTGAACGGTCTAGCTCTCATTTTGAGGTTAAGCCCCCTTGTCCTGGACTCCCCCCACCAGTGGAAACAGTTGCTCTCTATCTATCCTATCAACTCCTTTAACCATCAGAAACACCTCAATGAGATGACCCCTTAATCTTTATTCAGGAGATTACAAGCCTAGTCCATGCAACCTGTCCTTAGAATGATACCAGGGATAAAAGGGTTAAATTTAATCCCAGATAGCACTGTGAAATACGACTGAAGTTGTAGTAACTGGGTTCGGTATCCAATGGACTTTTTAATCCTGATAATCTATCCCCAAAACTCTGCACCAGAATTAGCAGCAGGGTCCTCGATCTCAGTGTCACCCAGATTGATTTTTATGCAACCGCACAGTTACAGCAGAGGCCATTTGGCCCAGCACGGTACGATTGGTTACATTCTGGAGCAATTCCAAACTAATCCCACTGACCTGCTCTCTCCCCATAGCCCTGTATCAATCCCAAACTAATCCCACTGCCCCGCTCTCTCCCTATAGCCCTGTATCAATCACAAACTAATCTCACTGCCCCGCTCTCTCCCCATAGCCCTGTATCAATCCCAAACTAATCTCACTGCCCCGCTCTCTCCCCATAGCCCTGTATCAATCCCAAACTAATCTCACTGCCCCGCTCTCTCCCCATAGCCCTGTATCAATCCCAAACTAATCCCACAGCCCTGCTCTCCCCATAGCCCTGTAACAATCCTAAACTAATCCCACTGCCCCGCTGTCTGCCAATGATGTACGTTTGAAGTATTGTCACTATTGTAAGGTATGGAAGGCGGCAGCCAATGAGCGCACAGAAAACTTCCACAAAAACTAATGCAGTAAATGACTGGATCAAATGTTTTTTTTTTTTTAAAAAGTGATGTTGGTTGAGGGATAATATTGGCCCCAGGACACTGGGGAGAACTCCCCTGTTCTTCTTCCAAATAGTGACCATGGGATCTTTTACGTCCACTTGAGACAGCAGGCGGGGCCTCGGTTTAACATCTCACCCGAAAGACGGGACCTTCGATAGTGCAGCACTCCCTCAGTACTGCCCCATCTGACGGCGCAGTGCCCCTCCCTCAGTGCAGCGCTCCCTCGATACTGCCCCTCCGACAGTGCGGTGCTCCCTCAGTACTGTCCCTCCGACAGTGTAGCGCTCCCACAGTACTGCCCCTTTGACAGTGCAGCGCTCCCTCAGTACTGGCCCAACTGACAGCGCAGTGACCCTCCCTCAGTACTGCCCCTCCCTTAGTGCAGCACTCCCTCAGTACTGCCCCTCCGACAGTGCAGTGCTCCCTCAGTACTGCCCCTCCGACAGTGCAGCACTCCCTCAGTACTGCCCCTCCGACAGTGCAGTGCTCCCTCAGTACTGCCCCTCCGACAGTGCAGCGCTCCCTCAGTACTGTCCCTCCGACAGTGCAGCGCTTCCTCAGTACTGCCCCGCCGACAGTGCAGTGCTCCCTCAGTACTGTCCCTCCGACAGTGTGGCGCTCCCTCAGTACTGTCCCTCCGACAGTGCGGCGCTCCCTCAGTACTGCCCCGCCGACAGTCCAGCGCTCCCTCAGTACTGCCCCTCCGACAGTGCAGCGCTCCCTCAGTACTGTCCCGCCGACAGTGCAGCGCTCCCTCACCTGGTCGATCCACAGCTTGCCTACGATGATGTTGTGCACTGTGGTGGTGACTTTTCTCCACGTGTAGTGGTTGCCGCTTTGATGGAAGGTGCAGTGGATGGAGCCTGCAGCACAGAAGACACGTGCATCAGACGATTGGCACATCGTACACTTAAAAAGCACCAGAGGCAGGTCAGTGGACATGTGTGTGGAGGAGGGGGGGGGGGGGGGGGGGGGGGGGGAAGAGCCGGTAAACGGTAATTCTATTACCCACATTTCTGGGCTCCGCGTGACACTCCAGTCCGTGTGCCTGCGTGTCCGCGACTCCAGTCCGGGCCTGTGTGTGTGTGTGTGTGTGTGTGTGTGTGTGTGAGACTCCAGTCCGGGCCTGTGTGTGTGTGTGTGTGTGTGTGTGTGTGTGTGTGTGTGTGTGTGTGTGTGTGAGAGAGAGTGAGTGTGAGACTCCAGTCCGGGCCTGTGTGTGTGTGTGAGACTCCAGTCCGGGCCTGTGTGTGTGTGTGTGTGTGTGTGTGTGTGTGTGTGTCTGAGACTCCAGTCCGGGCCTGTGTGTGTGTGTGTGAGACTCCAGTCCGGGCCTGTGTGTGTGTGTGTCTGAGACTCCAGTCCGGGCCTGTGTGTGTGTGTGTGTGTGTGTGTGTGTGTGTGTGTGTGTGTGTGAGTGTGAGACTCCAGTCCGGGCCTGTGTGTGTGTGTGTGTGTGTGTGTGTGTGTGTGTGTGTGAGTGTGAGACTCCAGTCCGGGCCTGTGTGTGTGTGTGTCTGAGACTCCAGTCCGGGCCTGTGTGTGTGTCTGAGACTCCAGTCCGGGCCTGTCTGTGTGAGACTCCGGTCCTTACCCAGTCTGGAACTATGTGAGACTCCGGTCCTTACCCAGTCTGGAACTATGTGAGACTCCAGTCCTTACCCAGTCTGGGACTATGTGTGACTCCGGTCCTTACCCAGTCTGGGACTATGTGTGACTCCGGTCCTTACCCAGTCTGGGACTATGTGTGACTCCGGTCCTTACCCAGTCTGGGACTATGTGTGACTCCGGTCCTTACCCAGTCTGGGACTATGTGAGACTCCGGTCCTTACCAAGTCTGGAACTATGTGAGACTCCAGTCCTTACCCAGTATGGGACTATGTGTGACTCCGGTCCTTACCTAGTCTGGGACTATAGGTGACTCTGGTCCTTACCTAGTCTGGGACTACAGGTGACTCCAGTCCTTACCCAGTCTGGGACTACAGGTGACTCCAATCCTTACCCAGTCTGGGACTACAGGTGACTCCAATCCTTACCCAGTCTGGGACTACAGGTGACTCCAGTCCTTACCTAGTCTGGGACCATGTGTGACTCCAGTCCTTACCCAGTCTGGGACTACAGGTGACTCCAATCCTTACCCAGTCTGGGACTACAGGTGACTCCAATCCTTACCCAGTCCGGGCCTGTGTGTCTGTGTCTGTGTCTGTGTGTGTGTGTGTGTGTGTGTGTGTGTGTGTGTGTGTGTGACTCCGGTCCTTACCTAGTCTGGGACTACAGGTGACTCCAGTCCTTACCCAGTCTGGGACTACAGGTGACTCCAATCCTTACCCAGTCTGGGACTACAGGTGACTCCAATCCTTACCCAGTCCGGGCCTGTGTGTCTGTGTCTGTGTCTGTGTCTGTGTCTGTGTGTGTGTGTGTGTGTGTGTGTGTGTGTGTGTGTGTGACTCCGGTCCTTACCCAGTCTGGGACTATAGGTAACTCCAGTCCTTACCCAGTCCGGGCCTGTGTGTGTGTGTGTGTGTGTGTGTGTGTGTGTGTGTGTGTGTGTGTGTGTGTGTGTGTGTGTGTGTGACTCCGGTCCTTACCCAGTCTGACCCCATAAATGCTGGCTTTGCCAGCAATGCCCACGACCGGAGAAGGAATATAATGAATGATATTTTTTTTTTAAAAACCACCCACACAGCAAGCTGGGATTGTTGCCCAGCTGGTGAATCACTGGCACACTTACCCAGGGGCATGATGGACAGGTATTTGCCTCGGAACTTGCTGGCGATGGCTATCTCCTGGCGCAGTGCCCAGCCATTCTTGGACTCGGCGTGATGGGCAGCGGCCGGAGGGTGGTGGCTGACCTGGGGAGGGGGTTCAAAGCAGCACACCGTTAAAAACATTACACCCTCCCCCGAAACGATCCAATCAGTGCCTCCTCCTGGCGACAGGTCAACCCCGCGTCCTAACAGGGGGCCCCGCGGGCTTCAGTTAGAGTGAGCTTCCCTTCACCGGTTACCAGATCTCCCGTGACCACCCCACTCTGAACAAAGCCAGAAGTACTTCAGCTTTGATCGGAGTCCGTTCGCTGGCCTGCTTCGGGCTCCCGCTCCGGCAATGCTTCGATTTTAAAACTCGGTCTTATTTTCAAATCCCTCTCGGGCCCTCGCCCCCCCACCCATCCCTTAACTCTGTAACCTCCTCCAGCTCTACAACATAACATAAGAAATAGGAGCAGGAATAGGCCACTTGGCCCCTCCGGCCTGCTCCGCCATTCAATAAGATCATGGCTGATCTTGGGCTCAAAGCCACTTCCCTGCCCGCTCCCCATAACCCTTCACTCCCTTATCTTGCAAAAATCTGTCTATCTCCACCTTCAATGTATTTCATGACCCAGCCTCCACAGCTCTCTGGGGCAGAGAATTCCACAGATTTACGACCCTCAGAGAAGAATTCCTCCTCATCTCAGTTCTAAAAGGGCGACCCTTTATTCTGAAACTATGCCCCCCGAGTTCTAGATCTCCCCACGAGGGGAAACGTCCTCTCTGCAGCTGCCTTGTCGAGCCCCCTCAGTATCTCCTATGTTTCAACCTTCGGAGAGCTCTGCGCTCCTGCAATTCTGGCCTCCTGCCCATCTCCCAATTTCCAATCGCTCCAACATTGGCGGCCGTGCCTTCATGCGCCTCGGCCCCAAGCTCTGGAATTCCCCTCCGTGAACACCTCTACCTTTCTTTTCTCCTCCTTAAATCCTACCTCTTTGACCAAGCTTTTGGTCACCTGTCCTAATATCTCATGTGGCTCGGTGTCAAATTTTTGTCTGATTAACGCACCTGGTGAAGTACCTCGGGACGTTTTTGGGACGTTAAAAGGCGCTGTTGTCCCAAAGCACTTTGCAGCCAATGAAGTACCTTTTGACGTGCGGTCACTGTTGTGATGTCGGAAACGCGGCAGCCAATTTGCGCACAGCAAGCTCCCGCAAACAGCGACGTGATCGTGACCGGTTCACCTGCTTTTCAGCTGCTGTTGACCGAGGGATCCGGAGCTGGTGAAAGGCGCTGTATACACGCAACTCCCTTCTTCCTTTGATCAAAGTTACCCAGTTAATAGGCCGCAGCTACACCTCATCCCTGTGAAGCGAGGACTAGAATCATAGAAACAGAAGATAGGAGCAGGAGCAGGCCATTCAGCCCCTCGAGCCTGCTCCGCCATTCAATGCGATCATGGCTGATCATCCAAACTCAGTACCCTGTACCTGCCTTCTCCCCATATCCCTTTAGCCTTAAGAAATATATCCAACTCCTTCTTGAATATATTTAATGAATTGGCCTCAACTATCTTCTGTGGTAGAGAATTCCACAGGTTCACCACTCTCTGGGTGAAGAAATTCCTCCTCATTTCTGTCCTAAATGGCTTACCCGTTATCCTTAGACTGTGACCCCTGGTTCTGGACTCCCCGACCATCGGGAACATTCTTCCTGCATCGAGTTTGTCCTGTCCTGTCAGAATTTTATAAGTTTCAATGAGATCCCCTCTCATTCTTCTAAACTCCAGCGAGTATAAGTCCAATCGACCCAATCTCTCTTCATACATCATTCCTGCCATCCCAGGTATCAGCCTTGTGAATCTTCGCTGAACTCCGCTGACTACAGCCTAACCTCCGGAAAGAGAGGGGAGCTACACGTTTAATTCCAGCACCCAGTATACAAGTCAAGCTCCGTTACGTGCCCTGGCATTGTTCACCTAGATTTTGGACAGTGAAAAGTGCGCTCCGGATTATAAGGAACTCACGGTCCACTCGACCAGCGACGCTAAACTCAAATGTCTGGCATCCAATATGGGGATAGGGCGAGGAGAGTGGCGTTCAGGTAGATTATCAGCCATGATCTTATCGAATGGCAGAGCAGGATCGAAGGGCCTACTCCTGCTCGGATTTCTTGATTTCTAGTGTCATCCGTGGCTCATTGGGATAGCACGCTCGCCTCGGAGTCAGAAGGCTGCGGGTTACCACTCCAGAGACTTGCGCACAAAAAAAAATCTAGGCCGGCACTCACCGAGGGGGAGCTGCACGGTCGGAGGTGCCGTCTTTCGGATGAGACGTCGCACCGAAGCCCCGTCTACTCTCTCTCAGGTGGACGTCAAAAATCCCACGGGCAACTAGTTCGAAGAGCAGCAGGGGCGCATTCTGCCCGGTGTCCTGGCCCAATATTAGCCCCTCAATCAATATCACTTAAAAAAAAAAGTTATCTGGGCATTATCACATTGATCTTTGCGGGAACTTGATGTGCGCAAATTGGCTGCCGCGTTTCAACAGTGACTGTGCTTCTAAAAGTACTGCGCACTTTGGGACATGCAGACATCGTGAAAGGCGCTATAGAAATGCAAGCCTTTCTTTCTTTCCAGGCTCGAGGCCTACTCCGAGTTCTCGTGTTCGAGAAGCCCCAGACAACAGTGAGGGGGAATGGGAAGGCGGCTGTAGATTCACCTGCTCACAAATGGACCGGAAGCCCTCATCTTCCAGCCTGTCCAGTTCAAAGGTCTCCCCGAGCAAGGGGTTGAAAGGCTTTCCTGTTCGGAAGACGGTGGTAGAGTACGAGGACACGGTGAATGCAGCCACATAGCACAGCTGCTCTAAGGCACTGTCGCACTTGGAGGCCCTGTCCAGGAGCTCGTGATATTCCAGGTCCTCCGTTAACCGCTGGAGCATCGACAGGGGCTCGTTAAAGTTAACCTGCGAGGGGGGGAGTGTCGCAACGGAGAAAGCCCCGAGGGCAGAATTAGAAACCGGCACAGTCTATATCAATTCAACTTGTACATAACTATCCAGTGTAGCAAACCCCATCCCTTTCACTGTGTGTATACAGATCCCTCTGTACCAGACCCCATCTCCCTCACTCCCAGTCTACATCACCCCCAGTGTACCAGACCCCGTCTCCCTCACTCCCAGTCTACGGCAGACCCAGTGTACCAGACCCCCTCTCCCTCACTCCCAGTCTACGGCAGACCCAGTGTACCAGACCCCCTCTCCCTCACTCCACATCACTCCCAGTGTACCAGACCCCCTCTCCCTCACTCCACATCACTCCCAGTGTACCAGACCCCCTCTCCGTCACTCCACATCACTCCCAGTGTACCAGACCCCCTCTCCGTCACTCCACATCACTCCCAGTGTACCAGACCCCCTCTCCCTCACTCCACATCACTCCCAGTGTACCAGACCCCCTCTCCCTCACTCCCAGTCTACATCACCCCCAGTGTACCAGACCCTCTCTCCCTCACTCCCAGTCTACGGCAGACCCAGTGTACCAGACCCCCTCTCCCTCACTCCCAGTCTATGTCACACCCAGTGTA